>CM038143.1:40119477-40510211 GCA_021437245.1 Aegilops speltoides
AGAGTCATGGATGGTTAAGAAAAGAAAGGTGACCCTAAATCTTTTCTTTGAAATATGAAAGAAGATAAACCCAAAAATCCAATTTTGGAAGGAAACAATGAGGGAATATTTAAAGGATCAAACCTAAGGTTTTGAAGAAGAAAACAGAGATGACAAACTTCACAAAGAAAAGAGAAGTTAGAGAATAGCCTTTTCCTAAAAGAAAATAAAAGGCCTTTCTTAAAGAAAGAAAGAAACCAGCAATGTTTTTGCTAAAACCAAATAAAATTTTTGGAGTGTCACACCTGCCCGAAGCGAAGAAAGCGCCCGCTTGGTTGCCTCGATTTAACTGCAGCCCGACGACGGAACTTAAAGCACTGCAGCGTGCCTGGGGAAACGCAGGATTCGGTAGTAGCCATGAGCCCTGCCCTGCGAGGCAGGAGGGCGACGCTTCCCCTCATGCAGCAGGAGATGGCGTGAGCTCGGCTGGCCGCCAAAAAATCGGCGGAGGATTTCGCTCACCTCCCACCGCCCACCCCTATTTAGCCTCTTCTCACCGCCCAACTCCCCGCCACCATTCTTCCTCCGTTCGCACCTTCCCGCCGACGCATCGCACCGACGAAAGGTGTAAGCGCAGATTCATCGTCGGGCGGTCCACGGCGCCAAGCTCCATCACCGCCGGGCGCCATCTTCCGCCACCTTCCTCGCCCTCAAGCTGCAGCCATGGCCTCTATGAGTTCAATCCCCTTCTCTGCTCTTCTAGCTAGATCCAGCTGCAGCTAGGGTTTGATCTAGATGCATGGTTGATTAGTGGTCCGATCTGTGAGCTCATATGGTTGGTTGCTATGTCATGTTGCAATTTGTAGGCTAGATGTTCGCATGTGGTAGGTTAGATTAGTAGTAGAGTTTGAAGTTGACCTTGTGCTTGTGTTGAATAATGCTTAGATCTCGATTTGTAGCTATTGGTGGTCCGCTTGTAGCATGCCGTTGGTCAGAGAAGAATGTTTCGCCATAGATTGTCCGATATGCTTAGTATGATAGTGATGAACCATATGCTTGTTATGATAGTGATGAACCATATACATATGTCCTCGCCTTCATGGATTGTTCGGTATGTTGTGTGCTATGCTCACTGTCAATGCGCAAGCTTATTGTGGTAGGACATGACCACGCAGACGCAAGATCTTAGTTAGGCCATTGTCGCGGTCCGATAGCCGCTTCTCCATCGCTTGTCGAGGACTTGCAGCCTATGCCCCAGATGGCACTTGATTCGTGAGGTGTTCGAAATCGATTCCTGTATAAAGCAAGAGTGCTCGCTGAGCTACTTCGTCACGCTACCGAATCAAGCTAGCAGCAGCAAAGGCAAAGAAGGATGGTAGGTCCAACAACATGAAGTGGCAGCCGCTCATGTCCACGCTCGGTGAACAAGATGTGTGAGCTCATCTCCAAGGGATTTAGGACCACAAGGGCTTCAAGGAGGTGCACTTGACCACCGCTAAGGGTTGTGTGTTCGAAGTTCAGGCAAGAGGTGTCCACCGCCACCTGTGTACAACCACCGAGGAAGTGGAGAAGTTGATGGATCCAAGTGTCCAAGCTGAGAGACCTTTGTTGAAATATGCCCTAGAGGCAATAATAAAATGGTTATTATATTTCTTTGTTCATGATAATTGTCTATTATTCATGCTATAATTGTGTTATCCGGAATCGAATATGTGTGAATACACGTACCACAACATGTCCCTAGTGAACCTCTAGTTGACTAGCTCGTTGATCACAGATAGTCATGGTTTCTCGACTATGGACATTGGATGTCATTGATAACGGATCACCTCATTAGAGAATGATGTGATGGACAAGACCCAATCCTAAGCATAGCACAAAGATCGTGTAGTTCATTTGCTAGAGCTTTTCCAAATGTCAAGTATCATTTCTTAGACCACAAGATTGTGCAACTCCCGATACCGTGAGTGCCGTGGTGTGCCAAACATCACAACGAATCGGGTGGCTATAAAGGTGCACTACGGGTATCTTCGAAAGTGTCTGGTTGGTACGAATCGAGACCGGATTTGTCACCGTATGACGGAGAGGTTTCTTCGGGCCCACTCGTAATGCATCATCATAATGAGCTCAATGACCAAGTGTCCGTCACGGATCATGCATTACGGACGAGTAAAGTGACTCCGCCAAGAACGATTGAACGAGGTATTGGGATACCGACGATCGAAGTCTCGGCAAGTAACGTAACGATTAACAAGAGAATTGTATACGGATTGATTGAACTCGACATCGTGGTTCATCTCGATGAGATCATCGGCGAGCATGGAGCCAACATGGGTATCCAGATCCCGCTATTGGTTATGGCGGAGAGTCGCCTTGGTCATGTTCTGCATGTTCCGAACCCGTAGGGTCTACACTTAAGGTTCTGGTGACGCTTAGGGTTGTAGAGATATTAGTATGCAGTAACTGAAAGTTGTTCTGAGTCCTGATGAGATCCTGACGCCACGAGGAGCTCCTGGTCCGAGGTAAAGATTTATATATAGGAAGTCAAGTTTCGCCATCGGAAAGTTTCGGGGTCACTGGATTGTACGACCATCGAAGGGTCCTGGGTCCACTGGGGCCACCTATCCTGAGGGCCCCGGCTGAAGTGGAGGGGAACCACCGGTGGGCTGGGCGCCTTTGGCCTCTCCCCGCCTAGGGCAGAAACCCTAGGGTGGGGCGCCCCTTGGCTTGGGGGCAAGCTGCCTGGCCACGCCTCTTGGAGATCCCATCTCTAGCCGGCGCCTGAGGGGCCCTATAAATAGGGGGGAGGGAGGCTGGCACTTTCGGCGCCCCTCCTCTCCAACACCTCCCTTCCAGAGCTTGGCGGCTCTCGAGATCCTCAGCTGATCCACCACCACGCCGCGGTTGCCGATCTCCATCATCCTCTCATTCCCCTTGCTGGATCAAGAAGGAGGAGACGCTTCCCAACTGACGTGTGTTGAACGCGGAGGTGGTCCATTCTAAGCACTCGGTCATCGGTGATTTGGATCACGACCAGTACGACTCCATCAACCCCTTTTCTTGAACGCTTCCGCCGCGATCCACAAGGGTATGTAGATGCACCTTTTCCCTCTGCAGATAACTCCAGATTGATCTTGGTGATGCGTAGAAATTTTTGATTTCTGCCACGCACTCAAAAGGGCATCATGAGCTAGGTCTATGCGTAGTTACTATGCACGAGTAGAACACAAAGCAGTTGTGGGCCGATGTTGTCAATTTTCTTGCCACTACTAGTCTTATCTTGCTTCGCGGCATCGTATGAAGCGGCTCGACCGACTTACACGACGCTACGGAGACAAGTTCCACCGATCGACATGCACTAGTTGCATAAGGTGGCTAGGGTTGTTTGTCTCCCACTTTAGTTGGAGCGGATTCATGAAAAGGGTCCTTATGAAGGGTAAATAGAAATTGGCATATCACGCTTGTGGTTTTACGAGGTAAGAAACGTTTGCTAGAAACCTATAACAGCCACGTAAAAACATGCAACAACAATTAGAGACGCCTAACTTGTTTTTGCGAAGTGCTTTGTGATGTGATATGGCCAAAGGATGTGATGAATGATATATGTGATGTATGAGATGATCATGTTCTAATAGGAATCACGACTTGCATGTCGAGGAGTATGACAACCGCGGAGCCATAGGAGTTGTCTTTATTTTTGTATGACTTATGTGTCATTGAATAACGCCATGTAAATTACATTACTTTCTTTGCTAAAGCGCTAACTATAGAAGTAGAAGTAATCATATGGACAACTTCATGAAGACACAATGATGGAGATCATGGTGTCATGACGGACAAGATGATACCAAGATGGAGATCAAAGGAGCAATATGATATTGGCCATCATGTCACTATTTGATGCATGTGATGTTTATCATGTTTTGCTTCATTTGCTTAGAACCATTTATAGTAAATAAGATGATCCTCGCATAATTTCAAGAAAGTGTTCTAACTATGCACACTGCTAATGGGGTTCGTTGTTTCAAGCACCACGGATGATCGGGTGATAGATTCTAACGTCAATACAACTGTAAGCCGATTTACACACGCAATACACTTAGGTTGACTTGACGAGCCTAGCATGTACGCATATGGCCTCGAACACGGAAGACCTAAAGGTCGAGCATGAGTCGATAGTAGATACGATCAACATGAAGATGTTCACCGATTTTGAATAGTCCATCTCACGTGATGATCGGACACGCCTAGTTGACTCGGATCATGTTTCACTTAGATGACTAGAGGGATGTCTATCTCGAGGGAGTTCATTGAATAATTTGATTAGATGAACTTAATTATCATGAACTTAGTCAAAATCTTACAATATGTCTTGTAGATCAAATGGCCCACGCTAATGTTGCCCTCAACTTCAACGCTCCTAGAGAAAACCAAGTCGAAAGATGGCAAGAACTATACGACGGGTCCTAACCGAGGATCATCCTCATAGCTGCCAAGAAAGATTATGTCCTAGAAGCACCGCTAGGTGAAGCACCCATCTCAGAACCAAGACGTTATGAATGCTTGCAGTCTGCTGATGATTACTCCCTCGCTCAATGCGGCATGCTTATATCTTAGAACCGGCTCCAAAAGCTTGAGCGCATATGGAGCATATGAGATGTTCAAAGAGCTGAAAATGGTTTTCCAAGCTCATGCCCGGTCGAGAGATATGAAGTCTCCGACAAGTTCTTCAGCTGTAAGATGGAGGAAAATAGTTCGGCTGAGCACATACTCAAAATATCTGTTGCACAACCGCTGACTCACCTGGAGTTAATCTCCGGATGACACGGTCATTAACAGATCCTTCACCGCTTCCACCGAGCTACAAGAGCTTTGTGATGAACTTCAATATGCGGGATGGAAAAGACCATTCCCGAGGTATATTCAATGCTGAAATCTGGAGGTGGAGATCAAGGAACATCAAGTGTTGATGGTGAATAAAACCACTAAGTTTAAGAAAGGCAAGGTTAAGAAGAACTTCAAGAAGGACTAAGGAGTTGCACGCCTGTAAGCCGCTTGTCGAAGAAGCCAAAGAATGGACCCAAGTCGAGATCGAGTGCTTTTATTGCAAGGCAAGTGGTCACGGAAGCGGAACTACCTCAAATACTTAGCGGACAAGAAGGCCGCAACACTAAAGGTATATGTGATATACATGTAATTGATGTGTACCTTACCAAGACTCGTAGTAGCTCCCGGTATTTGATACCGTGCGGTTGCTCATATTTGTAACTCAAAGCAGGAGCTGCGGAATAAGGAGGTCAAGAAGAACGAGGTGACGATGCGCCGGGAATGGTTCCAAGGTCGATGTGATCGCCGCCGGCACGCCACCTCTACATTTACCTACGGGATTAGTTTTAAACCTCAATAATTGTTATTTAGTGCCAGCTGAGCATGAACATTGTATCAGATCTCGCTTAATTCGAGATGGCTACTCATTTAAATCCGAGAATAATGGTTGTTCTATTTATATGAGAGATATGTTTCATGGTCATGCCCCGATGGTGAATGGTTTATTCTAATGAATCTCGACGTAATGTTACACATATTTATAGTGTGAATACCAAAAGATGTAAAGTTGATAACGATAGTCCCACATACTCTGTGGCATCGCCGCCTTGGTCACATTGGTGCAAGCGATGAAGAAGCTCCATGTCGATGGACTTTAGAGTCTCGATTATGAATCATTTGACACATGCGAACCATGCCTTATGGGCAAATGACCAAGACTCCGCTTCTCCGAACAATGGAGCGAGCAACCAACTTGTTGGAAATCATACATACCGATGTAAAGCGGTCCAATGAGCGTTGAGGCTCGTGGAGGATATTGTTATGTTCTCACTCTCACTAATGACTTGAGTAGATATGGATATGTCTACTTAATGAAACACAAGTCTGAGACCTTGAAAAGTTCAAGGAATTTCAGAGTGAGGTTGAGAATCAACGTGACAGAAAATAAAGTTCTTACGATCATATCATTGGGGAGAATATTTAAGTCACGAATTTGGTACGCACTTAAGGAAATGTGGAATCGCTTTCACAACTCACCGAACACCTCAACAGAACGGTGTCCGAACGCAGAATCGCACTCTATTGGATATGGTGCATCCATGATGTCACTCACCGATTTACCGCTATCATTTTGGGGATACGCCTAGAGACATTACATTCACTTTAAATAGGGCTCCGCCGAACTGCTGAGAGACAATCCGTATGAATTATGGTTTGGGAAGAAACCTAAGTCGCTGCTTCTAAAAGTTTGGGATGCGATGCTTATGTCAAGAAACTTGAACCCAAAAGCTCGAACCCAAGTCGGAAAATGCGCCTTCATAGGATACCTTAAGGAAACCATTGGGTATACCTTCTACCTGATCCCAAGGCAAGATCTTTGTTCAAGAATGGGTCCTTTCCGAGAAAGAGTTTCTCTCTAAAGAAGTAAGTGGGAGGAAAGTAGAGCTGATGAAGTACTACCTCTTGAAATGGTAAGCAGCGCAGCTCAGAAGATGTTCCCGTGGGCCCGACTAGAGAGGAGCTTAATGATGATGATCAAGGTACTTCAATCAAGCTCCTACCAACTTCAGAGGTCCACAAGGACACGCTCCGCACTGCAGGTACGCAACCCTGTCTGGAAATCATGTTGTTAGACAACGGTGAACCTTGGAACTATGAAGAAGCGATGCGGGCCCAGATTCCAACAAATGGCTAGAAGCCATGAACCGAGATAGGATCCATGTATGAAAATGAAGTATGGACTTTGACTGACTTGCCTGATGATCGGCGAGCCATAGAAAATAAATGGATCTTTGAGAAGAAGACAGACGCGATGGTAATGTGACCATCTATAAGGCTCGGCTTGTCGCTAAGGGTTATCGAGAAGTTCAAGGGTTGACTATGATGAGACTTTCACCGTGAGCTAAGTCAAGTCCGTCCAATCATGTTAGCAATTCCGATTCTATGATTATGAGATATAAATGGACGCCAAACAGCATTCCTTAACGGCTTTCTAAAGGAAGAATTGTATATGATGCACCGAAGGTTTTGTCGATCCTAAGAATGCTAATATGTGCAAGCTCCAACGCCAATCTATGGGCTGGTGCAAGCATCTCGAGTTGGAACATTTGATTTGATGAGATGATCAAAGTTTTGGGTATTATGCACTTATGGAGAAGCCTGTGTTTACAAGAAAGTGAGTGGGAGCTCTAGCATTTCTCATTATATGTGGATGACATATTGTTGATGGGAAATGATATAGAATTTTGAAAGCATAAAGGCCTACTTGAACAAGTGTTTTCAATGAAGGACCTTGAGAAGCTTATATATTAGGCATCAAGATCTATAGAGATAGATCGAGACGCCGATAAGGACATGTTTTCGCGGTATGGAGGTGATGAAGAGCTTGTGAAAGGGTTACGCCGATGCTAGCTTTACACGTATCCGATGACTTAAGTCACAAACCGGATACGTGTTTATTTTGAATGGTGGGGCGTGTCGGTGCAGCTTGCAAGCAAAGCATCGTGGGCGGATCTACATGTGAAGCGGAGTACATGGCAGCCTCAAGGCAAAATGATGAAGCAATCAAAGGAGTTCATCATCGACCTAGGAGTCATACCAATGCGTCGGAAGATCATCACACTCTTCCGGACAACACCGAGCTATTGACTAGCCAAGGAGCCTGTGTTTCACAAGAAGACTGTGCATCAAGTTGCCGCCTCAACTCCATTCATGAAAATGTTCAAGATGGAGACATAGATATTTGTAGAAGTACATACGGACCTGAATGTAGCAGATCCGCTGACTAAACCTCTCCCTAGAGCAAAACATGATCAACACGTAACTCTATGGGTGTTCGATTCATCACAATGTAACTAGATTAGTGACTCTAGTGCAAGTGGGAGATCGTTGAAATATGCCCTAGAGGCAATAATAAAATGGTTATTATATTTCTTGTTCATGATAATTGTCTATTATTCATGCTATAATTGTGTTATCCGGAAATCGTAATACATGTGTGAATACATAGAACACAACATGTCCCTAGTGAGCCTCTAGTTGACTAGCTCGTTGATCAACATATATTCATGGTTTCCTAATATGGACATTGGATGTCATTGATAACGGATCACATCATTAGGAGAATGATGTGATGGACAAGACCCAATCCTAAGCATAGCACAAAGATCGTGTAGTTCTTTCTAGAACTTTTCCAAATGTCAAGTATCATTTCCTTAGACCATGAGATTGTAACCCGGATACCGAGGAGTGCTTTTGGTGCCAAACGTCACAATGTAACCGGGTGGCTATAAAGTGCACTACGGGTATCTCCGAAAGTGTCTCGTGTTGGCACGAATCAAGACTGGATTTGTCACTCCGCATGACGTAGAGGTATCTCCGCCCACTCGGTAATGCATCATCATAATGAGCTCAATGTGACCAAGTGTCCGGTCACGGGATCATGCATTACGGCACGGTAGTGACTTCGCCGCTAACAAGATTGAACGAGGTATTGGGATACCAACGATCGAAGTCTCGCAAGTAACGCATGATTGACAAAGGGAATTGTATACGGATTGATTGAATCTCGACATCGTGGTTCATACGATGAGATCATCGAGGAGCATGTGGGAGCCAACATGGGCATCCAGATCCTGCTATTGGTTATTGGCCGAGAGTCGCCTCATCATGTCACGTGTCTCCCGAACCCGTAGGGTCTACACACTTAAGGTTTGGTGACGCTTAGGGTTGTAGAGATATTAGTATGCAGAACCCGAAAGTTGTTAGGAGTCCTGATGAGATCCTCTGACGCCACGAGGAGTTCCGAATGGTTTGGAGGTAAAGATTATATATAGGAAGTCAAGTTTCACCATCGGAAAGTTTTGGGGTCACAAGATTGTACCGACCACCGAAGGGTCCCTGGGTCCACTGGTGGGGCCACCTATCCCGGAGGTCCCCATGGGCTTATGGGAGGGAACCAGCCTCGGTGGGCTGGTGCGCCTTGGCCTCCCCTATGCCTATGGCAGAAACCCTAGTGGGGCGCCCTTGGCTTGGGGGGCAAGCCACCCTCACGGGCCTCACAGGGGCCCTATAAATAGGGGGAGGGAGGGCTGCACCAGCCCCTCGGCGCCCCTCCTCTCCAACACCTCCTCTCCGTAGAGCTGGCCTCCGCCGATCATCACGCTGATCCACCACCACGCCACAGGTTGCTGATCGCCATCAACCTCTCACCCCTTGCTAGATCAAGAAGGAGGAGATGTCTTCCCAACCGTGACGGTGTTGAACGCGGAGGTGCCGTCTGTTCGACTCTCACCATCGGTGATTTGGATCACGATGAGTACGACTCCATCAACCCCTGCTCTCTTGAACGCCTGCCGCGATCTACAAGGGTATGTAGATGCACCTTTTCCCTCGCTGCTAGATAACTCCATAGATTGATCTTGGTGATGCGAAATTTTTGATTCGCCACGCTCCCCAACAACCTTAGGGGCGCCATGGATGAGAACACTTGCTCCATAGTTCGAGGCAGCAGCACTACGCCCGGTCATGTTATGGAGCTCACATCCTCTTCCTTTTCATACCGCCCACCATTGCCTACTCCTAATCGCAACTAACAACACATGTGTTTCATTCTTAGGACCACCTGGGACGCTGAGTTCCTCAACCCACCCATCCGTAACTACAACCAAATGCAGCACATCTTCTCCTTCGGCCGGCAATCGAAGCATGCCATGGGCTCGGGTGAGCCTCTTGGTTTCCCATGCCGATTTCCCCGACACCGGACGGAGATCCTTGATGGCCCCGACAAGTCAAGCGGCCCTTCGACAAGCCATTTGACCCCAACCATGAGAGGAAGAGAGGAGGCCTGATGGAGGAGGAGATCAATGTCTTTTGGCAAAGATGATGAGGCGAAGGAGGTGGCAACCATCGGGGTGCAAGCCTCGACGCCCACCTCGACCAGAGGCGCTTATCATGACCTGTGGTGGATTCAGCACGAGGCTCTCATGGCAGCTCTCACCACCGCTTGACAACAAGGTGTGGTGTTGGGTTCGCTGTTACATGGCACACTGTGGTGTGGCTCAGAGCTAGCTGGGCAAGCACTACTACTAGAGTAGTGCTGCCTGTGAGCGCTGCATGATCCCCGAGGGCGATGGCAAGGGCGCATTTAAAATGACGATGACGACGTACATTTTGTGTAGCTAGGGCTCAAAACCTATTTGATGGTCTGTATATTTTGGTGAGGTGGTATATACTAACCCTCACGCTAATGGTGAACTTATGTGGTAGGATGACACCTCTTTTGGATGTGGTGGTAGGTTAACACCAAGGTAGTGCTAGGTTGAACTTGCTATGCCATATGATCATGCATGCTTTACTGCTCTGCCCATTGTTGTTTCTCTGTCTCCATTGATTTTGTCAACTCTTCCTCTTGTGCATTGCTAGGGCAAGTGGTATGCCATGTTCATTGGTGAGGTTCCAGGGTTTATAGTTCATGGAAGAAGCCAATTGAAAGTGCAACTATCCCTAGGTGATTTTGGTAATTCCTAACATATAGCTCATAGAGCTAATACTATTTCAAGATAAATATTTCAGGAAAGCTCAACGACATGGGCATGGATGAGAAAAGTGGACCTCAAAATGCTAAGGACAAAAGGATTGGCTCAAGCTCAAAGCTCAAGATTCTACATTTTCTATTTTAGTGATCCAAGATCACATTGAGTCTATAGGAAAATCCAATACTATCAAGGAGGGATGAGGTGTTGCTTAATGAGGTTCTTGCTCAAAATGCTTAGTGATATGCTCCAATGCCCTCAACTACTTTCTCACATCCACATATGACCTAAACCAAAAGACAAACTTGTCCCCACCGATTCTTTCTATCCAAGGCCACCGAGTTCGATGTCATAGCCACCGCCACAAACCCTAGACAAATCGGTCTCACCGATAGGGATCTCGGTCTCATCGAGATGGGATTGTAACTCTCCGCTTCCTCGTAACGCTTCGTCCCACCGAGATGAGTGATTGGTCCCACCGAGATTGCAATGTAAACTCGTTTTTCAAACATTTCGGTCTCACCAAATGAGCAAATCGTCCCACCGAGTTTACCGCCAACTCTCCGTTAGCTTATTACCAAAATCGGTCTCACCGAAGTTTGTGTAATCGGTCTCATCGATATTACGTTATGCCCTAACCCTAACCATATCGGTCCTACCGAGTTGCATGTCGGTCCCAATCAAAATCCTAACGGTTACTAGATTTTCTAAATCGTCTCGACCGAAGTTTCTCAATTCAGTCCCACCGAGTTTGGCAAGTTGTGTGTAATGGTTAGATTTGGTGTGGAGGCTATATATACCCTCCACCTCCCTCTTCATTCGAGAGAACCATCGTAACTAACCTACACTTCCAACTTACATTTTCCGAGAGAACCACCTACACTTGTGTTGAGGTCAAGATATTCCATTCCTACCATATGAATCTTGATCTCTAGCCTTCCCTAGTTGCTTTCCACTCAAATCTTCTTTCCACCAAATCCAAACTCGTGAGAGAGAGTTGAGTGTTGGGGAGACTATCATTTTAAGAACAAGAGCAAGGATTTCATCATCAACACACCATTTGTTACTTCTTGGAGAGTGGTGTCTCCTAGATTGGCTAGGTGTCACTTGGGAGCCTCCAACAAGATTGTGGAGTTGAACCAAGGAGTTTGTACGGGCAAGGAGATCGCCTACTGGAAGATCTACCACTAGTGAGGCAAGTCCTTCGTGGGCAGCCATAGTGGGATAGACAAGGTTGCTTCTTCATGGACCCGGTGGGTGGAGCCTGTGGACTCAAGGCAGCCGCTACCTCTTGGGGTTGAAGTCTCCATCAAAAGGATGTATGATAGCACCACCTATTGGAACCACGACAAAACATCCGTGTTCCTATTATGCTTGCACCTCCAAACCCTTCCTTTACATTCTTGCAAGTTGCATGCTTTACTTTTCGCTGCTCTTATACTCTTTATATGCTTGTTTGAATTGTGTTAAGATTGCTTGACTTGTGCTAAGTTAAAATCTGCCAAGAACTAAAATTGTGAAAAGGATAAGTTTTTATTTGGTCAAGTAGTCTAATCACCCCCTCTAGACATACTTTCGATCCTACAAGTGGTATCGATCTTTGGTCTCCATTTGCTTTGATTTCCATAGCTTTGGTAGTCATAGCCTTGGTTTCACAACCTAGAGAGTGTGTATGCCTAGCGAGGAAATTACCACCGTGAGAGGTCCTTACTTTGATGGTACTAATTTTGCTAGTTGGAAGCATAAGATGAAAATGCATATTCTGGACATAACCTCACTGTGGGCTATTGTATGTATTGGCTTGCAAGGTGAATTCTTTGATGGGAGAGAACCGAACCGTGAAGTTATCATGAAGAGTTGAAGATGCTGCACAACCAAGCTTGTGATATCATCTTCAACGGATTGTGCCTCAAGAATTCAACAAAATCAGCCCGAGAATGCAAAGGAAATTTGGGCTACTTTGATTGATATGCATGAAGGTTCGGGCTTAAGGAATCCGTTATCAGGTTTCAAAAAGTCGCCTTTGATGTTCAAAATGAAGGATGGTGAAGGTCAACAAATCCTAAGATTTAGGATCCCGATCCGATGCCCAATTACAAAGACTGCCAACAGGTCATTGGAAGAATTGTTGCTCATGAGATGTCACTCAAGGATAAGGAGGAGCTGCACAACAAGTCAAGTGGTGCTTACAAAGCCTCATGTGAAGCTCCCACATCAAGGAGAAGCAAACCTTCAATGAAGAATTGAGCCTAATGGTGAAGAACTTCAACAAGTTCTACAAGATTAGAAGTAAGGAAAGAAGTTCCAAGTCAAGGTCCTAATGACAAAAGATCTTCTAGTCGAGAGCGAATTGCTACAATTGTGGAAGACCAGAAACTATTCCAATGAGTGTACGACTCTCACAAGAGAAGAGAAGAATCACCTAAGAGGAGAAGTAGAAGAGAAGAATCACCACCAGGGAGAAGGAGAGAGATGATCAAGAACATCCGGAGAAGCAAGGATTCGAAAGGAAGGACAAGTCATCAAGGAGCTACACAAAGGAAGACATCAAGCTCTGATCCGACAATCACTCCGAGAAGCTACACTCCAACTCCGAATATACTCAAGATGAAGGTACGGTCTAGCACTTGTGTGTACCAACTCCTATGACATATTTGATTCACCAAATGAAGGACTTGGAAGATGCTTCATGGCTAAAGGCCCAAAGGTATCACACCCCGAGTATGTTGATTTCAATAGTGATGAAGATGACTTGTTAGGTGATGATGATTTACTTGTTGACAACTCTAGTGATGAATACTATGATGAAATGTCAATTAATCATGCTAATCAAGATAAAACAAATGACAATGATAAGGAGAAGATTGAGCTTCTAGCTAAAGAACTAAACACTCTTAAGTTAGCTCATGAAACTATCTTAGGAGATCATCGAGAACTTTAAGGATTCATGAGAAGTTACGCTTGAAAAGCTCAACTTTGAGCAAGATCATGAGTTCTTAAAGGCAATCAATGATGATCTTCGCAAGAAAAGTTCTTCTTACATTGCCAAGCCGCTTACTCTTATCTACTTACATGCCTCAAGTCAAGTCTAATAACAAAACAAGAAAGAATATTCCTCTAGTAATAACAATAATCATGCTAAATCCAATGTTGTTGCTTCTAGTAGTTCTCTTGATTCCACTAATGATTCTCTTAGCCAAGTTACACTTGAGCAAGAAAATAGCTTATTGAAGGGAATTATAGAAAAAGTGTTTACAAGAGCCTTGCCGGAGTAAGCAATTCGAGGAAATTGTACGCAAGCAAGGAAGGCACCGAAGAACCAAGGTGTTGGTTTTGAATGAAAGTTCAATGCCAATGGAGTTGAGGGAAGAAGATCAATACCCCAAGACGAAGTTTGTTCTCAACAAGAGAAGTATGATCCTACTTCTTTCAAAGGGACACAAGCTCAAGATGATCTTCCACCACAAGACCACAAAAAAAGGCAAGGATAGGCTTCAAGAGGAGATTGATGCATTTGAAGAAGCTCCTAAGGCCTTGGTCAAGTGGTTCCCAAGACTACATCAAGTTCTACTTCATCAATTACACTACAAATCCAAGCATTCCCATCAAGATGATGTGGATCCCAAGAAGAATAACTAGAGAGTTCTTGAGGGTGACTCCTCCAACATACTTCACTCTTATCATTTTGGCAAGAACAAGTGCAATCAACTTTCACATCTTGCACTAGTTCATGGAGTCACAAACCCTCTTGTTGGTAAGACAAGGGACAAGGTAACCTAATGCTTTCATAGGCATCATCTTGTGTGTGCATCACTCTATGTCTATGGATATACTTATTTGTTCCTTGTGGGACTAACATGTAGGTATTGAAAGTGCAACTCACTCCAAAGGATTGCTCCAAATGATCTACATCAACATTGAGCATCCACATCTTCAACACCTACATGAAGTCATCATCGACAAAACCCAAGGTTAGTTCATCCCTCTTAGGGAGGATCTCACATCTAGGGAGCTTTACTCAAGAATTGAGCTAAAGCAACTCTAATGGTGTGAACACAACAATGTTTTATGTAAAAGTGGTAACCCCACTTGTGTTTAACGATGAGTATGACCTATGATCAAATGTTCTCATTTGACTCCTAAGTCAATGTACATATATAGATGACCTAGTCATCGCCAATTGCTTGATAGATGCTAGAATTGTTGTATGCTTTGCCACATATTTCATTTGTCTTTTTGAGAGCATGTTGGTTGCATATTTTACTCATTCAAGGACATCCACTTGTTGTTTTGATTGTTTGGCTTTTCTTTTGCCAAGTGGATGGAAAAGAATGCCTAAGAACTCGCTAGCTTTCTATGCTCTTCTTGTCTCAAACTCTATTCATGCTACATCACAAAGTTTGATCAAGTCGATTCGAACCACTCGTGTGAGGAGCACTGAGTCCCCAATTTGTCATAGAATTAAACTTCCAAAACTTCTTTAGGCTTTTCCCGACCGATTCACCCATTTCGGTCATACCAAGATCACGCCTTTATTCACGGAAATTTCGCATGACCTTTGCAAAAATGAACATATCGAACCAAATTCACCAAACGGAAATGAATCAACATTCCCAGAATATAGGCCACTCGGATCATTTTCCAAACATGACATGTCCAAAACATGACATATGCACATATCACATGTCCAGTTCAATTTCCATATAAATTGCTAATTTTGAAAACCTAGCTAAATTCATAACTAAATAGATAACCTAATTAATTAACATGAAGAACCCTAGCAGAGAGGGGGTTTACAGAGAGAGAGTGGGCGAGTTGGCAGGCCCGACGACGCCGGCAGGGGAGGAGGGAAGAGGGCCGATGGTCGGGGGAAGCGGGTCGGGGCTGGCGCCGCGCCGAGTCGGGGCAAGCGCCGGGTCGGGGCGAGCGGCGGGTCGAGGGCGAAGCGTCGGAGTGGGTCGAGGGCGGGCGAAGCGCCGGGCCGGGCGCGGCGGAGCGACGGGGCCGAGAGAGTGGGTATTTGGGGAAATGGCGATGAAGCTGGGAAAAGCGTAATTTTGTTATGGACGAAAGTGAACGCTTATGTAAAACGCGCTGCTACTATATTCTAGCTGCAACGGTTTCGAGGAACGCTACTACTATGATCTGTAGCTGCAACGCTTTATGAGAAACTTGCTACTACTATGGTTCAGAAGGCATCGGTTTATGAGAAACACACTACTACTAAGATCTAGCAGCAGCGGTTTTATGGAACGCTGTCACATCGCCGCCGCATCGCCAGTTTTTCCTTTTTCTTTTCCTTTATTTTATCCCACTTTTATTTCCGAGGCAGTGAACTAAGGGAGGGCTATATATATTGCATCATTTGACGGTTAAATATGTATGCAAAATAGGAACATATATATTACACATCATTGGACCCATGAATAGTAATGGCTAAGTGTGTATACAAAATAGAATATATATATTACACATCATTGGACCCATAACATACGCTTCTCGGCCGACGCTGCTTTTGAGTCAGCTTCTTTCCTTCTTGTTCGTCAAGAATAATTGAGCCCTCATTGTGACTTTGCCTTTTCCATGGAGTACGATTTTTCTTAGGTAATGTAGTATTGATTCTTCTTTGACGATACTTCATCATCATCGCCATCTTCCTCATTGGGTTGCATCGATCATAGTCTTCCTCATGCACTCCATCCATTCAAATAATGTTCCTTTGCCTCTCCTCACAACACGGCTGGGATTGCGTCGGGCTTATGAAGAAGCATTGTGTCACGGGCTTAGCGTGGTACCCGAGTAGTCAAGCTCCCATCTCCTCGACCTAGAGTCATGGATGGTTAAGAAAAGAAAGGTGACCCTAAATCTTTTCTTTGAAATATGAAAGAAGATAAACCCAAAAATCCAATTTTGGAAGGAAACAATGAGGGAATATTTAAAGGATCAAACCTAAGGTTTTGAAGAAGAAAACAGAGATGACAAACTTCACAAAGAAAAGAGAAGTTAGAGAATAGCCTTTTCCTAAAAGAAAATAAAAGGCCTTTCTTAAAGAAAGAAAGAAACCAGCAATGTTTTTGCTAAAACCAAATAAAATTTTTGGAGTGTCACACCTGCCCGAAGCGAAGAAAGCGCCCGCTTGGTTGCCTCGATTTAACTGCAGCCCGACGACGGAACTTAAAGCACTGCAGCGTGCCTGGGGAAACGCAGGATTCGGTAGTAGCCATGAGCCCTGCCCTGCGAGGCAGGAGGGCGACGCTTCCCCTCATGCAGCAGGAGATGGCGTGAGCTCGGCTGGCCGCCAAAAAATCGGCGGAGGATTTCGCTCACCTCCCACCGCCCACCCCTATTTAGCCTCTTCTCACCGCCCAACTCCCCGCCACCATTCTTCCTCCGTTCGCACCTTCCCGCCGACGCATCGCACCGACGAAAGGTGTAAGCGCAGATTCATCGTCGGGCGGTCCACGGCGCCAAGCTCCATCACCGCCGGGCGCCATCTTCCGCCACCTTCCTCGCCCTCAAGCTGCAGCCATGGCCTCTATGAGTTCAATCCCCTTCTCTGCTCTTCTAGCTAGATCCAGCTGCAGCTAGGGTTTGATCTAGATGCATGGTTGATTAGTGGTCCGATCTGTGAGCTCATATGGTTGGTTGCTATGTCATGTTGCAATTTGTAGGCTAGATGTTCGCATGTGGTAGGTTAGATTAGTAGTAGAGTTTGAAGTTGACCTTGTGCTTGTGTTGAATAATGCTTAGATCTCGATTTGTAGCTATTGGTGGTCCGCTTGTAGCATGCCGTTGGTCAGAGAAGAATGTTTCGCCATAGATTGTCCGATATGCTTAGTATGATAGTGATGAACCATATGCTTGTTATGATAGTGATGAACCATATACATATGTCCTCGCCTTCATGGATTGTTCGGTATGTTGTGTGCTATGCTCACTGTCAATGCGCAAGCTTATTGTGGTAGGACATGACCACGCAGACGCAAGATCTTAGTTAGGCCATTGTCGCGGTCCGATAGCCGCTTCTCCATCGCTTGTCGAGGACTTGCAGCCTATGCCCCAGATGGCACTTGATTCGTGAGGTGTTCGAAATCGATTCCTGTATAAAGCAAGAGTGCTCGCTGAGCTACTTCGTCACGCTACCGAATCAAGCTAGCAGCAGCAAAGGCAAAGAAGGATGGTAGGTCCAACAACATGAAGTGGCAGCCGCTCATGTCCACGCTCGGTGAACAAGATGTGTGAGCTCATCTCCAAGGGATTTAGGACCACAAGGGCTTCAAGGAGGTGCACTTGACCACCGCTAAGGGTTGTGTGTTCGAAGTTCAGGCAAGAGGTGTCCACCGCCACCTGTGTACAACCACCGAGGAAGTGGAGAAGTTGATGGATCCAAGTGTCCAAGCTGAGAGACCTTTGTTGAAATATGCCCTAGAGGCAATAATAAAATGGTTATTATATTTCTTTGTTCATGATAATTGTCTATTATTCATGCTATAATTGTGTTATCCGGAATCGAATATGTGTGAATACACGTACCACAACATGTCCCTAGTGAACCTCTAGTTGACTAGCTCGTTGATCACAGATAGTCATGGTTTCTCGACTATGGACATTGGATGTCATTGATAACGGATCACCTCATTAGAGAATGATGTGATGGACAAGACCCAATCCTAAGCATAGCACAAAGATCGTGTAGTTCATTTGCTAGAGCTTTTCCAAATGTCAAGTATCATTTCTTAGACCACAAGATTGTGCAACTCCCGATACCGTGAGTGCCGTGGTGTGCCAAACATCACAACGAATCGGGTGGCTATAAAGGTGCACTACGGGTATCTTCGAAAGTGTCTGGTTGGTACGAATCGAGACCGGATTTGTCACCGTATGACGGAGAGGTTTCTTCGGGCCCACTCGTAATGCATCATCATAATGAGCTCAATGACCAAGTGTCCGTCACGGATCATGCATTACGGACGAGTAAAGTGACTCCGCCAAGAACGATTGAACGAGGTATTGGGATACCGACGATCGAAGTCTCGGCAAGTAACGTAACGATTAACAAGAGAATTGTATACGGATTGATTGAACTCGACATCGTGGTTCATCTCGATGAGATCATCGGCGAGCATGGAGCCAACATGGGTATCCAGATCCCGCTATTGGTTATGGCGGAGAGTCGCCTTGGTCATGTTCTGCATGTTCCGAACCCGTAGGGTCTACACTTAAGGTTCTGGTGACGCTTAGGGTTGTAGAGATATTAGTATGCAGTAACTGAAAGTTGTTCTGAGTCCTGATGAGATCCTGACGCCACGAGGAGCTCCTGGTCCGAGGTAAAGATTTATATATAGGAAGTCAAGTTTCGCCATCGGAAAGTTTCGGGGTCACTGGATTGTACGACCATCGAAGGGTCCTGGGTCCACTGGGGCCACCTATCCTGAGGGCCCCGGCTGAAGTGGAGGGGAACCACCGGTGGGCTGGGCGCCTTTGGCCTCTCCCCGCCTAGGGCAGAAACCCTAGGGTGGGGCGCCCCTTGGCTTGGGGGCAAGCTGCCTGGCCACGCCTCTTGGAGATCCCATCTCTAGCCGGCGCCTGAGGGGCCCTATAAATAGGGGGGAGGGAGGCTGGCACTTTCGGCGCCCCTCCTCTCCAACACCTCCCTTCCAGAGCTTGGCGGCTCTCGAGATCCTCAGCTGATCCACCACCACGCCGCGGTTGCCGATCTCCATCATCCTCTCATTCCCCTTGCTGGATCAAGAAGGAGGAGACGCTTCCCAACTGACGTGTGTTGAACGCGGAGGTGGTCCATTCTAAGCACTCGGTCATCGGTGATTTGGATCACGACCAGTACGACTCCATCAACCCCTTTTCTTGAACGCTTCCGCCGCGATCCACAAGGGTATGTAGATGCACCTTTTCCCTCTGCAGATAACTCCAGATTGATCTTGGTGATGCGTAGAAATTTTTGATTTCTGCCACGCACTCAAAAGGGCATCATGAGCTAGGTCTATGCGTAGTTACTATGCACGAGTAGAACACAAAGCAGTTGTGGGCCGATGTTGTCAATTTTCTTGCCACTACTAGTCTTATCTTGCTTCGCGGCATCGTATGAAGCGGCTCGACCGACTTACACGACGCTACGGAGACAAGTTCCACCGATCGACATGCACTAGTTGCATAAGGTGGCTAGGGTTGTTTGTCTCCCACTTTAGTTGGAGCGGATTCATGAAAAGGGTCCTTATGAAGGGTAAATAGAAATTGGCATATCACGCTTGTGGTTTTACGAGGTAAGAAACGTTTGCTAGAAACCTATAACAGCCACGTAAAAACATGCAACAACAATTAGAGACGCCTAACTTGTTTTTGCGAAGTGCTTTGTGATGTGATATGGCCAAAGGATGTGATGAATGATATATGTGATGTATGAGATGATCATGTTCTAATAGGAATCACGACTTGCATGTCGAGGAGTATGACAACCGCGGAGCCATAGGAGTTGTCTTTATTTTTGTATGACTTATGTGTCATTGAATAACGCCATGTAAATTACATTACTTTCTTTGCTAAAGCGCTAACTATAGAAGTAGAAGTAATCATATGGACAACTTCATGAAGACACAATGATGGAGATCATGGTGTCATGACGGACAAGATGATACCAAGATGGAGATCAAAGGAGCAATATGATATTGGCCATCATGTCACTATTTGATGCATGTGATGTTTATCATGTTTTGCTTCATTTGCTTAGAACCATTTATAGTAAATAAGATGATCCTCGCATAATTTCAAGAAAGTGTTCTAACTATGCACACTGCTAATGGGGTTCGTTGTTTCAAGCACCACGGATGATCGGGTGATAGATTCTAACGTCAATACAACTGTAAGCCGATTTACACACGCAATACACTTAGGTTGACTTGACGAGCCTAGCATGTACGCATATGGCCTCGAACACGGAAGACCTAAAGGTCGAGCATGAGTCGATAGTAGATACGATCAACATGAAGATGTTCACCGATTTTGAATAGTCCATCTCACGTGATGATCGGACACGCCTAGTTGACTCGGATCATGTTTCACTTAGATGACTAGAGGGATGTCTATCTCGAGGGAGTTCATTGAATAATTTGATTAGATGAACTTAATTATCATGAACTTAGTCAAAATCTTACAATATGTCTTGTAGATCAAATGGCCCACGCTAATGTTGCCCTCAACTTCAACGCTCCTAGAGAAAACCAAGTCGAAAGATGGCAAGAACTATACGACGGGTCCTAACCGAGGATCATCCTCATAGCTGCCAAGAAAGATTATGTCCTAGAAGCACCGCTAGGTGAAGCACCCATCTCAGAACCAAGACGTTATGAATGCTTGCAGTCTGCTGATGATTACTCCCTCGCTCAATGCGGCATGCTTATATCTTAGAACCGGCTCCAAAAGCTTGAGCGCATATGGAGCATATGAGATGTTCAAAGAGCTGAAAATGGTTTTCCAAGCTCATGCCCGGTCGAGAGATATGAAGTCTCCGACAAGTTCTTCAGCTGTAAGATGGAGGAAAATAGTTCGGCTGAGCACATACTCAAAATATCTGTTGCACAACCGCTGACTCACCTGGAGTTAATCTCCGGATGACACGGTCATTAACAGATCCTTCACCGCTTCCACCGAGCTACAAGAGCTTTGTGATGAACTTCAATATGCGGGATGGAAAAGACCATTCCCGAGGTATATTCAATGCTGAAATCTGGAGGTGGAGATCAAGGAACATCAAGTGTTGATGGTGAATAAAACCACTAAGTTTAAGAAAGGCAAGGTTAAGAAGAACTTCAAGAAGGACTAAGGAGTTGCACGCCTGTAAGCCGCTTGTCGAAGAAGCCAAAGAATGGACCCAAGTCGAGATCGAGTGCTTTTATTGCAAGGCAAGTGGTCACGGAAGCGGAACTACCTCAAATACTTAGCGGACAAGAAGGCCGCAACACTAAAGGTATATGTGATATACATGTAATTGATGTGTACCTTACCAAGACTCGTAGTAGCTCCCGGTATTTGATACCGTGCGGTTGCTCATATTTGTAACTCAAAGCAGGAGCTGCGGAATAAGGAGGTCAAGAAGAACGAGGTGACGATGCGCCGGGAATGGTTCCAAGGTCGATGTGATCGCCGCCGGCACGCCACCTCTACATTTACCTACGGGATTAGTTTTAAACCTCAATAATTGTTATTTAGTGCCAGCTGAGCATGAACATTGTATCAGATCTCGCTTAATTCGAGATGGCTACTCATTTAAATCCGAGAATAATGGTTGTTCTATTTATATGAGAGATATGTTTCATGGTCATGCCCCGATGGTGAATGGTTTATTCTAATGAATCTCGACGTAATGTTACACATATTTATAGTGTGAATACCAAAAGATGTAAAGTTGATAACGATAGTCCCACATACTCTGTGGCATCGCCGCCTTGGTCACATTGGTGCAAGCGATGAAGAAGCTCCATGTCGATGGACTTTAGAGTCTCGATTATGAATCATTTGACACATGCGAACCATGCCTTATGGGCAAATGACCAAGACTCCGCTTCTCCGAACAATGGAGCGAGCAACCAACTTGTTGGAAATCATACATACCGATGTAAAGCGGTCCAATGAGCGTTGAGGCTCGTGGAGGATATTGTTATGTTCTCACTCTCACTAATGACTTGAGTAGATATGGATATGTCTACTTAATGAAACACAAGTCTGAGACCTTGAAAAGTTCAAGGAATTTCAGAGTGAGGTTGAGAATCAACGTGACAGAAAATAAAGTTCTTACGATCATATCATTGGGGAGAATATTTAAGTCACGAATTTGGTACGCACTTAAGGAAATGTGGAATCGCTTTCACAACTCACCGAACACCTCAACAGAACGGTGTCCGAACGCAGAATCGCACTCTATTGGATATGGTGCATCCATGATGTCACTCACCGATTTACCGCTATCATTTTGGGGATACGCCTAGAGACATTACATTCACTTTAAATAGGGCTCCGCCGAACTGCTGAGAGACAATCCGTATGAATTATGGTTTGGGAAGAAACCTAAGTCGCTGCTTCTAAAAGTTTGGGATGCGATGCTTATGTCAAGAAACTTGAACCCAAAAGCTCGAACCCAAGTCGGAAAATGCGCCTTCATAGGATACCTTAAGGAAACCATTGGGTATACCTTCTACCTGATCCCAAGGCAAGATCTTTGTTCAAGAATGGGTCCTTTCCGAGAAAGAGTTTCTCTCTAAAGAAGTAAGTGGGAGGAAAGTAGAGCTGATGAAGTACTACCTCTTGAAATGGTAAGCAGCGCAGCTCAGAAGATGTTCCCGTGGGCCCGACTAGAGAGGAGCTTAATGATGATGATCAAGGTACTTCAATCAAGCTCCTACCAACTTCAGAGGTCCACAAGGACACGCTCCGCACTGCAGGTACGCAACCCTGTCTGGAAATCATGTTGTTAGACAACGGTGAACCTTGGAACTATGAAGAAGCGATGCGGGCCCAGATTCCAACAAATGGCTAGAAGCCATGAACCGAGATAGGATCCATGTATGAAAATGAAGTATGGACTTTGATGACTTGCTCGATGATCGGCGAGCCATAGAAAATAAATGGATCTTTGAGAAGAAGACAGACGCGATGGTAATGTGACCATCTATAAGGCTCGGCTTGTCGCTAAGGGTTATCGAGAAGTTCAAGGGTTGACTATGATGAGACTTTCACCGTGAGCTAAGTCAAGTCCGTCCAATCATGTTAGCAATTCCGATTCTATGATTATGAGATATAAATGGACGCCAAACAGCATTCCTTAACGGCTTTCTAAAGGAAGAATTGTATATGATGCACCGAAGGTTTTGTCGATCCTAAGAATGCTAATATGTGCAAGCTCCAACGCCAATCTATGGGCTGGTGCAAGCATCTCGAGTTGGAACATTTGATTTGATGAGATGATCAAAGTTTTGGGTATTATGCACTTATGGAGAAGCCTGTGTTTACAAGAAAGTGAGTGGGAGCTCTAGCATTTCTCATTATATGTGGATGACATATTGTTGATGGGAAATGATATAGAATTTTGAAAGCATAAAGGCCTACTTGAACAAGTGTTTTCAATGAAGGACCTTGAGAAGCTTATATATTAGGCATCAAGATCTATAGAGATAGATCGAGACGCCGATAAGGACATGTTTTCGCGGTATGGAGGTGATGAAGAGCTTGTGAAAGGGTTACGCCGATGCTAGCTTTACACGTATCCGATGACTTAAGTCACAAACCGGATACGTGTTTATTTTGAATGGTGGGGCGTGTCGGTGCAGCTTGCAAGCAAAGCATCGTGGGCGGATCTACATGTGAAGCGGAGTACATGGCAGCCTCAAGGCAAAATGATGAAGCAATCAAAGGAGTTCATCATCGACCTAGGAGTCATACCAATGCGTCGGAAGATCATCACACTCTTCCGGACAACACCGAGCTATTGACTAGCCAAGGAGCCTGTGTTTCACAAGAAGACTGTGCATCAAGTTGCCGCCTCAACTCCATTCATGAAAATGTTCAAGATGGAGACATAGATATTTGTAGAAGTACATACGGACCTGAATGTAGCAGATCCGCTGACTAAACCTCTCCCTAGAGCAAAACATGATCAACACGTAACTCTATGGGTGTTCGATTCATCACAATGTAACTAGATTAGTGACTCTAGTGCAAGTGGGAGATCGTTGAAATATGCCCTAGAGGCAATAATAAAATGGTTATTATATTTCTTGTTCATGATAATTGTCTATTATTCATGCTATAATTGTGTTATCCGGAAATCGTAATACATGTGTGAATACATAGAACACAACATGTCCCTAGTGAGCCTCTAGTTGACTAGCTCGTTGATCAACATATATTCATGGTTTCCTAATATGGACATTGGATGTCATTGATAACGGATCACATCATTAGGAGAATGATGTGATGGACAAGACCCAATCCTAAGCATAGCACAAAGATCGTGTAGTTCTTTCTAGAACTTTTCCAAATGTCAAGTATCATTTCCTTAGACCATGAGATTGTAACCCGGATACCGAGGAGTGCTTTTGGTGCCAAACGTCACAATGTAACCGGGTGGCTATAAAGTGCACTACGGGTATCTCCGAAAGTGTCTCGTGTTGGCACGAATCAAGACTGGATTTGTCACTCCGCATGACGTAGAGGTATCTCCGCCCACTCGGTAATGCATCATCATAATGAGCTCAATGTGACCAAGTGTCCGGTCACGGGATCATGCATTACGGCACGGTAGTGACTTCGCCGCTAACAAGATTGAACGAGGTATTGGGATACCAACGATCGAAGTCTCGCAAGTAACGCATGATTGACAAAGGGAATTGTATACGGATTGATTGAATCTCGACATCGTGGTTCATACGATGAGATCATCGAGGAGCATGTGGGAGCCAACATGGGCATCCAGATCCTGCTATTGGTTATTGGCCGAGAGTCGCCTCATCATGTCACGTGTCTCCCGAACCCGTAGGGTCTACACACTTAAGGTTTGGTGACGCTTAGGGTTGTAGAGATATTAGTATGCAGAACCCGAAAGTTGTTAGGAGTCCTGATGAGATCCTCTGACGCCACGAGGAGTTCCGAATGGTTTGGAGGTAAAGATTATATATAGGAAGTCAAGTTTCACCATCGGAAAGTTTTGGGGTCACAAGATTGTACCGACCACCGAAGGGTCCCTGGGTCCACTGGTGGGGCCACCTATCCCGGAGGTCCCCATGGGCTTATGGGAGGGAACCAGCCTCGGTGGGCTGGTGCGCCTTGGCCTCCCCTATGCCTATGGCAGAA
This sequence comes from Aegilops speltoides, assembly GCA_021437245.1. Classification (NCBI taxonomy): domain Eukaryota; kingdom Viridiplantae; phylum Streptophyta; class Magnoliopsida; order Poales; family Poaceae; genus Aegilops; species Aegilops speltoides. The sequence continues at coordinate 40,144,896 of CM038143.1, forward strand.
ACCCTAGTGGGGCGCCCTTGGCTTGGGGGGCAAGCCACCCTCACGGGCCTCACAGGGGCCCTATAAATAGGGGGAGGGAGGGCTGCACCAGCCCCTCGGCGCCCCTCCTCTCCAACACCTCCTCTCCGTAGAGCTGGCCTCCGCCGATCATCACGCTGATCCACCACCACGCCACAGGTTGCTGATCGCCATCAACCTCTCACCCCTTGCTAGATCAAGAAGGAGGAGATGTCTTCCCAACCGTGACGGTGTTGAACGCGGAGGTGCCGTCTGTTCGACTCTCACCATCGGTGATTTGGATCACGATGAGTACGACTCCATCAACCCCTGCTCTCTTGAACGCCTGCCGCGATCTACAAGGGTATGTAGATGCACCTTTTCCCTCGCTGCTAGATAACTCCATAGATTGATCTTGGTGATGCGAAATTTTTGATTCGCCACGCTCCCCAACAACCTTAGGGGCGCCATGGATGAGAACACTTGCTCCATAGTTCGAGGCAGCAGCACTACGCCCGGTCATGTTATGGAGCTCACATCCTCTTCCTTTTCATACCGCCCACCATTGCCTACTCCTAATCGCAACTAACAACACATGTGTTTCATTCTTAGGACCACCTGGGACGCTGAGTTCCTCAACCCACCCATCCGTAACTACAACCAAATGCAGCACATCTTCTCCTTCGGCCGGCAATCGAAGCATGCCATGGGCTCGGGTGAGCCTCTTGGTTTCCCATGCCGATTTCCCCGACACCGGACGGAGATCCTTGATGGCCCCGACAAGTCAAGCGGCCCTTCGACAAGCCATTTGACCCCAACCATGAGAGGAAGAGAGGAGGCCTGATGGAGGAGGAGATCAATGTCTTTTGGCAAAGATGATGAGGCGAAGGAGGTGGCAACCATCGGGGTGCAAGCCTCGACGCCCACCTCGACCAGAGGCGCTTATCATGACCTGTGGTGGATTCAGCACGAGGCTCTCATGGCAGCTCTCACCACCGCTTGACAACAAGGTGTGGTGTTGGGTTCGCTGTTACATGGCACACTGTGGTGTGGCTCAGAGCTAGCTGGGCAAGCACTACTACTAGAGTAGTGCTGCCTGTGAGCGCTGCATGATCCCCGAGGGCGATGGCAAGGGCGCATTTAAAATGACGATGACGACGTACATTTTGTGTAGCTAGGGCTCAAAACCTATTTGATGGTCTGTATATTTTGGTGAGGTGGTATATACTAACCCTCACGCTAATGGTGAACTTATGTGGTAGGATGACACCTCTTTTGGATGTGGTGGTAGGTTAACACCAAGGTAGTGCTAGGTTGAACTTGCTATGCCATATGATCATGCATGCTTTACTGCTCTGCCCATTGTTGTTTCTCTGTCTCCATTGATTTTGTCAACTCTTCCTCTTGTGCATTGCTAGGGCAAGTGGTATGCCATGTTCATTGGTGAGGTTCCAGGGTTTATAGTTCATGGAAGAAGCCAATTGAAAGTGCAACTATCCCTAGGTGATTTTGGTAATTCCTAACATATAGCTCATAGAGCTAATACTATTTCAAGATAAATATTTCAGGAAAGCTCAACGACATGGGCATGGATGAGAAAAGTGGACCTCAAAATGCTAAGGACAAAAGGATTGGCTCAAGCTCAAAGCTCAAGATTCTACATTTTCTATTTTAGTGATCCAAGATCACATTGAGTCTATAGGAAAATCCAATACTATCAAGGAGGGATGAGGTGTTGCTTAATGAGGTTCTTGCTCAAAATGCTTAGTGATATGCTCCAATGCCCTCAACTACTTTCTCACATCCACATATGACCTAAACCAAAAGACAAACTTGTCCCCACCGATTCTTTCTATCCAAGGCCACCGAGTTCGATGTCATAGCCACCGCCACAAACCCTAGACAAATCGGTCTCACCGATAGGGATCTCGGTCTCATCGAGATGGGATTGTAACTCTCCGCTTCCTCGTAACGCTTCGTCCCACCGAGATGAGTGATTGGTCCCACCGAGATTGCAATGTAAACTCGTTTTTCAAACATTTCGGTCTCACCAAATGAGCAAATCGTCCCACCGAGTTTACCGCCAACTCTCCGTTAGCTTATTACCAAAATCGGTCTCACCGAAGTTTGTGTAATCGGTCTCATCGATATTACGTTATGCCCTAACCCTAACCATATCGGTCCTACCGAGTTGCATGTCGGTCCCAATCAAAATCCTAACGGTTACTAGATTTTCTAAATCGTCTCGACCGAAGTTTCTCAATTCAGTCCCACCGAGTTTGGCAAGTTGTGTGTAATGGTTAGATTTGGTGTGGAGGCTATATATACCCTCCACCTCCCTCTTCATTCGAGAGAACCATCGTAACTAACCTACACTTCCAACTTACATTTTCCGAGAGAACCACCTACACTTGTGTTGAGGTCAAGATATTCCATTCCTACCATATGAATCTTGATCTCTAGCCTTCCCTAGTTGCTTTCCACTCAAATCTTCTTTCCACCAAATCCAAACTCGTGAGAGAGAGTTGAGTGTTGGGGAGACTATCATTTTAAGAACAAGAGCAAGGATTTCATCATCAACACACCATTTGTTACTTCTTGGAGAGTGGTGTCTCCTAGATTGGCTAGGTGTCACTTGGGAGCCTCCAACAAGATTGTGGAGTTGAACCAAGGAGTTTGTACGGGCAAGGAGATCGCCTACTGGAAGATCTACCACTAGTGAGGCAAGTCCTTCGTGGGCAGCCATAGTGGGATAGACAAGGTTGCTTCTTCATGGACCCGGTGGGTGGAGCCTGTGGACTCAAGGCAGCCGCTACCTCTTGGGGTTGAAGTCTCCATCAAAAGGATGTATGATAGCACCACCTATTGGAACCACGACAAAACATCCGTGTTCCTATTATGCTTGCACCTCCAAACCCTTCCTTTACATTCTTGCAAGTTGCATGCTTTACTTTTCGCTGCTCTTATACTCTTTATATGCTTGTTTGAATTGTGTTAAGATTGCTTGACTTGTGCTAAGTTAAAATCTGCCAAGAACTAAAATTGTGAAAAGGATAAGTTTTTATTTGGTCAAGTAGTCTAATCACCCCCTCTAGACATACTTTCGATCCTACAAGTGGTATCGATCTTTGGTCTCCATTTGCTTTGATTTCCATAGCTTTGGTAGTCATAGCCTTGGTTTCACAACCTAGAGAGTGTGTATGCCTAGCGAGGAAATTACCACCGTGAGAGGTCCTTACTTTGATGGTACTAATTTTGCTAGTTGGAAGCATAAGATGAAAATGCATATTCTGGACATAACCTCACTGTGGGCTATTGTATGTATTGGCTTGCAAGGTGAATTCTTTGATGGGAGAGAACCGAACCGTGAAGTTATCATGAAGAGTTGAAGATGCTGCACAACCAAGCTTGTGATATCATCTTCAACGGATTGTGCCTCAAGAATTCAACAAAATCAGCCCGAGAATGCAAAGGAAATTTGGGCTACTTTGATTGATATGCATGAAGGTTCGGGCTTAAGGAATCCGTTATCAGGTTTCAAAAAGTCGCCTTTGATGTTCAAAATGAAGGATGGTGAAGGTCAACAAATCCTAAGATTTAGGATCCCGATCCGATGCCCAATTACAAAGACTGCCAACAGGTCATTGGAAGAATTGTTGCTCATGAGATGTCACTCAAGGATAAGGAGGAGCTGCACAACAAGTCAAGTGGTGCTTACAAAGCCTCATGTGAAGCTCCCACATCAAGGAGAAGCAAACCTTCAATGAAGAATTGAGCCTAATGGTGAAGAACTTCAACAAGTTCTACAAGATTAGAAGTAAGGAAAGAAGTTCCAAGTCAAGGTCCTAATGACAAAAGATCTTCTAGTCGAGAGCGAATTGCTACAATTGTGGAAGACCAGAAACTATTCCAATGAGTGTACGACTCTCACAAGAGAAGAGAAGAATCACCTAAGAGGAGAAGTAGAAGAGAAGAATCACCACCAGGGAGAAGGAGAGAGATGATCAAGAACATCCGGAGAAGCAAGGATTCGAAAGGAAGGACAAGTCATCAAGGAGCTACACAAAGGAAGACATCAAGCTCTGATCCGACAATCACTCCGAGAAGCTACACTCCAACTCCGAATATACTCAAGATGAAGGTACGGTCTAGCACTTGTGTGTACCAACTCCTATGACATATTTGATTCACCAAATGAAGGACTTGGAAGATGCTTCATGGCTAAAGGCCCAAAGGTATCACACCCCGAGTATGTTGATTTCAATAGTGATGAAGATGACTTGTTAGGTGATGATGATTTACTTGTTGACAACTCTAGTGATGAATACTATGATGAAATGTCAATTAATCATGCTAATCAAGATAAAACAAATGACAATGATAAGGAGAAGATTGAGCTTCTAGCTAAAGAACTAAACACTCTTAAGTTAGCTCATGAAACTATCTTAGGAGATCATCGAGAACTTTAAGGATTCATGAGAAGTTACGCTTGAAAAGCTCAACTTTGAGCAAGATCATGAGTTCTTAAAGGCAATCAATGATGATCTTCGCAAGAAAAGTTCTTCTTACATTGCCAAGCCGCTTACTCTTATCTACTTACATGCCTCAAGTCAAGTCTAATAACAAAACAAGAAAGAATATTCCTCTAGTAATAACAATAATCATGCTAAATCCAATGTTGTTGCTTCTAGTAGTTCTCTTGATTCCACTAATGATTCTCTTAGCCAAGTTACACTTGAGCAAGAAAATAGCTTATTGAAGGGAATTATAGAAAAAGGTGTTTACAAGAGCCTTGCCGGAGTAAGCAATTCGAGGAAATTGTACGCAAGCAAGGAAGGCACCGAAGAACCAAGGTGTTGGTTTTGAATGAAAGTTCAATGCCAATGGAGTTGAGGGAAGAAGATCAATACCCCAAGACGAAGTTTGTTCTCAACAAGAGAAGTATGATCCTACTTCTTTCAAAGGGACACAAGCTCAAGATGATCTTCCACCACAAGACCACAAAAAAAGGCAAGGATAGGCTTCAAGAGGAGATTGATGCATTTGAAGAAGCTCCTAAGGCCTTGGTCAAGTGGTTCCCAAGACTACATCAAGTTCTACTTCATCAATTACACTACAAATCCAAGCATTCCCATCAAGATGATGTGGATCCCAAGAAGAATAACTAGAGAGTTCTTGAGGGTGACTCCTCCAACATACTTCACTCTTATCATTTTGGCAAGAACAAGTGCAATCAACTTTCACATCTTGCACTAGTTCATGGAGTCACAAACCCTCTTGTTGGTAAGACAAGGGACAAGGTAACCTAATGCTTTCATAGGCATCATCTTGTGTGTGCATCACTCTATGTCTATGGATATACTTATTTGTTCCTTGTGGGACTAACATGTAGGTATTGAAAGTGCAACTCACTCCAAAGGATTGCTCCAAATGATCTACATCAACATTGAGCATCCACATCTTCAACACCTACATGAAGTCATCATCGACAAAACCCAAGGTTAGTTCATCCCTCTTAGGGAGGATCTCACATCTAGGGAGCTTTACTCAAGAATTGAGCTAAAGCAACTCTAATGGTGTGAACACAACAATGTTTTATGTAAAAGTGGTAACCCCACTTGTGTTTAACGATGAGTATGACCTATGATCAAATGTTCTCATTTGACTCCTAAGTCAATGTACATATATAGATGACCTAGTCATCGCCAATTGCTTGATAGATGCTAGAATTGTTGTATGCTTTGCCACATATTTCATTTGTCTTTTTGAGAGCATGTTGGTTGCATATTTTACTCATTCAAGGACATCCACTTGTTGTTTTGATTGTTTGGCTTTTCTTTTGCCAAGTGGATGGAAAAGAATGCCTAAGAACTCGCTAGCTTTCTATGCTCTTCTTGTCTCAAACTCTATTCATGCTACATCACAAAGTTTGATCAAGTCGATTCGAACCACTCGTGTGAGGAGCACTGAGTCCCCAATTTGTCATAGAATTAAACTTCCAAAACTTCTTTAGGCTTTTCCCGACCGATTCACCCATTTCGGTCATACCAAGATCACGCCTTTATTCACGGAAATTTCGCATGACCTTTGCAAAAATGAACATATCGAACCAAATTCACCAAACGGAAATGAATCAACATTCCCAGAATATAGGCCACTCGGATCATTTTCCAAACATGACATGTCCAAAACATGACATATGCACATATCACATGTCCAGTTCAATTTCCATATAAATTGCTAATTTTGAAAACCTAGCTAAATTCATAACTAAATAGATAACCTAATTAATTAACATGAAGAACCCTAGCAGAGAGGGGGTTTACAGAGAGAGAGTGGGCGAGTTGGCAGGCCCGACGACGCCGGCAGGGGAGGAGGGAAGAGGGCCGATGGTCGGGGGAAGCGGGTCGGGGCTGGCGCCGCGCCGAGTCGGGGCAAGCGCCGGGTCGGGGCGAGCGGCGGGTCGAGGGCGAAGCGTCGGAGTGGGTCGAGGGCGGGCGAAGCGCCGGGCCGGGCGCGGCGGAGCGACGGGGCCGAGAGAGTGGGTATTTGGGGAAATGGCGATGAAGCTGGGAAAAGCGTAATTTTGTTATGGACGAAAGTGAACGCTTATGTAAAACGCGCTGCTACTATATTCTAGCTGCAACGGTTTCGAGGAACGCTACTACTATGATCTGTAGCTGCAACGCTTTATGAGAAACTTGCTACTACTATGGTTCAGAAGGCATCGGTTTATGAGAAACACACTACTACTAAGATCTAGCAGCAGCGGTTTTATGGAACGCTGTCACATCGCCGCCGCATCGCCAGTTTTTCCTTTTTCTTTTCCTTTATTTTATCCCACTTTTATTTCCGAGGCAGTGAACTAAGGGAGGGCTATATATATTGCATCATTTGACGGTTAAATATGTATGCAAAATAGGAACATATATATTACACATCATTGGACCCATGAATAGTAATGGCTAAGTGTGTATACAAAATAGAATATATATATTACACATCATTGGACCCATAACATACGCTTCTCGGCCGACGCTGCTTTTGAGTCAGCTTCTTTCCTTCTTGTTCGTCAAGAATAATTGAGAGGCGCATGGGGTGGACCTAGGGGGGCGCACCAGCCCACTATGGGCTGGTTCCCGTCCCACTTCAGCCCATGGGGCCCTCCGGGATAGGTGGCCCCACCCGATGGACCCCCGGGACCCTTCCGGTGGTCCCGGTACATTACCGGGAGACCCCGAAACTTTCGGGCAATAACCAACAACGGGGTCTGGATACCCATGTTGGCTCCCACATGCTCCTCGATGATTTCATCGGTTGAACCACGATGTCGAGGATTCGATCAAACCACGTATGCAATTCCCTTTGTCAATCGGATGCGTTACTTGGCGAGACTCGATCGTCGGTATCCCAATACCTTGTTCGGTCTCGTTACGGCAAGTCACTTTACTCGCACCGTAATGCATGATCCCGTGACCAACACCTTGGTCACCTTGAGCTCATTATGATGATGCATTACCGAGTGGCCCAGAGATACCTCTCCGTCATACGGAGTGACAAATCCGATCTCGATCCGTGTCAACCCAACAGATACTTTCGGAGATACCTGTAATGCACCTTTATAGTCACCCGATTCGTTGTGGCTTGATACACCCAAGGCACTCTTACGGTATCCGGAGTTACACGATCTCATGGTCGAAGGAAGAGATACTTGACATTGGCAAAGCTCTAGCAAACGAACTACACGATCTTTGTGCTATGCTTAGGATTGGGTCTTGTCCATCACATCATTCTCCCAATGATGTGATCCCGTTATCAACGACATCTAATGTCCATAGTCAGGAAACCATGACCATCCGTTGATCACAACGAGCTAGTCAACTAGAGGCTCACTAGGGACATATTGTGGTCTATGTGTTCACACGTGTATTACGATTTTCGGATAATACAGTTATAGCATGAACAAAAGACAATTATCATGAACAATGAAATATAATAATACTTTTATTATTGCCTCTAGGGCATATTTCCAACACTACCTAACTACACCATCTCCGTTAATGTATCTCCTTTCTCTTTTTCCTTCCCCCTCCACTAGTTGAAGTTGTCTCCTCCCAAATTAGGTAGCTAGGTAGATGTAGCATTTATTTAAGTGACCTATTTGCCCCCTAACTAGATCTATCTTTGTCAAGAAGAGCTTTGTGCACTTTTGATCTCCCTACATCGTCATCTCCACCGTGTGCTCGATCTCGAGATAGAGGTGATTAAAATTTCATGCTTTCGCAAAATGGAAATATGTTTATGTGTGTGTGATATGTTTATGGAAATTGTGTGTGTGGCATGAGTTGATGCCAAATTGTGCTTTTGAGTTGCCTATGTTTTGTCGAAATGTCGATTTATTTCCGTTTCGGCGAATTCCGGGCAAACTCTAGATCTATATATGTCCTATTTTTAAGGAAGGTCATGCCGAATTTTTGTATGACTTTGATGCATGCATGCATTTTTATAATCAATTTGTTTATTATTACGATGCAGAGTTGACGATGGTCAGTGGAACGATGGTGGACAGGTGGTTGCGGTCGGCGGTGCAGGACATGAAAGAAAATAACTGGACAGAGGTTTTATGTCCGTGTCAAAAATGCAAAGGAATAGTTTGGCTCGACCCCCATGACGATGGTCGTGTCGAAGCGCACCTGCTCATGACTGGTTTCATGGATGGCTATACTCAGTGGATAATTGAAGATGAGGATGACGATGTTGAGGATGTCGGCGGGGCAGGCAATGATGACATGGCGCAAGACGAAGAGATGATCGATAATGGCGGCGGGGAAGAGGCCGGACATGGCGGCGGAGAAGGGGTCGGACATGGCGGCGGAGAAGGGGCCCGACATGGCGGCGGAGAGAACGACATGGACTCCCTGCAGCAGAGTTCGTCGATACTAAGTTCAATCATGCGGGACCCTCATGTTCAAGCATTACTTCGCAAGGAGACGAGTACTGAGAGAGCTGCTTCTAGAGAGGAGGCTAAGCTGGAGCAACTGGTGGTAGACTCAAACACTCCACTGTATGATGGTTGCAATCCTGAGGTGACCCGCTTGAGTTTCACGCTCCAACTCCTGAAGATGAAGGCTAAAAACAAATGGACCGACACTAGCCTCGACGAGCATCTCAAGTACCTAAAGGATGTTCTTCCCGTGGGTAATCTATGTCCTAGTAGTGTTGATGAGGCCAAGAAGATCATGTGCCCTCTTGATCTGCCACACGTTAGATACCATGCATGCATCAACGATTGCATAATTTATCGGAAGGAGCACGCGGAAAAAACAAGCTGTCCGGTGTGCAATGCTTCTCGATACAAGAAGGCCGGGAAGAAATGCCCCCAGAAAGTGGTATGGTACTTACCGATCACTCCCCGTCTCCAGAGGTATTTTGTAGATCCCAAGGAAGCAAAGCTAATGCGCTGGCACGTGGAGAGGAAGAAGCCCGGCGATGGAGATGATCCGAAGCTGAGACATGTCAAGGATGGAAGCCAGTGGAGAGCGTTGAACAGCTTCTATCGGTATTTTGAATGTGATTCAAGGAACATCGTGCTTGGCGCGTGTACCGATGGCATGAATCCGTTTGGCAACCAGAACACCAACCATAGCACATGGACCGTGTTTGTATGGATGTACAACCTCCCCCCTGGTTGTGCATGAAATCGAAATACATTCACATGAGCATGCTTATTCAAGGGCCGAAACAACCAGGAAATAATATTAATTTGTATCTGGGGCTACTTCAAGAGGAGTTAGACACGTTATGGAAAACACCGCCAAGACATGGGGCCTTGACAAAGGCGTAGTATTTCAACATGAGAGCGGCGATCACGACAAGGAGGACTATCTTGGTTACGGATATGTGGCAGGCCAGGTGTGCCATGGATATTGCGGATGCACGCGGTGCATGGATGATACGATGTCTCAGCAGCTAACGTCAAGGAAAGATGGCGGGTCTGCGAAAATCGTGTACATGGGGCATCAAAGATGGCTCGAACAGGACGACCAGTGGAGAAACCATGGAGATCTATTCAATGGTCACGCTGAGCATCGAGGACCTCCACGTAAGCAGAGCGGTGCCGAAATCGATGAGCTGTTGAAAAACTGGAAGGAGTGCCCCACGCCGGGAAAGATGATGAGAAAGGCGCCGGAGCCGCCGCTTGAAGGTATGGAAGGCGAGGTCGTGTTACGGGCTTGAGTCTTGGCACAAACTCGATACACCTCATTGCCTTGATCAAATGCATATCTGTAAGAATGTCCTTGAGAGCTTGCTCGCAACACTGATGAACATGCCAGATAAGACCAAGGATGGGCCGAAGGCAAGAAAAGACTTCCAAGATTTGAAAATCAGGGAAGATCTGCACATGCCGCCCCGTAAAATGTCAGACGAGACAGAGATGGAGGTAGAGGCACGGGAGAAGAAGGGCAAGAAAATAAAGGAAGAGGATTATTTCCCCCCTTCTTGCTTCACCTTAAGTCAAGCTGAGATCGATCAATTCTTTAAGTGCCTTACCAGAGTCAAAGTTAGTTCCGGTTACTCTAGCAAGATAAACAGATATCTAGACACGGACAAGAAAAGGTTCAGCAGGATGAAGTCCCATGACTGTCATGTGATGATGACACAGATACTACCTTTTGCCCTTAGAGGGATAATGGACAAGCACGTCCGTGACACGCTTATTGGTCTCTGCAACTTTTTCAACGTCATCTCTCGAAAGTAGATCAGTGTGAAGCAGCTCCGAAGGCTACAGGAAGAGATCGTTGTGATACTGAATGAGCTTGAGATGTACTTCCCACCCGCGTTCTTTGATGCGATGGTGCATCTTTGTGTCCATATTGTGGATGACATAATAGACCTGGGGCCGTCATTCCTGCACAACATGATGCCGTTTGAAAGGATGAATGGGATCATCAAAGGATTCGTTCGTAACATGTCCCGTCCGGATGGAAGCATCGTCCAGGCTTATGTGACACAAGAGTGCATCTCTTTCTGCGAGAATTTTCTATATGGCGCAGACCAGCCGTCTAGTGTTATTGTTGGTTTGCCTGTTAACAAGCACGATGGGAGGCTCGAAGGAGAAGGTCACTGCAACGGTCGCAGGGAACTGCACGTGGCATACTCAGATCGATGCAGTGACTTTGACAGAGCAAACTTGGTAGTGCTACAACACCTAGACGAGGTAGATCCTTTCGTGGCACTGCACAAAGAAATTATCGCAAAGAAGTATCGTGACCGGGGTATGCGGATTGACGCCGGTTACTAGAGAGCACAACTCCACTTTCCTGCATTGGTTCAAAGAGCATATTATTGCTAATCCCCCGGAGGAGGGCTCTAAGCACAGATTGCTCATATACGCCTTAGCACATGGCCCCTCGTCCAACTCCAACCTCGTAACCTATCAGGCATATGATATCAATGGATACACGTTCTACACGGAGGCCAAAGATATGGACAGTGATGATCAGAACTCATGGGTGACGATGGAATGCATGACCGGAAGCGACAACGGCGCAACTGAATGATTTTATGGAAGGGTCGAAGAGATCAGGGAGCTTGACTACTCTAGACTGCACAACACGACGATGTTCCGTGTCAGATGGGCTAAGAATGTCGAAAGAGAAAACCGGATTTTCACTACCATGACTATACCCCGACGCCAAGAGCGTTACCGTGAACACTATCACCAAAAACGAGCCATGGGTACACGCTGAGCACGTGACACAATGCTTCTTCATAACCGACCCATGCAATCCCAGTCGTGTTGTCGTGAGGAGAGGCAAAAGGAACATCATTGGAATGGATGGAGTCGCCAACGAGGAAGACTATGATCAGTACAGGAACCCAATGAGGGAAGATGACGATGATGATGAAGTATACGTCAAAAGAAGAATCAATACTACATTACCTAAGAAAAATCGTACTCCATGGAAAAGGCAAAGTCACAATGAGGGGCTCAATTATTCTTCGACGAACAAGAAGGGAAAAAAGCTGACTCAAAAACGAAAACGTCAGCACTGAGGAACCGTATGTTATCGGTCAAATGATGTTATATATATATATATGTGTGTGTGTGTGTGTGTGTGTGTGTGTGTGTGTGTGTGTGTGTGTGTTCCTATTTTGTATACATATTTAACCGTCAAATGATGCAATATATATCGCCTTCCCATCGTTCACTGCTCTCGGGAAATAAAAGTGGGAGAAAATAAAGGAAAAGAAAAAGGAAAACTTGCAATAGCGATTTCCTTATAAAACAGCTACAGTCAAGCTAGCAGTAGCGATTTCCTTATAAAACTGCTACAGCTAGTGAAGGTAGTAGCAGCGCGTTTCATCTAAACCGCTACAGCTAGTGAATGTAGTAGCAACGCGTTTTGTCTAAACCGCTACAGCTAGTGAAGGTAGTAGCAGCGCGTTTTGTCTAAACGCGCTACTGCTACGTCCACTTAACCCAAAATTCTCACTCTCCCTGCTTCATCCTGCTTCTCCCCCCCAAATCCCCACTCTCTCTTCCCCGTCGTCAGACCGCTGCCGGACGCTCGCCCCGACCCGCCCCGCCGCTCGACCAGCCTCGCCCCGACCCGGCGCTCGCCCCCGACCCGTCGGCCCTCGCCTCCCTCCTCTGCTTCCTCCCCTCCCAACCTCGGCCGTCGTCGGGCCTGCCTCCTCGCCCCTGCACCCTCTGTAAACCCCCCTCTCTCTGCTAGCTAGCTAGGGTTCTTCGGTTAATTTACTTAGGTTTTAGTGAGGGCAGTAGGTTAATTAGGTTATCTATTTAGTTATGAATTTAGCTAGGTTTTAAAATAGGACAGAAATTTAGGGTTAAGAAATTGTAGTTAAAAGAAAAGGCAGCATTTAAGCAATTGTCCAAATCAACATCCCTTGTTAAAGCAAATTTAGGTAGGCTAAATTTATATGCAAATTTGAACTAGACATGTGATATGTGGATATGTCATGTTTTGGACATGTCATGTTTGGAATTTGAACATGTCATTTGGACATGTGATGTTTTGGTTCAATTTTGGTAATTGATCCGAGTGGCCTATGTTACGCCGGAATTTTGATTCATTTCCGTTCCGGTGAATTTCAGGCGCTCGATAGGTCCATTTTTTTAGCAAAGGTCATGCCGAAATTTGCTGTGAATAAAGGTATGATTTGTGCTACATAGTTGGCATATCAAGTGTTGGCACATAGATTTCTTTTTTATGTCATTTCTCATTTATTCATACTTTTAGAAATAAACGAGGACACTTAATCATAGGAAACATGTCGAACAACGAAGAAACCGGGCCTTGACCAAGATGCGATTTAGATGGATTATGAGGGTGAACAAGAGTACCTCGACTATTTGACTGCTAAGCAAGGTTTGCAGGTTGGCCTCGATGATGGTACTGACGCCAACATCGACACCGACGGTGCCGGCACCGATGGCGACGCCGAGACCGGCGGGGAAGGTACCGGCGCCGATGCCGCTACCGAAAAGAGGAAGCATAAGAAGCAGAGGATACGAAAACCTAACAAACTAGGGATTGGACGACTTGTGATCACAAATATGGCACCTGGCAAGTTTGAGCCATTAGAGCCGGAAGAACCTTGCAAGTTCTATGGGAACCAAGTAGGATGCATCCTACGGGAATGCGCGAGCATCAACGACGATGACTTAAGGAGTAAAGAACATTTGATGTAGTTGCTCCTAACAAAGTTGCACAAGAGATTCAAGTTCCCCGACCGGGATGATAACATAGAACAACCGTGGGATGATCCGAAGATGAAAAAGATTAACAATCACGCCATGGGCATGTTTAGCAATGATTTGGCCTCCTAGAAAGGGAGGGTGAAACGAGCTATTGAGACTGAGGAACCCCTGTCCAAGATTCTAGAGGAAAATCCGACACTTACAGAAGAGGAGTTCGAAAAGTTCAAGGACACTTCCACTACCGAGGCAGCCAAGGCTAAGGCTGCGAAATTCAAGAGCCTTCAGCAAAGGAACACGAGGAAGCATCGCCTCGGAAGCCGTGGCTACCTCGGTAAAAGGCCCATATGGGATAAGGAGGACGCGGAACATGAAGCCGCGGGTCTCCTAGACCCCTTCGTGAAGTTCACCAACCCCTTGGAGCATGACTTCATCAAGGCCCGCTACAAGTGGGACAAGGAGAAAAAGGTTTTTTACACGGACCAGATCACGAGGAAATTGATTAAACTACTGGAGAAGCATCACCAGCTTGCAGCCGAAAGCCCTACTTCTCGATGAGGCCCAAGTGGGACACCCCTCTCAACCGGGCCTTGAACGAACTTAAGGGACTCCCTTTGGGCCAGCGGCCGCAATATGGTCATGTGCACGGCGCTGGAGACAGCGCCACGTGGAAGGTTGTAGGACCTTGAAGTATGTCTAAATGGGGGGTGATTAGACTACTTGACCAATTAAAAACTTAACCTTTTCCCAGTTTTAGAGTTTGGCAGATTTTAGCTATCTTAGGACAAGTCAAGCAATCATCACACAATTCAAGCAAGCATGCAAAGAGTATATTGGCAGCGGAAATTAAAGAATGCAACTTGCAAGAAAGTAAGGGGAAGGGTTTGGAGGATTCAAACGCAATTGGAGACACAGATGTTTTTGCGTGGTTCCGATAGGTGGTGCTATCGTACCTCCACGTTGATGGAGACTTCAACCCACGAAGGGTAACGGTTGCGCGAGTCCACGGAGGGCACCACCCACGAAGGGTCCACGAAGAAGGAACCTTGTCTGTCCCACCATGGCCGTCGCCCACGAAGGACTTGCCTCACTAGTGGTAGATCTTCACGAAGTAGGCGATCTCATTGCCCTTACAAACTCCTTGGTTCAACTCCACAACTCGCTTGAGGCTCCCAAGTGACACCTAGCCAATCTAGGAGACACCACTCTCCAAGAAGTAACAAATGGTGTGTTGATGATGAACTCCTTGCTCTTGTGCTTCAAATGATAGTCCCCCCAACACTCAACTCTCTCTCATAGGTTTTGGATCTGGTGGAAAGAAGATTTGAGTGGAAAGCAACTTGGGGAAGGCTAGAGATCAAGATTCATTGTTGGGGAACGTAGCAGAAATTCAAAATTTTCTACGCATCACCAAGATCAATCTATGGAGATTCTAGCAACGAGGGGAAGGAGAGTGCATCTACATACCCTTGTAGATCGCTAAGCGAAAGCGTTCAAGAGAACGGGGTTGAAGGAGTCATACTCGTCGTGATCCAAATCACCGGAGATCCTAGTGCCGAACGGACGGCACCTCCGCGTTGAACACACGTACAGCCCGGTGACGTCTCCCACGCCTTGATCCAGCAAGGAGAGAGGAAGAGGTTGAGGAAGACTCCATCCAGCAGCAGCACAACGGCGTGGTGGTGATGGAGGAGCGTGGTAGTCCAGCAGGGCTTCGCCAAGCACCGCAAGATATGAGGAGAAGAGAGAGGGGAAGGGCTGCGCCAAGAGGAGAAGTTCTCATGTGTTGGACAGCCCCATGACCTCAAGTATTTATAGGGGGAGGGGAGGGGGCTGCGCCCCTCTAGGGTTCCCTCCCCAGGGGTGGCGGCAGCCCCCAGATGGCATCTGGTGGCGGCCAGAAGGGGAGAAGGGGGAGGCGCACCTAGGGTGGGCCTTAGGGCCCATCTGCCCTAGGGTTTGCCCCCCTTCCCCACTTCCTGCGCCTTGGGCCCCTTTGGGGCGCACCAGCCCACCAGGGCTGGTTCCTCCACACATGGCCCATGCAGCCCTCTAGGGTCTGTGGCCCCTACTTAGTGGACCCAGGACCCTCCCGATGGTCCGTACATTATCGATAAAACCCAAACTTTTGGTGACCAAAACAGACTTCCATATATAAATCTTTACCTCCGGACCATTAGGAGCTCCTCGTGACGTCCGGGATCTCATCAGGGACTCGAACAACATTCGGTAACCACATACAAGCTTCCTTTATAACCCTAGCGCCATCGAACCTTAAGTGTGTAGACCCTACGGGTTCGAAGACATGTAGACATGACCGAGACGTTCTCCATCAATAACCAACAGCGGGATCTGGATACCCATGTTGGCTCCCACATGTTCCACGATGATCTCATCGGATGAACCACGATGTCAAGGACTCAAACGATCCGTATACAATTCCCTTTGTCTAGCGGTATTTTACTTGCCCGAGATTCGATCGTCGGTATACCGATACCTTGTTCAATCTCGTTATCGGCGTGTCTCTTTACTCGTTCGCAACACATCATCCCGTGATCAACCCCTTGGTCACATTGTGCACATTATGATGATGTACTACCGAGTGGGCCCAGAGATACCTCTCCGTTTGCACGGAGTGACAAATCCGATCTCGATCCGTGTCAACCCAATGACACTTTCGAGATACCGTAGTGCACCTTTATAGTCACCCGCCACGTTGTGATGTTTGATACACCCAAAGCACTCCTACGGTATCCGGGAGTTACACGATCTCATGGTCTAAGGAAGAGATACTTGACATTAGAAAAGCTCTAGCAAACGAACTACACGATCTTTGTGCTATGCTTAGGATTGGGTCTTGTCCATCACATCATTCTCCTAATGATGTGATCCCGTTATCAACGACATCCAATGTTCATGGCCAGGAAACCATGACTATCTGTTGATCACAACGAGCTAGTCAACTAGAGGCTCACTAGGGACATATTGTGGTCTATGTATTCACACGTGTATTACGATTTCCGGATAATACAGTTATAGAATGAATAAAAGACAATTATCATGAACAAGGAAATATAATAATACTTTTATTATTGCCTCTAGGGCATATTTCCAACAGTCTCCCACTTGCACTAGAGTCAATAATCTAGTTCACATCGCCATGTGATTAACATTGACAGGTCACATCACCATGTGACCAACATCCAAAGAGTTTACTAGTGTCATTAAACTAGTTCACATCATCATGTGATTAAGACTCAATGAGTTCTGGGGTTTGATCATGTTTTGCTTGTGAGAGAGGTTTTAGTCAATGGGTGCGCAACATTCAGATCCGTATGTACTTCGCAAATCTCTAGGTCATTCGTAAATGCTGCTTCCACGCTCCACTTGGAGCTATTCCAAATGGTTGCTCCACTATCGATCTGGTTTGCTACTCGAGTCACTCGGATAGGTGTTAAAGCTTGCATCAACGTAACCCTTTACGCCGAACTCTTTATCACCTCCATAATCGAGAAACATGTCCTTATTTACTCCAAGGACAATTTTGACCGCTGTCCAATGATTCATTCTGGATCATTCTTGTACCCCTTTGATCGACTCATGGCAAGGCACACTTCGATCGGTACACGGCATAGCATACTATAGAGCCTACGTCTCGAAACATAGGGACGACCTTCGTCCTTTCTCTCTTCTCGCTATGGTCGAGCTTTAAGTCTTAACTTCATACCTTACAACTCAGGCAAGAACTCCTTCTTTGACTGATCCATCTTGAACACCTTCAAGATCATGTCAAGGTATGTGCTCAATTGAAAGTACCATTAAGCGTCTTTTGATCTATCCTCATAGATCTCGATGCTCAATGTTCAAGTAACTTAATCCAGGTTTTCTCTTGAAAACTCCTTTCAATCAACCCTTTATGCTTTCTAGAAATTACACATCATTTCTGATCAACAATATGTCAACAACATATACTCATCAGAAATTCTATAGTGCTCCGACTCACTTCTTTGGAAATACAAGTTTCTCATAAATTTGTATAAACCCAAAATCTTTGATCATCTTATCAAAGTACATATTCCAACTCCGAGATGCTTACTCCAGTCCTTAGAAGGATCGCTGGAGCTAGCATACCTTTTAGCATCCTTAGGATCGACAAAACCTTTCGATTGTATCACATACAACCTTTCCTTCTAAACCGGTAAGGAAACTCGTTTTGACATCCATCTGCCAGATTTCATAAATGCAGCTAATGCTAACATGATTCCGACGGACTTAAGCATCGCTACGGATGAGAAAATCTCATCGTAGTCAACTCCTTGAACTTGTGAAAAAACTCTTCGCCACAAGTCGAGCTTTATAGACGGTGACATTACCGTCCACGTCCGTCTTCTTCTTAAAGATCCATTTATCTGAATGGCTTGCCGATCATCGGGCAAGTCCACCAAAGTCCATGCTTTGTTCTGATACATGGATCCTATCTCAGATTTCATGGCTTCTAACCATTTGTCGGAATTTGGGCCCACCATTGCTTCTCCATAGCTCGTAGGTTCATCGTTGCCTAGCAACATGTCCTTCAAGACAAGATTACTGTACCACTCTGAAGCAGTACGCATCGTTGTCACCCTACGAGATACGGTAGTGACTTGATCACTACTAGGAAAAGGCCTATAGATAGGATTGACTCTAATGGCGCACCGTGGGTGCAGTGCGCCACTACTATATACTAATGGCGCACCTGTTACTCATACGCCATTAGAGTGGAAGACTCTAATGGCGCACGGCCGACGGAGTGCGCCATTAGTATGAATTTCTTTTTTTTTCCATTTTCCCATACATTCTAATGGCGCATGACACCTACAATGCGCCATTACTATATACAACTTCTAATGGCGCACCATGTTGGTAGTGCGCCATTACACTAAATTTTGTTTTATTCTTTTTTTGCCAAACTTCTAATGGCGACGCTCTCTGATCGCCATTAGTAACAGGGTTTCTAATGGCGCATGAGGACAGGGTGCGC
This sequence comes from Aegilops speltoides, assembly GCA_021437245.1. Taxonomy (NCBI): domain Eukaryota; kingdom Viridiplantae; phylum Streptophyta; class Magnoliopsida; order Poales; family Poaceae; genus Aegilops; species Aegilops speltoides. The sequence continues at coordinate 40,163,639 of CM038143.1, forward strand.
CATTAGTAACCTGGGACCAACAAGATATTTTGGACAGCCCACACCTACCCACTCACTTTCCCCACTTCATTCCATCCACCTCCTCATCCAAGATTTCGCCATCTCCTCCTCCTCACCTCATTTCCACCATAGATTCAACAAAATTAAGTGGTGAAATTACCTAGTTTTGATAGGTAAGTAAGGAAAGCTATCTTCATGATATAGATCTACTTTTTTTTCCTCCCTAGCTCGCTCCAACAACGTGCACATGCACTTTTGTGGCCTAGCTAGATCTATGTATGTTTGTGGTGTTGCAAGTGTTTGTGGTGTTGCATATATGTTTGTGTTTGAAGGTACGGTATTTGAAATATGCGATAATTGCCAATATTTTGCGGAATGTTTTGATTCATTTCCGTTTAGCAGAGTTTTGGCACTATGCATTCTTTTGGTCCTATTTTTAGGGAAGGTCATGCCAAATTTTTGTTGGTTCTAACATATCGTTTTGCTCTACCCATGAGCGACCATGGTCCGCATGATGACCAAGGCATCGTGAATAGGTTTTGAGCTCCGAAGGCCGAGATGCTTCAAAAGAACGAGACGGAGATAAGATGTCCATGTCGAAGATGCAAGTTGAAGAGCCTTATTGCGGACCCGGATTCCGGGCAGGTGCGGGACCACCTGCTCTTGCGTGGTTTCATGGATGGCTATCGGTGGCAAGGTGATGAAGATGACTATCAAGTCGTCCATGGCTGGGGCCGGGCAAGAAATGAGGAAGGGCAACAAGACAAGTACCACCGTGGCGAGGGCGGGCGAGAAGAGTAAGAATCTCCAGGACATGATCACGACGGTGATGTTGTACACAGTCATCATGTAGAAGATGTCGTACATGATGATGAGGAAGATCAAGACGAAGGGCATGATCATGAAGATGAAGATGCCGGAGCAGACGACGATGGAGGCTGGGTGCAGGACCCTCATATTCAAGAGCTGCTTCTCAAGCGGACGGATAACGCAAGAGCTGCCGCCGAGAGAAAGCCAAGCTGGATCAAGCGGAGATAGACGCGTTACTCCGTTGTATGAAGGATGCAGGCCCGAGGATACCCTTTGAAAGTAACGCCATGGCTCGAGATGAAGGTAAAACACAAAATGACCGACGATGCTTCGACGAGAACATGTCATTTCGCACGAACGTCTTCCCAAGGGGAACAAGTGCCCGACCAGTTCGAGGAGGCGAAGAAAATCGTGTGTCCTCTGGATTTACCGCGACGTGAAATACCATGTGTGCATGAACAATTGCATCATTTATCGGGACGAGCACGCTGAGTCTACCATATGTCCGGTGTCTTGGCGTCACTCGATACAAGAAGAGGAAGAAAGCTCCTCGAAAATCGGTGTGGTACTTTCCGATCACTCCTCTCTGCAGCGGTATTTCGCGGACCCTAAGGTAGCAAAGCTCCTACGTTGGCACGCGGATAGGGAGGAGAAGAAGCGAGAAGATGACGCAAATGATCCGGAGATAGATAAAAAGACAAGATGCTGAGTCACCCTAAGGATGCGAGCTGGCAAGCGTTGAACTTCAAGACCTGAATTTGGGAAGGATCCAAGGAACATCGTCCGGGCGCGAGCACCGATGGAGTCAATCCGCTTGGCAGCCGTGAGAAGCACACATAGCACTGGCCTGTGTTTGTGTGGATGTACAACCTTCCCCTGGTTGTGCATGAAGAGGAAGTACATTCACATGAGTATGCTAATTGAAGGGCGAAACAACCAGGAACGACATCAATCAGATCTGGGGCTCTTTGAAGGAGGAGCTAGACACGCTGTGGAAAACGCCGCCAATACGTGGACGCCGCAGAGAAAGAATATTTCCCTATGAGAGCCGTGACCGCCACGACGGTGCACGACTATCTCGATTACGGATATCTCGCGGGGCAGGTAGTCCACGGATTTTACGGATGCGTAAGGTGTATGGATGACACAACGACGCCAGCTAGATAGAGATCCGGGTCTTGAAAACCGTGTTCATGGGACATCGAAGGTGGCTTCGCGATGATGACCCGTGGAGGAAACGCAAGGATCTGTTCGATGGTGAAACCGAACCAAAACGCCCTGTACGAGGAGCGGCGAGGAAATAGACAAGCTGTTGAAAAATTGGAAAGACTTCCCACCGCCGAAAGATGCGAAGGCGCCAGAGCAGCTGCTGAAGGTATGGAAAACGAGGTCTTTTACGGGACTTGCCGTCATCGAAGATCCACCGTGTGCCTCACAGCCTTGATGTCATGCATATCACGAAGAACGTGCGAGAGTCTGCTTGGTACCCTGCTCAACATGCCGAGAGGACCAAAGATGGGCCGAAAGCAAGGGCGACTTGAAATCAATGGGCATCGTGCAGGAGCTTCACGCTAATGATGATGATGATGATGATGATGATGAGGCGAAGCAGACACGGAAAGTCGTCGCAAAGGCAAAAGGCCAAGAAGACCGGAAATGACTACCCTCCCGCGTGCTTCACTCTAAGTCGAGGAGATCGAGCAATTTTTCACCGCCTCCTAGGAGTAAAACTTCCTTCTGATTACGCTGGGAAGATAAGCAGATACCTAGACCCAGTGAAGCGAAGTTCAGCGGGATGAAGTCTCACGATCGCCACGTCTTGATGACGCAGATACTTCCGGTTGCAATCCGTGGGATCATGGACGCGCACGTCCGTGAAACGCTATTTGGCCTGTGCAACTTTTTCGTCGCCATCTCGGAAGTCGATTGGCGTGAGGCAACTCGAAGGCTACGAGGAAGAGATCGTGGTGATACTATGCGAGCTTGAGATGTACTTCCGCCCGCATTCTTCGACGTTATGGTGCATCTGCTGGTCCATATAGTGGAGGATATCATCCAACTCGGCCGACGTTCCTGCACAAAGATGATGCCGTTCGAAAGGATGAATGGTGTCATCAAAGGATACGTTCGCAACATGTCACGCGTCAGAGGGAAGCATAGCGGGGCTTTCGATCAAGAGTGCATCTCCCATCGCACGAATTATCTAGGCATCGAGAACCCGCTGGTCCGCGTCAGCAACAGCACCTCGGCAGCTTGCTGGATGGGGTCACCATGAGGGTCGCCCGAAATGCATGTCGGCTTCGAGGGTCGACTCGCCGACTTTGAAAGAGCAAACCTAGTCGCGCTACAACACATAGACGTGGTCGATCCTTGGGTGGTAGAGCACAAAACCTTTATTAAGAAGACGACAATGACCGAGGCCAACAGAGGACGGACGGAGATATACTCAAAGAGCACAACTCATGTTTCACGCGTTGGTTCAAGCGAAGCTTCATCGCACCCTTTACATGAGGATTCTTCCGCGGAAGAACAACTACTATTCGCCTTGTCACAGGCGCCGAGCACAACGATGACCTATGAGGCGTCGATATCAACGGCTACACATTCTACACCGAGGACATGGACATGAAGAGCGATGGTTATCAGAACTCCGGGGTAACGATGGAATCCTACACCGGTAACGACAAGGACAGATACTACGGAAGGATCGAGGAGATCTGGGAGCTGAGCTCTGTTACCGAGAGAAGGTCCCGATGTTCCGTGTCGATGGGCCAAAACGTCATAAAAGAAGACCGTATTTCACCACCATGGTTATACCCGGCCAAATCAAGATCAGGGGTATAAACGTCACCGCGAAAAATGAGCCATGGGTACTGGCTTCCCAAGTGGACCAATGCTTCTTCATTACCGACCCGCCAAAGCCCGTCGTGTTGTCGTGAGGAGAGGCAAAAGGAAGATCATCGGAATGGATGGAGTAGCCAATGAGCAAGACTTCGACAAGCACGGCGACCAAGATCGAACATGACGACGACGATGAAGTAGCAGCACACACCACAAGAAGAAGCAGGACCACCCTACCTAAAGGACGTCCGTTCCACGTAAGAACTCCGCTTGCGAAAAAGAAGGGCAAGAAGATTGTGAACAGATAGCTAGCTAAGACCGATTGTATTTAAATCGTAGTCTTCATTTCTCGATTGTATTTCATGGGCACTTTTGATATCATGAATATTTTTAAATTTCATGGGCACTTTTTGAATTCATGAGGACACTTGATCTCGATTCCCCTCCATCTCGATCTCGATCTCCTCCATCTCGATCGCACCGCACCTCCCCGCTAGCTCCACCCATCGCAACCTCCCCGCTCCACCGCCGAGCACTTTTTAAATTTTTTACTATTTTTACTGTTATAATTTAAACAAGTTTGAACATATTTAAACACAAATAAATATAAAAACAGCATTTAAAATGCATAAAAATATTACTGTTATGATTTAAACAAGTTTGAACATATTTAAACACAAATAAATATAAAAACAGCATTTAAAATGCATAAAAATATTGGGGATCCTGAATCGAACCCGGGACCTCTGAGTGTGTGTGTTTGCATCTTGACCGGTCGGGCTAGTGGGTGGGTTCGGTTGTAGAAAGGGTTGGGCTGTAGATATGGCTACCAGAGATAAAACAACATTCTAATGGCGCACCGCGTGGTGGTGCGCCATTAGAACTGAGGGTACTTATGGCGACAGGCGATGGTGCGCCATTAGAAACCATCCTCACCTATTTCCCTCGGCCTCTCTCCTCGGCCTCTCTCCCTCTCCTCGCCAGATCCCCCTCCCCAGCCTCTCGCTGCCGCCCCCCCGCCATTGCCGTCGCCCGCCCAGCGCTTGCGCCGTCGCCCAGCCAGGCAGCCGTCCCTCCTCCTGCGCCCAGCGCCTCGCCGTCCCCCCTCCGCCAAGGCCCAGCATCCAGGCCAGCGCCAGCGCCGTCCTCGGGGTAACTAACGCTCGCCATCCTCCGTCCTCCGGATCTATCTCTTCTTCCCGCTTGCTTTCTTCCGTGAGGATATGTATGTGTGTGATGCGCCATGGCTCTCGTGAAGTTACGTGATGTGATGCTCTGTTTTGGGGTCGGTCAAGAGTACTCGAACAAGGGCATGAACATACTAGTATATGATTTTGTTATGAATTGATTGCATGTCCTATTGGATGCGGTTTGGCTTCTCCATCTGCGCCGATAGTTTTTGGGCAGTGTGATGCTCAGTTTAGTGCGTCCTCAGATTTTGCTCGGTGTGCCAATTGCATAGTGCCATAGAAATTGCACAATCTGATTTTGACATGTGCAAGATACCCATGTTTAGTGTAATTTGGCATCACCGTTGATTTGTAGAGTTAACCGCTGATTCATGGAGGTAATGTGTTGGTCGATGCTGTTGAATGCTTCAAGAGCTTGTCATCGCATTTTGCTGTCCATGGCGTGCCTACATGCCTTATTATTAGATTGCAACTGTAGTATCCCGACAGTCTATGAATTGTTAACATGGATTAGAACTATTGATGTGTGCACGGCAAGTGTTTAGCAATTCCTCCTTGCATGTATGTCCGCTCTTCCTATTTGTTATCTCACTGAAATTAATAAACTGAAATTAATATGTAGATTTACCCCTAATTTCTTACCATGGAACAAAACAACTTTATTTATCCTTGAACTCTTTGTGCAGATTTACATTGTTATAATTTAAACTTGCCTATCACATTGTCAGCTGTATTGATCAACTAAAAACACAAATATTTGTAGTTTTGCCTGTCATAATGCAACTAAGCATACTAGTCTCAACTAAGCATACTAGTTTTTGTAGTGAGACAAGAAGATAGTGAGACAAGAAGAAGGAAACTTCCCAGATTATGTAGAAAGAAAATACTTGGTTTGACAGCAAGTACCATGACATGAATCAAAAAACATATCTGATGGGAAAAATAAAATGGCAGAAACACTCGAGGTTACGGTTTGTCTTTGATCTCCACCAGTTTGGGTTGGTGAATGTGGATGATTTTTTATCCTGTGAACTCATTGTCTTGCTACAAGAATTTGGTATCATCATGGTGTAATTTTGTTAACATTCTGGTTTTGTTAGATAGTGGCTACACTAATCTAGAGTGATACAATTTTCCTTCCCATTTGGTATCATCATGTTCAGTGTATACAGTTATAACATCATGTGGAATTTTTCTTCAGAGGCTACTGTCAAAAACTTCAGCGCCCACTACCATGACTTAATGTTTACAATAGCTGTTTTCTTTGTGTCCAATAGTTAGCGTATATTTTTCTTCAGAGGCTCTTGTCAAAAACTTTAGCTCTTGTCTTGCAAAGATGATGATCATCTTGCTAGTTTGCTAGGTTTTGTCTCCCACCATTGTGTCGTGATGAATTTGCAGTACCCGAGAGGCCCTTGAGTTTGCGGAATGTCGATTAACTTCCGCTCCGCAAATTGGTACTGATATGTCCTATTTTCAGCAAAGGTCATGCTGAAATTTTCCGTGAATTTTAGCATGACTTTGCTAAAAATAGGACATATGGGGTACTTATGACTAATGCATGGGCCGGGCTATCTTAGTACTTAGTTAAGTAGGATCAATCGCCTCGCCATTCTTGCTGCATTAAATCATAGGTGGCAATAGAGCCAAGTGATTAGGCCCAACTTAGAATTATCCTTAGCATCGATAAACCCTAGATGATAAACCCAACATAGGTGGCAATAGCTAGAGCCAAGTGATTAGGCCCAACCTAGGGTGCCTCGCATCGATAAACCCTAAATGATGAAAACTTAACTTGGCTGCCTCGGATGCCTCGGTGTCGATGAGAACCTAAATGATGAAAGCTTAGGCTTTTAGGGTGCCTCGTGTCGACAAACCCTAAATCATGAGACCATGATCTTGTTCCTTGACAATAACCATATTTTTGACCAAACTTTTTCCTAATTAGAGAGAAACATGGCCCACAACGATGAGGCCGGTGGTTGGGCGGCAAGCAATTCGGGAGCTGTCCCAAGAGATGGAGGAACAACCTCACCGCTATGATGACGCCATGAAGACACCGATCCTGATTACACAACCCCTAGTGGCGTCGGGGATGACACCACCGATGGTGCCGCCGAGGATGCCACCATCGATGATGGTGGCGCACACACGATGGCAGCCAATGAGAAGAAGCAAAGGAAGGACCGGCGCTCAATGCGCTCCGCACCGTCAAGGAGGAATTACTCAAGTGGACTCCGACGGAATCCAACGGAGCCCAAACATATAGTCAAAGGGTACGCGGTTCAGCTCGGTGCATTCTCCGAACACCGCCTCGATCAACACCGAGAACCTTAGGCATAAGGACCGAGGGAATTTGCGCAGCCTCCTCTTCACGGCTGCACGAACGATACAAGTTCCCCGACGAATTTGAAAACACACGCCTCGTGGAATAGAGTGAACAATGCTGCCCTCACGAAGATGAGCACGGCCCTGTCTACTTGGAGAAGCACGGTGAAGAGAATGATTGATAAAGGTGATAGTTATGACAAGATCAAGGCGAAATATCATTTGATGAGCGAAGAAGAGTACAACGAGTTCAAGATCAAGTGCCGAGCCCCGCAAGCTCGAATCAAGTCGATTGGGGAAAGAAATGCGGAGTTGAACTTAGGGAACACAAACTCGTCCCGGCGGTTATAGAGTGGCGGAGCCTATATGGGACAAGGAGGACGCGGGCGTGCCGAGCAAGGCCTACCGCCCGCTTCGAGAAATACAGCGGTGACAAGCGCATCAGAACTATGTCGGGGCCGGCACAAGGAGGACCCGATAACAAAGGAGCTTACCACGGATCCAAGACCAGGGCGCTTGAGCTTGTTCTCGTAAGGAATACACCCCCCGTAATTAGCTCCATATGGCTGCACTCTAATTAATCACCAATATTTCTAAATGGCTCATGTTCCTTTCGCGGGACAATGAAAGCGAGCGCTGGGTCGCCTAAGAGCTCCTTTCGACACCCCTTTAAATAGGGCGTTGAACGTAATGAAAAGAAGGATAAGCTCGATAAGCCGACGTCACTGGTCGTGTGGCGGCAAAGGCTTGTCCACAAAATGGGGTCATACTATACCGCTGGTGTGCGGAAGGAGAAAAGGCCAGCTCGGAAAGCCGACGCGCGAGGTTGAAGCACTCAAGGCACAAGTGGCGCGGATTCCGGAGCTTGTCCAAGAGCAAGTGGAACAACAGCTGGAAGCGGCTCGAAGCCATGGTGCCTACGTTGATTCATGGGCGACGACGGATTGCGGGCGCCAAAGGGTCCTCCCGGTTCCCGGCTTCATGGCCAAGAATCGCGCAATGGGCGGCGGCACCATTGGTGTCTTCGGCGGCGGCGACATTGGTGTCTCCGCGGCGGCGCCATTGGTGTCTCCGCGGCGCGCTTATTGGTGTCTCCGGCGGAGGCGGTATTCGTGTCTCCGCACCGCACGGTATTGGAGCTTAATGCACCCGGTGTACGCCGCCGCACCGCCAAAGAAGCGCCCGTCGATTGCACGCCCGCCGTTGGCGGTGCCTCGACATTAGCCGAGCTTGACGGCATCACGGTAACTAAGCCTCTCGCCGATGACTTCATCTCCTTGCCTTTGATCGGGCATCCTCGACGCCCTACACATGTTTTCGCAGGCACCGCCGACGTTCCTTGCACTCTTTCGCACTTCGTGGGCGCCGAGTTGGTCGATGTCGCCAAGGGCAAAATCGCTCAACCGGCAACCCCATGTTCCACGGTAATCCGATGCCACCCACAATGTATAGGGTTGAAGTGGTCCGGTGCTGCCAGGCTGCGACGAGTTGTTACCTCCGATTCGACCACCGGGGCCGACGAAGAAGATGAGATGACCCTCCGCACCTGCATAAGCTGGCCCTCGCTATGGTCAAGAGCCAGATTCGTTTGGGGTGGGGACACCACCCCACGCATAAGACCGCCGATCGTGCGGCGCCAAGCCATGGCAAGAACGCAGCAACGCTACCGGACTTGCCGGACATCCCTATGGCACAGATCCGGACAGCCCTATGGCACAGATCCGGACGGCGACGATAACGACGACGGTACATTTACCAAAGTTGACAAGTACTTTGCTAAACATGGGTATGCCGACGATTTCTGCGGGCCTCTTTCTCAAGAACCCAGCCAAGACCACCGTGATCTAGCTGGTACGGCGGAGAAATCCAATTGCAACAAGCGCCGCTCGGCGTTCGGTTCTCGTGACACGCCCAGGCTCCGTCTTCACCGAGCCTCGAGATAGCTGAGGCGCGAAATATTATCAGCCCCAACACGTCAAGAAGGCGGTCTGTGAGCGTAACTCGTCCCATTACAGAGATCAAGAAGAAGGGCCGAAACGAAGACTAACAAGGGCGCCGGTGCGAGCCAGCCGCACCGAAGTTCGATCCGTGCTCGGGACGGGCCACCTTCACCTAAGGATATCTCGAGGAGGTGCATGTGGCGGGTAGGGCGATGCTACCGCCAAATATGCTGAATCTGCAACCGGTGCTATGCGGAGTCTGCATGATGTTGTTCTGATTTTGGAGAAGCGGCGTCTCGAGAGAAGGATGTGGCATACCGGTTTTCGTGGCCAAGGTGCCGAGAGCAAGGGCTTTGTGGATGGCGACATCGGGGTATGATCGCCCTGCGGTTTGATGACATCTTTGCTATGTTTAACCTTCATCCGCTGCACTACACCTTCGTTCGGCTGTTTTCGCCGAGCATGCAGATGCGGATCATTAGAGACAATACCCGGACATCGTGATAGTCGACCCCTTCTACATGCGTGCCAAGCACTTGAGCAGCGCTGGGACCGCTAAGTTGCGAGTTCACACCTCAAGGCGCTATTCGCAAACGCAGATAAGGATAACTTCCTTGTGCCTTACTTTCCGAGTAAGCCATCCCTTAACCGCCCGTAACATATGATTTCTTAGATTTCGATCGTTTTTTTTTTCTAACATTCCGTGTTCGTGCAAAGGACACACATTGCACACTCATCCTCTTAAGCCCGAAATATTCCATGGCCACGATTTCGACCCCAACCGTAACTCCATGATAGACTACACAAATGTGAAGAAAGTTCTTGATGATGTTCTCCCTGCCACGCCTAACTGGAGGCACCTTCACCAAAGCGGTTAAATAAGTACGGCAAGCACATCTTCTCACACAATACGAAGTTACGCTGCGTCAAGCAGCCACTTGTGATCGAAGGATGCCTACTACGCCCTCCATCACATGCGAGGCGATCGTAAGGACCATCATCACCTTCGCTACCAGATAATCTCAAAGATTGGGCGCGAGCTTGTCGGCAGTCCAGACGCGGACCTCGCATAAGAATTCTTTCAGATCCGCCGGAGTTTGCGGACATCATCCATCAAGATGTCCTTCATACGTCGGGCAGTTCTTCCTCGTAAATCAACCGTCCAACAAAGGAGATAGATGGAATGCTACAAATGCAGGTGACAACGATCATGATTTCATGACCATCGCGATGACGGCGGCTTCATCCACGCTCCGTCCGATGAGTCGAGTCGAAAGTAGTGATGTGTAGTTCAAACATTGATTGGTTCATGTTGTAATTAAACTTTTAATGAATTCAGATGTCTCTTTGGTTTGGACGGTTGTTCAACTTAGATGTAATCGATGCTATTTTATTAGTAGGACCATGAATCGTGCTATTAATGTCTTGCTTTTCTCTTCCGATCCTTTTGTTGCATACTTACACATTGCTTATGTATTGTGCATTGTTTGGCTTGTGCATAGAGATGCCATCGTATGTCGTGGTACAAGGGTAAGGTTCCGAGTCTACGATGGTCGGGAGGAGTGTCGGAGACAGGTTCACCGCTTCAGCGGTAATAGTTACAAAGGGTACACCACTAGGGCGGAGGCCGAATCTAGATACGCCCGCTATCTAGCGGGAGAGAGGAGGGAGCATTGGAGGAACCGGATGAAGACCAGTTTGATCGCGATGATGCTCATCGTGATGACCATAACTCTCTTCTATGTGATGGTAGTTTAGATGATCGACATCGACTTGTAATGTGAAGGCAAAGTCGATACTCATGGTCTTGAGACTTGTAATGTTTTATCTTTGTCCGGTCTTTTGAATCCGGAGACTAATATGATGAATTGTATTAGGAGACTAATCTTCTATTGTATTTGATGAATTTGATGTTGCTGTGTGCTGCTGTCTATATTCTATGCAATAATATATTTTGTAATCTGTGCAAAAATCAGAAAAGCAAAAAAAAAATAAAACCTAATATTCATACTAATGGCGCACCACGAAGACACTAATGGCGACCGTGATCATCACACTAATGGCGCATGTACTTTTAATGCGCCATTAGAATGCCATAGCACATTTGTTCATATGGCCCCGGGAGGCATTCTAATGGCGACTGAGCAAAGATTAATGGCGATTTTCCCAAAGGCGCCATTAGAATACAAGATTCTAATGAAGACATGTGGTGCGCCATTAGAAAGAAATTCTAATGGCGTGATGCCAGTGGCGCACCAGCCATGCGCCATTAGAAGGCAAAACAGGTGCGCCACTAGCATGCCTTTTCCTAGTAGTGGATCCGAAGTTTCATGATCACTATCATAAGCTTCTACTTCAATTGGTGTAGGTGCCACAGGAACAACTTCCTGTGCCCTGCTACACACTAGTTGTAGTGACGGTTCAATAACCATATCAAGTCTCCACCATCCTCCCACTCAACTTTTTGAGACAAACTTTTTCTCGAGAAAGGACCCGATTCAAGAAACAATCCCTATTTCTTTCGGATCTGAATTAGGAGCTATACCCAACTATTTTGGGTGTCCTATGAAGATGCATTTTATCCGCTTTGGGTTCGAGCTTATCAACCTGAAACCTTTTTACATAAGCATCGTAGCCCCAAACTTTTAAGAAATGACAGCTTAGGTTTCTCTAAACCATAGTTCATACGATGCCATCTCAACGGAATTACGTGGTGCCCTAATTAAAGTGAATGTGGTTGTCTCTAATGCCCAAACCATAAACGATAGTGGTAATTTGATAAGAGACATCATGGTACGCACCATATCCAATAGGGTGCAGTTATGATGTTCGGACACATCATCACACTATGGTGTTCCAGGCGGTATTGGTTGTGAAACAATTTCCACAATGTCTTAATTGTGTGCCAAACTCGTAACTCAGATACTCATCTCTATGATCATATTATAGACATTTTATCCTCTTGTCACGATGATCTTCAACTTCATTCTGAAATTACTTGAACCATTCAATAATTCAGACTTTTGTTTCATCAAGTAAATATACTCAACATCTACTCGAATCATCTGTGAAGTAAGAACATAACGATATTCATTGCATGCCTCAGCACTCATTGGACTGCACACATCAAAATGTGTTACTTTCAACAAGTTGCTATCTTGTTCCATTTTACTGAAAAACGAGGCTTTTTAGTCATCTTGCCCATGTGGTATAATTTGCATATCTCAAGTGATTCAAAATCAAGTGAGTCCAAACGATCCATCTGGATGGAGTTTCTTCATGCGTATACACCAATAGACATGGTTCGCATGTCTCAAACTTTTCAAAAACAAGTGAGTCCAAAGATCCATCAACATGGAGCTTCTTCATGCGTTTTATACCAATATGACTTACATGGCAGTGCCACAAGTGAGTGGTACTATCATTACTATCTTATATCTTTTGGCATGAAAATGTGTATCACTACGATCGAGATTCAATAAACCATTCCTTTAGGTGTAAGACCATTGAAGGTACTATTCAAATAAATAGAGTAACCATTATTCTCCTTAAATGAATAATCGTATTGCGATAGACATAATCCAATCATGTCTATGCTCAACGCAAACACCAAATGACAATTATTCAGGTTTAATACTAATCTTGATGGTAGAGGGAGCGCGCGATGTTTGATCACATCAAACTTGGAAACACTTCCAACACATATCGTCACTCACCTTTAGCTAGTCTCCGCTTATTCCGTAGCTCTTTTATTTCGAGTTACTAACACTTAGCAACCGAACCGTATCTAATACCACGGTGCTACTAGGAGTACTAGTAAAGTACACATTAACATAATGTATATCCAATATACTTCTATCGACCTTGCCAGCCTTCTCATCTACCAAGTATCTAGGGTAATTCTGCTCCGATGGTGGTTCCTTTATTACATAAGCACTTAGTCTCGGTTTGGGTTCAACCTTGGGTTTCTTCTTTGGAGCAGCAGCTGATTTGCCGCTTCATGAAGTATCCTTCTTGCCCTTGCCCTTCTTAAAACTAGTGGTTTCACCAACCATCAACAATTGATGCTCCTTCTTGATTTCTACTTTCACGGTGTCAAACATCACGAATACCTCAGGGATCATCATATCTATCCCTGATATGTTATAGTTCATCACGAAGCTCTAGCAGCTTGGTGGTAATGACTTTGGAGAAACATCACTATCTCATCTGGAAGATCGACTCCCACTCGATTCAAGTGATTGTTGCACTCAGACAATCTGAGCACAAGCTCAACGATTGAGCTTTTCTCCCTTAGTTTGCAGGCTAAGAAAATCGTCGGAGGTCTCATACCTCTTGACGTGGGCATGAGCCTGAAATCTCAATTTCAGCTCTTGAAACATCTCATATGTTCCGCGACGTTTCGAAAAACATCTTTGGTGCCTTAATTCTAAACCGTTTATCTGAACTATCACGTAGTTGTCAAAACGTGTATGTTCGATGTTCGCAACATCCACAAACGAAGTTTGGGGTTCAGCACACTAAGCGGTGCATTAAGGACATGAGCTTTCTACTGTCCGCATAATTGCTACTGTCAACTTTCAACTATATTTTCTCTAGGAACATATCTAAACAGTGGAACTAAAGCGCGAGCCTACGACATAATTTGCAAAGATCTTTTGACTATGTTCAGGATAATTAAGTTCATCTTATGAACTCCCACTCAGATAGACATCCCTCTGGTCATCTAAGTGATTACATGTTCCAAGTCCACTAGGCCGTGTCCGATCATCACGTGAGACGGACTAGTCATCATCGGTGAACATCTTCATGTTGATCGTATCTACTATACGACTCATGCTCGACCTTTCGGTCTCCGTGTTCCGAGGCCATGTCCGTACATGCTAGGCTCGCAAGTTAACCCTAAGTGTTTTCGCTGTAAAACTGTCTTACACCCGTTGTATGTGAACGTAAGAATCCATCACACCCGATCATCACGTGGTGCTTAGAAGTTTATTTAACTGTAGCAACGGTGCACGTTAGGGAGAACACTTCTTGAAATTTTGTAAGGATCATCTTATTTACTACCGTCGTCCTAAGTAAACAAGATGCATAAACATGATAAACATCACATGCAATCAAATAGTGACATGATATGGACAATATCATTTTGCTCCTTGTGATCTCCATCTTCGGGGCTCCATGATCATCATCGTCACCGGCATGACACCATGATCTCCATCATCATGATCTCCATCATCGTGTCTTCATGAAGTTGTCTCGCCAACTATTACTTCTACTACTATGGCTACCGGTTAGCAATAAATTAAAGTAATTACATGGCGTTGTTCAATGACACGCAGGTCATACAATAAATCAAGACAACTCCTATGGCTCTCGCCGTTGTCATACTCATCGACATGCAAGTCGTGATTCCTATTACAAGAACATGATCAATCTCATACATCACATATCATTCATCACATTCTTCTTGGCCATATCACATCACATAGCATACCCCGCAAAAACAAGTTAGACGCCCTCTAATTGTTGTTGCATGTTTTACGTGGCTGCTATGGGTTTCTAGCAAGAACGTTTCTTACCTACGCAAAACCACAACATGATATGTCAATTGCTATTTACCCTTCATAAGGACCCTTTTCATCGAATCCGTTCCGACTAAAGTGGGAGAGATCGGCACCGCTAGCCACCTTATGCACCAAGTGCATGTCAATCGGTGGAATCTGCCTCACGAAGTGTACGTAAGGTCGGTCCGGCCGCTTCATCCCACAATACCGTCAAACAAGATTGGACTAGTAACGGTAAGCATATTGATCAAAATCAACGCCCACAACTACTTTGTGTTCTACTCGTGCAAAGAATCTACGAATCGACCTAGCTCGATACCTTTGCTGGGGAACGTGGTAAATTCAAAATTTTCACGCATCACCAAGATCAATCTATGGAGATTCTAGCAACGAGGGAAGGAGAGTGCATCTACATACCCTTGTAGATCGCTAAGCGGGAGCGTTCAAGAGAACGGGGTTGAAGGAGTCATACTCGTCGTGATCCAAATCACAAGAGATCCTAGTGCCGAACGGACGGCACCTCCGCGTTCAACACACGTACAACCCGGTGACGTCTCCCACGCCTTGATCCAGCAAGGAGAGAGGGAGAGGTTGAGGAAGACTCCATCCAGCAGCAGCACAACGGCGTGGTGGTGATGGAGGAGTGTGGTAGTCCAGCAGCGCTTCGCCAAGCACCACAAGATATGAGGAGAAGAGAGAGGGGAAGGGCTGCGCCAAGAGGAGAAGTTCTCATGTGTTGGACAGCCCCATGACCTCAAGTATTTATAGGGGGAGGGGAGGGGGCTGCGCCCCCTCTAGGGTTCCCTCCCCAGGGGTGGCGGCAGCCCCCAGATGGCATCTAGTGGCGGCCAGAAGGGGAGAAGGGGGAGGCGCACCTAGGGTGGGCCTTAGGGCCCATCTGCCTAGGGTTTGCCCCCTTCCCCACTCTCTCGCGCTTGGGCCCTTGTGGGCGCACCAGCCCACCTGGGCTGGTTCCTCCCACACATGGCCCATGCAGCCCTCCGGGGTCTGTGGCCCCTACTTGGTGGACCCCCGGGACCCTCCCGATGGTCCCGGTACGTTACCGATAAAACCCGAAACTTTTTCGGTGACCAAAACAGGACTTCCCATATATAAATCTTTACCTCCGGACCATTCCAGAACTCCTCGTGACGTCCGGGATCTCATCCGGACTCAACAACATTCAAGAACTACATACAAGCTTCCTTTATAACCCTAGCGCCATCGAACCTTATGTGTAGACCCTACGGGTTCGGAAGACATGTAGACATGACCGAGACGTTCTCCAGTCAATAACCAACAGCGGGATCTGGATACCCATGTTGGCTCCCACATGTTCCACGATGATCTCATCGGATGAACCAGGATGTCAAGGACTCAAACGATCCCGTATACAATTCCCTTTTGTAGGATCGGAAGTATGTCTAGAGGGGGGGTGATTAGACTACTTGACAATTTAAAAGTTTAGCCTTTTGATTAGGACAAGTTTTTAGCAAGTTCACAATGATGACCAAGTCAAGTATCACCCTACACATGCAATTCTAGAGTTATGGCAGCGGAAAGTAAATTGCACATGTAGTAAATAGAGGTGGAGAAGAGCAAACGCAGTTTGGAGACACGGAGATTTTTTCTCGTGGTTCCGATAGGTGGTGCTATCGTCAATCCACGTTGATGGAGACTTCAACCCACGGAGGGTAACGGCTGCGAGAGTCCACGGAGGGCTCCACCCACGAAGGGTCCACGAAGAAGCAACCTTGTCTATGCCATCATGGCTTACGCCCACGGAGGACTAGCCTTACTCGGGGTAGATCTTCACGAAGTAGGCGATCTCCTTGCCCTTACAAACTTCTTGGTTCAACTCCACATCTTGACGGAGGCTCCCAAGCGACACCTAACTAATCTAGGAGGCACCACCTCCAAAAGGTAATAGATGGTGTTGGTGATGATGAACTCCTTGCTCTTGTGCTTCAAATGATAATCTCCCCAACACTCAACTCTCCTCACCGATTTGGCTGTGGTGGAAGAAAGGATTGAGTGGAAAGCAACTTGGGAAGGCTAGAAATCAAGTTTCATATGGTGGGAGGAGCAACTTGATCTCAACACAAGGGTAGGTAGTTTCCTTCTCAGAAATGTAAGGTAGGAGTGGTAGTTCTTTCTGATGGCTCTCTCCACGAATGAAGAGGAGGTGGAGGGGTATTTATAGACTCCACACAAAATCCAACCGTTACACACATTTGACGAATCTCGGTCAGACCGAAGTTGACAACTCGGTGAGACCGAAAGTTCAAATCTTGTGAACGTTGGGATTTTCGGTGGGACCGAAAATACAATCTCGGTTAGTCCGATTCTTCCAAAGACTACGGTTTGCCATTCTCGGTGGGACCGACTTTATCATCTCGGTGACACCGATATGATTACATAAGGTTACAGAAGGTTGGCAACACTAGTTTCGGTGAGACCGAGTTTGGAATCGGAAAATCTGAAATTACTAGGGTTTGGCTATATGGCTGAGGTGGTTCATCTCGGTGTGACTGAGTTTATGGAATCGGTGGGACCGAGATTAATTATGAGTATATGTTGGAATGAAAGATTGCTGATAGTTTGGGAGATAGATCACTAAGCATTTTGAGCAACCAGATCATCATCATAACCTCATCCCCTTTTAATAGTATTGGCTTTCCTATGGACTCAATGTGATCATGGATCACTAAACCAAAAATGGAGTCTTGAGCTTTTGCCAATGCTTTCCTTAGCATTTTGAGGGGTTCACATCAACAGTCATTGCCATACCCATATCACTGAACTTTCTGAAATATACTCAAGAAACAATTAGTTCAATGATATATATGTTGTTATTAATTACCAAAACCACCCGGGATTAGTTGCACTTTCAATCTCCCCTTTTGGTAATTGATGACAACATATAGATCAAAGCTTCGACAAATGATATAATCAATGAATGATATCGTCGCTTTGAGAAGTATGTGATAAGCAAGAGCCCCCTAAATTTGTGCATTATTTAAGATTTATGCTTGAATGCAAATGCACAATCGATTAGGATCATGGGTCACTCTTCCATGTCACATACATCTTGGTGGAGCGCACAAAATGATAAGAATGAGTAACATGCACCCAATCACCAAGACATGAGTAAATGATCATACAAGATATGAAATAGCATATGATAGGCATTAAGCACACATTAAGCATAGTATGATCAAGCACTCATCAAAGTAGAGCAAACGAGTATAAAACACACTAAATGTCTCGAAAACTCAAAAGTATCTCAAAGAAAACCGCAAACGAAAGAGCAAAAGCGAGAACTCTCTCTCGAAGTCCTATGATCTATACATTTTCCCCTTTGGCAACAAGTTACCAAAAGTTCGAAGGTATAGAGCTAAGCGCCACTAGGGACTCTGCTGGCGGCTCTGTCTGGGTTGATGGAGTGGAGATCGCTGCATCCGCAAAGGCTTCGCTGAAGTCTGTGGAGCTGGAGGAGTGGACACCGGAGCTGGAGCCGGAACCGATGGAGCTGTGGAGGTGCTTGATGTAGTAGCCCTGGGTCTCACATCGAACAAAGAATCGATCGGGTCTTGTGGGAACTCGAGCAGGCTGCTCATAGTCATCCCGACCAAATCACCTTCAATCTCCTTCATGAGCTCTGCCTTCTCCCTTTTGGCTTCCTCAATATCCGCCTCAAGCTTGTTGACAAGGACTTGCACTTCATCCACTTGACATCCAGAGCATGGAACTTGTCTTCAACTATCCTCTCAAGACTCTCCTGTGACTGCACTATGCTGGCCAGGCGTAGTTCAATCCTCTGGGTAGCTTCAAGAAGTTCTCCAACGCTCTTGGGTTTTGCTGCTGCTGCTGCTGCTTCCTTCTTAGCTTTGGCTTGTTTGGCAGCTTCAGACTTAGCTTGACCTTCAACAGATGTGGGATCATCCTCTGTCATCTCAACTTCATTATCCTCATGTTCAGGCTGCAGTGGCAAGTGGGGTCTATCCAACAAGTAGGTGCCCGTGCCAAACTTGGCATTGATGAGCATCTGAATGTGCGGAGCAAACCCACATGACCTCTTCTGGTCTGCTGCTGTCCTCTTGATAGTCTCAACTATCAGGTCCATCACCTTGAAAGGTGCCTTCTGATCTAGAATATGCAGCATGTTGATAGAATAGCCTCTTATCATGCGATGATCTCCTGACTTGGGCATCAAGGTATGCCTCAGAATAGTGTTAGTGGTTGGGAGACCTGCCTGAAGATGATACACTGATCCGAGCTTCCATATCTCTACATCTTTGGCTGGTACCTCATTGTACATATTTTTCATAGACTCATGATTTTTCTTTGGAATTCCATAGACATCAACATCATCATCTCTTGATACTGGAGCATTTAGCAGTGCTCTCCACTCTTCAATTGTTGAAGAGAATCTCTGGCCTTCAGTCATCCATACAATTCTGCCATCTGGATAGAAGTGTGCTGTGGCATAGAACTGCATGATCATCTCATCATTCCATGTCGGTTTCGACCAACAAACTCTGCAACTCCACATGCAAAGTGAAGCTCTCATGCACACGTGGGAAGTAGTCTCTGTGTTTTCATCGTCAATATATTCCCGATCAACATATCTAGTGTCAAGAATAATGGGCTTCTTGTCCATGAGCACCGCCTCATAGAAATCTTGTTGCTCTCGGTGTGGAATCTTGAGTCAACAAATGTCCTTCTCCCGGTGGCATATGGATCAACTTGCCTCCATAGCCCGAGGCCTTTGTCTTTCCTTTCCTTCATATTTTCGCTCGAGGATGAGCATCATTGTGGATGGTAGTTTCGTGCGAGTTTCAGAACACATGTGCCTCTTCATCCGACTCACTGGTGGCACATTGTCCTTCTTCTTCTCTCAAGGTGAATATTTCTCACTGTTTTCTTGGGCTTGGCAGCAGGCTTGGCTTGAGCTGCCTTTGCCGGAGCCGATGGCTTAGATTTGGTAGGTGCTCCTGCCCTGATGGCATCACCCATCAACTTAGACTTCTGAGGAGGGGGCTGGGGTGCTTCCTCATCAGAATCATCATCAGCTGCTTCATCATGTACTATCCTCTTCCTCTTGGAAGTTTTCTTTATCTTGCTGGAGGTTTCCTCTTCCATGCTCAACTTCTTAGCAACTGTGGACTTCTTCACTTTGCTGGTGCCTTTCTTGGTATGTTGCCCTTGATAGTCTTTGGCAACCACTTTCCTCTTAGGTTTAGAAGTGATCTCTTCCTCAGGAACAAAGTCGTAATCCTCTTCATCGTAATTCTCTTCTTCCCGCCCTGGTGGCAGCAGGAGGCAAACCACTTGGGTGCTCCTCTCACCATCATCGAAAAGCTGCTGGCTTGGGACTAGTGCCCGCCTCGAATCTCAACCGGTGATTCAGACTGCTCGCTGTCACTTGCATCGTATATGACCGACAACCCGTGAATGGAATAGGTATAGGCGAATAGAAGAGTTATCACAAACTGCAGAAGATTTTGCAAAAGAATGAGTGCAAATTTCAGTTTTAAGTTTTCACAGAATGCATTTCGTCTCGACCGAGTCTAAAGTTCGTGAATCCAAGTGTCTAAACAGTAACCATTCACACCACTTTCGGTTGGACCGAAATGGGTTTCGATCTAGCCGAGAACACTAGGGTTTCACTAAATCCTCATTTCGGTCTTACCGATTTGCACAACTTCGTTGGACCGAAAGGTGCAAAGGTCAATGGCCAGAGGCCGATCGGTCATCCGAGAATGTAGAATCGGTCACACCGAGATGTGTTCGCGGAAACCTAACCCTAAAATTTTCACTCAAATTTCGTTCTAAGAACTAATCTGCTGGATAGGAAGATTTCAAACATGGCAAGAAGCTAGGCAAACCTATCGTGCATTGAATCGAGGTTGAAGACGAGAGGATCAAACTCACCCTAACTTGGTAGAGTTTCTCACGGCGGCAACGGCGCTGATGAGATTGACCGCTGACGGCGACGGAGACCATGGCGAGGGCGCAAAGGCGACGGCGGAGACGATCCGGAGACCACGGCGACGGCAACTAAGGGTTTGGGGCTAGACGTTTGAAGGAATAATCAACGCGCTGCCCTCGTATATATACCCTTCAGGTGTCGGTGGGACCGAGTTGAAAACTCGTGGCACCGAGATGGTTAATCGCAAGCGATTACTCACATCGGTCACGCCGAAATTTGCAACTCGGTTTCACCGAGGCGAAAACCTAGATCAATCCAAGTGATTTCGGTCTGTCTGATTTGAGTAGATTGGTTTGACCGAAAGTACTTAGAAGGTTTTGGAGTTTAAGCTTTTTGACGGATCGGTGGCTCCGAAAGTGCTCCTCACTCGGTCCGTCCGAAAAAGACTTGATCAAAGTTTGTGATATAAGCATGAATAGAATTTGAGACAAGAAAGCATAGATAGCTAGGGGAGGAACTTAGGCATTCTTGTCCATCCATTTGGTCAAAAAGAGAAAAATCCAAAAGACCAAAGCAACAAATGGATGTCCTTGAATGGATAAAATTATGCATCCAACATGCTCACACAATAAGATAGCAAATGAAATATGTGTCAAACATGCATAAACAAAACACTAGCTACTATCACACAATTTGGCGATGACTAGGTCATCTATATATGAGTATATTGACTTAGGAGTCAAATGAGAACATTTGATCATAGGTCATACTCATCGCTTAAGCACAAGTGGGTTACCACTTTTACATCAAGCATTAATGTGTTCACATCATTTGAAGATGCTTTAGCTCATATCTTTAGAGCAAAGCTCCCCTTGATGTGAGAACCCCTTTAAAGGGTCAAACTAACCTTGGGTTGTCGAGAAGACTTCATGTAGATGTTGAAGATGTGGATGCTCAATATTGATGAAGATCATCAAGAGTTGGGAGCAATCCTTTGATTCGGCACTTTCAATACCTACATGGGTTAGTCCCACAAGGAACAAACAAGGATATCCATGGACATAGATTGGAGTACATAATAGATGATGTCCATGAAAGCAATGATTACCTTATCCCTTGACTTACCAACAAGAGGGTTTGTGACTCCATGAACTAGTGCAAGATGTGGAAGTTGATTGCACAAGTTCTTGCCAAAATGAATGTGAGTGAAGTATGTTGGCGGAGTCACCCTCAAGAACTCTCTAGTTCTTCTTCTTCGGGATCCACATCATCTTGATGGGAATCCTTGGGGTAGTAGTTGAGCTTGACGAAGTAGAACTTGAAGTTTCCTTGGGAACCCACTTGACCATGGCCTTGGGTGCTTCAATGAATGCATCAATCTCCTCTTGAAGCTTGTCCTTGCCTTTTAGCTTGTGGTCTTGTGGTGGAAGATCATCTTGTGCTTGTTCCACATTTGAAGAAGTAGGATCATACTTCTCCTTTTGAGAAACAAACTTTGGAGTGGGATATTGACCTTCTTCCCATTCAACACCCTCGGCGTTGAACTTTCGCTCAAAACCAATTCCTTGATTCTTCCGGTGCCTACCTTGCTTAAGTAACAATTTCTCAAAGTTCTTGCTTCCGCAAGGCTCTTGTAGACACCTTTCTATAATCCCTTTCAATAAACTATTTTCTTGCTCAAGTGTAACTTGGCTTGAAACATTGTTAGTGGAATCAAGAGAATTACTAGAAGCAACAATATTGGATTTTGCATGGTTATTGTTACTACTAGATGAAGAATTTTTCTTATGCTTGTCATGCTTAGTTTTGATAGGTGGCAAGAAATTAGACAAGAGAAGTCGTTTGGCAAGATATGAAGAACTCTTCTTCAAGATCGTCATTGATAGCTTTAGAAACTCATGTTCTTGCTCTAGATTGAGCTTCTCAAGCATAGCTTCTCATGAGATCTTAGGAGCTCTCTATGATCTTCTTGAGTTGTTTCATGAGCTAACTTAAGAGTGTTTAGTTCTTTAGTTAGACGCTCAATCTCCTTCATAGCATTGTCATTCGACTCTTCTCGACTATAAAGACTACTAGCATGTTCATCATTACTAAGCTCACTAGATTTGTCATGTAAAAGCTCATCTTCACCAAGCAAGTCATCCTCATCACTATCAAAGTCAATGAATTCAGGGTGTGATACCTTGGGGCCTTTTGCCATGAAGCATCTTCCAATTCCCTCATTTGGTGAATCAAATATGTCATAGGAGTTGAAGTTGGAGGATACGAGAGCAAGACCGCAACACCTTCATCTTGATCAGATTCGAGTTGGAGTGATAGCTTCTTTCGGAGTGATTGTCTGAGTCGGAGCCGAGACCCATTCACCAACATGAGCTTGATGTTTTCTTCTTGTGTAGCTCCTTGATGACTTGTCTTTCCTTTCCGAATCCTTGCTTCTCCGAGAGGATCTTCGCTCATAACGATCATCTCTACTCCTTCTCTCTTTCCGAGGTGACTCTTCTCTTGAGCTTCTTCTTCTTGGAGATTCTTCTTCTTTTGTGGGGAGTCAAACACTCATTTGAGTAGTGTCCGGTCTTCCACAATTGTAGCAGTTTCGATCACGACTTGAAGATCTCTTTTCATCATATGATCTAGACTTTGAGCTTCTTTCCTTGCTTCTACTCTTGTAGAATTTGTTGAAGTTCTTCACCATTAGGCTTATCTCTTCATTGAAACTAGCTTGTCACTTGAGGTTGTGGGAGCTTCAACTGTAGCTTTGTAAGCACCACTTGACTTGTTGTGAAGCTCTTCCTTGTCTTTAAGTGTCATCTCATGAGCAACAATCCTTCCAATGACTTCGTAGGCTTGAGATTCTTGTAGTTTGGCATCATTTGGATCAAAGTGCACACGGTGTCATACTTTCCATCCAAAGCTCGAGAATCTTCTTGATGATGAATCGGTCGGTCATTTCTTTGCTTCCTAAGCCGGCAATCTCATTTGTGATGAGAGCAAGCCTAGAGTACATTTCAGCGAATTCTTCACCTTCCTTCATCTTGAACTTGTCAAGTCGACCTTGAAGAACATCTAGCTTTGATTCCTTCACGGACTCGGTACCTTCGTGCATTTCACCAAAGTATCCCAAATCTCTTTTGCATTCTCAAGACGGCTGATCTTGTTGAACTCCTCGACACAAAGCATTGAAGAGAATGTCACAAGCTTGAGCATTGTTTCAGAACATCCGCAACTCATCGCTTAGAAGCTTCGCGATCCGAACTTTTCCTTCCTCAAGAACTCACCTTGCAAGCCAACACAAATAATGCCCCATGCGTGGTTATGTCCAAGAATATGCATTTTCATTTTGTGCTTCCAACTAGCAAAATTTGAACCATCAAAGTAAGGACCTCTACTTAAAATTACCCTCACTAGACGCCATACTCTCCTAGGTTGTGAAACCAAGCTTATGGAGTCCAATGCAATGGAAACCAATCCAATGGAGACCAAAGCTCGATACCACTTGTAGGATCGAAGTATGTCTAGAAGGGGGGTGATTAGACTACTTGACAATTTAAAAGTTTAGCCTTTGATTAGGACAAGTTTTTAGCAAGTTCACAATGATGACCAAGTCAAGTATCACCCTACACATGCAATTCTAGAGTTATGGCAGCGGAAAGTAAATTGCACATGTAGTAAATAGAGGTGGAGAAGAGCAAACGCAGTTTGAGACACGGAGATTTTTTCTCGTGGTTCCGATAGGTGGTGCTATCGCCAATCCACGCTGATGGAGACTTCAACCCACGGAGGGTAACGGCCTGCGAGAGTCCACGGAGGGCTCCACCCACGAAGGGTCCACGAAGAAGCAACCTTGTCTATGCCATCATGGCTTACGCCCACGGAGGACTAGCCTTACTCGGGGTAGATCTTCACGAAGTAGGCGATCTCCTTGCCCTTACAAACTTCTTGGTTCAACTCCACATCTTGACGGAGGCTCCCAAGCGACACCTAACTAATCTAGGAGGCACCACCTCCAAAAGGTAATAGATGGTGTTGGTGATGATGAACTCCTTGCTCTTGTGCTTCAAATGATAATCTCCCCAACACTCAACTCTCCTCACCGATTTGGCTGTGGTGGAAGAAAGGATTGAGTGGAAAGCAACTTGGGAAGGCTAGAAATCAAGTTTCATGTGGTGGGAGTGGAGCAACTTGATCTCAACACAAGGGTAGGTAGTTTCCTTCTCGTAA
Organism: Aegilops speltoides; assembly: GCA_021437245.1. Lineage (NCBI taxonomy): Eukaryota > Viridiplantae > Streptophyta > Magnoliopsida > Poales > Poaceae > Aegilops > Aegilops speltoides. The sequence continues at coordinate 40,188,468 of CM038143.1, forward strand.
ATGTAAGGTAGGAGTGGTAGTTCTTTCGATGGCTCTTCCACTAATGAAGAGGAGGTGGAGGGTATTTATAGACTCCACATAAAATCCAACTGCTATACACATTTGACCAATCTCGGTCGGACTAAAGTTGACAACTCGGTGAGACCGAAAGTTCAAATCTTGTGAACGTTGGGATTTTCGTGGGACCGAAAATACAATCTCTTGTTAGTCCGATTCTTCCAAAGACTAGTGATGGATTCATGTACCTAGGTAGGGTCATAGGCCTGACCTAAACGTCCTACCCAAGGGTACTCACAGAAGAGATCATCTTCCAATCGACCAAAGAGGAATCCACTGACCAGACCGAAGCACTCACCATGGAAGACCCACTGACCATGAAGATTCACTCGACCACCGAAGGTCGAGGGCACTCCGCAAAGGCAACGGTTTACTATTGAATAGACTTAATGATAGTTAAAGCTTTTATGAGGGCGTTACAAGAACCCCCGGCTTAATGTACTTTAATCCTCCATTATGTGAGCTGGCTGGGGTCCCGCACTCTATATAAGCCACCCCGCCCACAGATAGAAGGGTTCAGATTCGTAATACTCATACTCATAATCCACTCGACCGCCTCGTGGCCCGAGACGTAGGGCTGTTACTTCCTCCGAGAAGGGCCTCGAACTCAGACATCCCGTGTCTCCACAACTGCTCCATAGCTAGGACATCGCCTCTCCTTAACCTACCCCTACTTCTATCGCCGACTTAGAACCACGACAGCTTGGCGCCCACCGTGGGGGTGTGTTTTAGCGATTTGTGGAGGAGTTGTCAGATTCCAGTACCTTCATCATGATGACTTCGAGTTTTGGGTGCGGGTGCGAGATCCGCCTCGGTGTTCTCACCTTTGTCGCCGACGACTCAAGATGGCTCCGTGGAGGCCCTCTTGACATCGAGGCGCCCCGTCTGCGGGCGACGACTTTCGCCAAGATGCGTCATGGGCGCTTTTCGCGGCAGCCGCCGACCAGATCGGTCGACTTTATCGGTCGCCGTCTGGGCTCCCACCAGCAGCAAGCGCTGGTCGGTCGAGACTTCAGCGGTGGGTGAAGCACGCGTGGCTCGCCAGACAGCCACCGCCCAAGTCGCGTAATCGAGCCCGATTTAATCCTCTACGGCCTGTTCGACCGGCCGACCGCTCAGAGACCGTGATCCGAAAGTGTGATAGCAGTGATCCAACGGCGGAGATCCTCATGGTCGACGGCCCTCGCAGTCCTCCCGGCCGCCTTACGGCGGTGGAGCCGCCGGAGGAGGAGACCCCTGCAAGAACACGAGGAGTACCAGCTCGAGACACTCGACTCGCAGAGAGAAGAGCTTCGTCGCAGAACATGGATGCACTACATACCCTATCGCCGGAGAGACCCCGAGGCTCGTGGCCTTGGAGGAAGCACGTTCATTAATGTGGTGAACGCGCCGCTTGGAGAATCTTCACGAAAGCACTCGACGAGCTGCAAGGCAACGACTCCTGAATCCAGCCGACGCCGGCTTTTCCCGCCGACTCGTATACCGCACGCCAATTCAGAATTTAGCAAATTGAACTCAGATAGCAGTAGTCTATCCAGCCGCCCCAAATGGAAGTCGAAGAGGCTTGTAGCAGATCGTAGATTTACTCCGAGCAGCAGTGATCGTAACTCAGCCGTGTCGCGATCAAGCAACAGATTCACAACGATCCGTCGCTGCTAACACTGCTCGACCGCTCACATACCCAGATCGCCTCCAAGGGCGGAAGGGCGCGACAACCGCGAGAGCAGCTCGGAGACCGATTCGACCGAGATGACAGCGCCGAGTGCCCCTTTCCTCCGAGGGAAGGTTCAGACGCTCCTCGGCGACAAGATGATGATTTACGTTCAAGACAGGCTAAGAGTTCGGTCGACCCTGTGGAACCGTGCTTTGATGCGCGGTCCATTATCGTGCAAGGCCTGGTCGACCGGAACAGAGCCCATCGAGGAGGACCCGAGAGGGATGCACCCACCAGCAGTCGAGTGCATGTCTCCGGTCCAGAATGTTTTAGCAGGGCTATCAGAGCCGCAGTGATCCCCCCCAATTTCAGATTAGCAGCAGGAGTCTGCAAGTTCACTGGAGAATCTAAGCCTGAAACTTGGCTCGAGGATTACCGAGTGGCTGTTCAAATTGGTGGTGGAAATGACGAGGTGGCTATGAAACATTTGCCCCTCATGTTGGAAGGTTCGGCCAGAGCATGGCTGAGTCGCTACCACACAAGAAAGATATATACCGGGAAGATTTGTCCCAGTGTTCGCACAGACTTTTGAAGGACTTGTGTTTAATCGCTGGTTTGATGAGCTGCAAGTTTGTGTGCGTAAGACCAATGAAACTCTCCGAGAGTACATTCAGAGGTGGATTACCTTGCACAATATTGTGGAGAATGTGTCTGACCATCAGGCGGTTTGCGCCTTCAAGGACGGTGTCAAAAACAGAGAATTGAGTCTGAAGTTCGGTCGAACCGGGGACATGACCCTGAGTCGAATGATGGAGATTGCTAGCAAGTACGCCAATGGCGAGGAAGAAGACCGACTCCGAAGCGGTAAATACAAACCAAGTCAGTCGGAGAAGGGCAATTCCAGTCGGAAGCAGAAGCGCAAAGCCGAGCCAAGCAGCTCTCGGAGAGGCCCCGCCGCCACCTGTGGGAAATTCAAGGGGAAACCCAAAGGATCCTGGAATCCGAAGAAAGTGAAAGATAAGGAAGGAAATGACGTGATGGATATGCCATGTCATATTCACACGAAGAAGGATGAGGAGGGCAACATTATTTACCCGGCACACCACTCGCCAAGGTGTCGACTCCTCGATCCAAAGAAGCCAGGCAAACAGCCTAAGGACAAGGAGAAGGAGCGACAAGGCCGGAGATAAAGAGGACAGTGAGGAGGAATACCAGATGTCAATTCCACTGATGATCTTCGGATGTGGAGAGTAAAAGTCGAATCGAAAGTCATCAACCGAAGTGAATATGGTTGCCCTGCTTAAGCCAAATTATGTGAAGTGGTCCTGCAGACACCCATCACATTCGACCAATCTGATCATCCGACTCACATTGCCAACCCCGGGCGGCAAGCGCTGGTGGTTGATCCAATTGTCAAGGCACTCGAATCGACAAAAGTGCCGATGGACGGTGGTAGTGGGCTGAATTTGTTATATGCGGATACTTTGAAAGGGATGGGCATTCCGATGTCCCGATTGAGCGCCAAAGAATATGAGTTTCCACGAGTCATACCAGGAAGAAGGCCAACTCACTCGCCAAATAGCCCGGACGTGGTTTTTGGCGATTCCAAGCACTTCCGCAAAGAAAAGTCGACCTTTGAGGTTGTGGATTTTCAGAGTGCATACCATGCCATTTTGGGAGGCTCGCTTATGCACGATTCATGGCTCGACCATGCTACGGTACCTCAAACTGAAAATGCCAGACCCAAGGAGTGATCACTTTCACCGGCGATCGGAAGAAGGCGTAAGAGTGCTTTTAAGGGCTCAAGATTGCCGACTCCCAAGTGACAGCGGTCGAATTTGACGAGTACATGCAAAACGCAGATCCGAGTGATTTGCTACGATCTAAGAGGCCAGCCACGGAGTTCTGATTCAAGTCGTCTCGTGAGACAAAGCCCGCCCATATTCATCCGATCGACCCGATGCAGCTCGACTCATATATCCACAACACTCGACTCAAATAGGAAGAAGCGCCATCCAGTTCCTCCGTGAGAATCGACATTTTTGCATGGAAGCCCGCCGACATGCCGTGTTCCTGGGGATCTGGCCGAGCATCGCCCGAGTCGACAAATCAGCTAAACCAGTTAAAGAGCATCTGGCGGTCCGCCGCCCGTAAGAGAAAAGCTATTGGTGAAGAAGTGGCTCGACTGCTGACAGCAGGATTTATCCCGAGATTTACCACCCGAGTGGCTCGCTAATGTTGTCATGGTCCCCAAGAAGGATAACTCACCCGCATGTGCATTGATTTTAAGCACATTAATCGGCCTGCCCGAAGGATCATTTTCCTCTCCCCGCATCGATCAAATTGTCGACTCGACAAAGAGGTGTGAGAGGTTGTCTTTTCTAGATGAGTATTCCGGTATCATCAGATCCGCTCAGATGGACCCGATTAAATAAAAACAGCTTTCATTACTCCATTCGGGTGCTTCGCTATATCACCATGCCATTCGCCTCAAGAACGCCGAGCCACATTTATGCGAATGATTCGAAGTGTCTTCACCAGATCGGTCGGAATGTGGAAGCGATATGGATGATATCGTCGTTAAGTCGCGAAAAGGTTCCGACCTGCTCGCCGACTCGCCAAACATTTGCCAACCTCCAAGGTACGATATCAAGCTCAATCCGCTATAGTGCACATTCGAGTCCCCGTGGAAAATTACCGGTTTTCGCTTCCAACGAGGAATCGACGCTAACCCAGAAGATCGGCACAATTCTCCGAATGAAACGCCTCAGGCGAAAGTGCACGACGCCCGTAAGCTTATCGATGCTTGGCCGCTTTAAGTCGATTCATCTCACGACTCGTGAAAAGGCACTACCTCTTTACCGATCGATGAAGAAGGCGACAAGTTCGAGAGGACTCCGGAAGTCGAAGCAGCGCTTGCCGAGCTAAAAGCTCGCTCTCCACCCAGCCGGTGCTTGCTGCTCCAATCAGCAAAGAGCCTCTGTTGTTTTACATTGCAGCCATCGGACAAGTTGTCGGGCCTGGCTTACGGTCGAGCGGGAAGAGGAAGGAAAGGCCTTCAAAGTTCAAATACCGTGTATTATTTGTCCAAGTTTTGACTCCATCCAAGCAGAGATACCCTCATTATCGAAGCTTGTGTATGGTATATATATGACCACAAAGAAGGTTGCTCACTATTTCTCCGATCATTCTGTCACGCTGCCACGACGCCCTTTATCGTAGATCTTGCATAATGTAGACGCAACCGGTCGAGTGGCTTAAATGGGCGATTGAACTTCTTCCCTTGATATCAAATTCGAGGCAAAGAAAGCCATTAAGTCCTGTGCTATAGCGGATTTCCTTGCCGAGTGGATTGAACAACAAAGAACCGATCGAAGTTCACTCGGAGCATTGGACCATGTTCTTTGACGGCTCCAAGATGCTGAATGGTTCTGTGTCAGTTGTTCTCGTTTCCCTGCAGGAGATAAGCTTAAGTATGTGCTCCAGATTCACTTTGATTCCTCCAACAATGAGGCAGAGTACGAGGCCCTTTTATATGGATTGCGATGGCCATCTCACTCGGCGTCCGTCACCGATGGTTTATGGTGACTCAGATCTAGTGGTCAATCAAGTGATGAAGGAGTGGGACGTGAGAAGCCCGGCTATGACTGGATACTGCAATGCAAAGGAGGAAGCTGGAAAAGAAGTTTGAGGGATTGAGCTCCATCACATCCCCGATCGAAAAATCAGCAAAGCAGATGATCCGCCAAGATAGGGTCCAAGAGAGAAGCCATTCCGAGTGGCGTGTTTTTGGAACATATAAACACCACACCAAAGAAGATCCCTCACACAGAGGAAGCTCCACAACCCAAGAGTGCCACGGACTCGACCGAGGTAGAGGTCCCGCAAAGGGTCGACTTGGTCATGGAGGTTTTAGTTGTCACCCCGAGTGGACAATTCCATACATTGCGATATTCGAGAAAGGAACTCCCAGAGGATGAGGAAGAGGCTCGCAGATCGTCTGTCGATCCAAAGCCTTTACCGCTATCAATGGGCGTTATATAGAGAAAGCCCAACGAGTCGACAAAAATGCATAACGCCGTAAGAAGGTCGCGCTATTCTCAATGATATCCACTGGGACCTGTGGTCACCATGCGCCCTCTCGACCATTGTAGCCAAAGCATACCGAAGGGATTTTATTGGCCAAGAGCAAATGAGATGGCGAAAGAAATAGTGGACAAGTGCGGGATGCCGTTCTACTCCAATATGTCACACAAGCTCGCAGCCTTTGAAGACCATTCCGCCGTCGCCTTTCGCAGATGGGGTTGGACATGATCGGTCCCTTGCGAACGGTCGGAGCGGCTTCACGCATGTCTTGGTAGCAATGACAAGTTCACCAAGTGGATTGAGGCTAAGCCAATCAAAAACTTGATGTCGGTATCGCTGTTTCTTCACGTAAAGTTGACGCTCGTGTATGGAGTCCCCGACAAGATTATCACGGACAATGGGTCGAATTTTGACTCGAAGAATTCAAGGATTTCGCAACTCCCAAGGCATACGAGTCGACTACGCTCAAAGGGCCCATCCACAATCGAATGGACAGCGTAACGAGCCAATGGATTGATCCTCAAGGGTCCAAGCCCCGCTTGATGCGAGATCTCAAGCATGCGGCCGGAGCTTGGGTCCATTTAACTTCCTTCGTGCTTTGGGGTTTATGGACCACGCCCAATCGGTCGATCGAGAACTCCTTTTTTCCCGGTCTATGGGGCGTATAGCTTTTACCGAAAGTGATCTCCTTCACAATGCTCCACTAATTGAACTTTATAATGAAGCGAAGTTGAGCAAGCGCGTCAGATGCAATGACCTCCTCGAAGAGGAAAGGAAATGGCTCGATCCGCCGACCATTTACCAGCAAGACTTGCGCCACCAGACGCCGTAAATGTGAGAGGTCGAGCCTTCCAGAAGGAGATCCGTCCTTCGTAGATCAACAGTAGCAACATAAGCTTGCTCCTCATGGGAAGGTCCTTCATCGTCACAAAGGTTCTCCATAACGGGCATATCGCCTCTACAATGTCTAACACGATATCGATGAGCCCCGAGCTTGAATGCGGATCTGCTCCGCCTGCTTTTACACTTAAGGTTTTTCACCTAAGAGTTGTAATAAAGTACTCTGTAGCTCACGAGCTTTGAAGTAATAGTGTCATAATTCCTTCATAATTTTTGTCACTCTTTGTTTTTCGTCGAGTAAAATTTTCACCTCCCCCAGTGGGTGGCTTAGTCGCGAATCCGTTCCGCCTAAGTTATTAAAAATCCTACCGAGTGGTAAGCCAGACTTTCACTCGGGGGGCTTAGCTGCAGCCCTGCTCGCCTAAGTTATTAAAATCCCACCGAGTGGTAAGCGGACTTCCACTGGGGCTTAGCTGCAGCCCTGCTCGCCTAAGTTATTAAAAATCCTACCGAGTGGTAAGCCGACTTCCACTGGGGCTTAGCTGCAGCCCAGTGCTCGCCTAAGTTATTAAATCCCACCGAGTGGTAAGCCGACTTCCACTGGGGCTTAGCTGCAGCCCCTGCTCGCCTAAGTTATTAAAAATCCCACCGAGTGGTAAGCCGACTTCCACTGGGGCTTAGCTGCAGCCCTGCTCGCCTAAGATAAAGAATCCCACCGAGTGGAGAGCAAACCTCCCACTGGGCTTAGCTGCAGTCCAAGGACTCGCCTAAGTATAAAGTATATTAGCAAGGAAAACGAGGGCAGTCGATCATGACCTCTTCTCCGAGCCGACACAAATACAACAGTAAATCCTACCGAGTGGAGAGCAAACCTCCCACTGGGGCTTAGCTGCAGCCCTGCTCGCCTAAGATAAAAGAAATCCTACCAAGTGCAGAGCAAACCTCCCACTGGGGCTTAGCTGCAGCCTAGTGCTCGCCTAAGATAAAAGAAATCCTACCGAGTGGAGAGCAAACCTCCCACTGGGGCTTAGCTGCAGCCCAAAGGCTCGCCTAAGATAAAAGAAATCCCACCGAGTGGAGAGCAAACCTCCCACTGGGGCTTAGCTGCAGCCCTGCTCGCCTAAGATAAAGAAATCCTACCGAGTGGTAAGCCGACTTCCACTCGGAGGCTTAGCTGCAGCCTGCTCGCCTAAGGAATAAGTCGATCGCAGAAGCGCTTCACGTCAACCTCGCAAAGAGCAATTCAAGCCGAGAGCAATCATTTCCAAACATCCAATCTAAATTTAGGTCGACACCTAAAATAACCGAGAGTGCTCAGCGCTAAGCCCGTTAAAGTTTTATCGGTTATAACTCCACTCGCATACCGAGGCAAATTTAAGGTCAAGGAAAGTTTTTACCCCTCCCGTGGAGGGCTGGATGGAGCAACGAATTCCACAAGATCAATCCCACAAGAATCCGCGTGGCAGCAGCGGCGAAAGTCTCCATGAAGGTCCCAAGTCGTGCTTTTTGGTGTTGGCCACTCGGAGAGCCGCCACTTATCTTCTCGAGCTTCCTTGCAATGGACCCGCTGTATTATTGTGGCAACGTCCGCACCGCACCGAGTCAAGATTTCTTCCACTCTTGCACTCGGTCAGGACGGCGCTCGGCCGAGCCATCAATGACTCAAGGTCATTCCGAGTGTCTCATTGGGCCAGAGCGCCGAGTCGATGCGGACGAGCAACCTTCGCCTTGCGAGATAATCCACAACAGCAAAGAACGCGAGACTCCAAATGGAAGATGTTCATGGCGCTTCATCGCTCACCGGGAATTGACAGGTCAAGGTTCGCTCACACTGGCTGGTCTCTTCTTCGAAGTTGCGGCAGAACTCTGCAAAGACAAAACCTCGAGTCAGGAAAACAGTCGAATGGAAGCATAACAGTTGGGAAGATTGGTCGAGTGGAGAAGGTTACCTTCGAGCTTAAGGAACAATTTCTTAGCAAGACCGCCCAAGAAGCTTTCCAGCTCGTTCTTCTTTCCAGCCAGTTGGAGGATCTTTTCGGTCAGGTTCTTCTTGTCAGCCTTCATTCGCTCAGCATCCTTGCCGGCAGCGGCCAGAGCAGCCTTCAGATCGGCGTTCTCCTGTTCGAGCTTGGCAACTGAGGCCAGTTTTTCATCAGCAAGCTTGATCTTCTCAGACAGCTCAAGCTCCTTCTTCCTTTGAGCTTCCCTCACCTTGCCTGTAAATCGCAGCAAAGTCAAACTTGAAGCAAGTGGAGGAGGAAAGAGTCGTCAAATCTCACCAAACATACCTTTGGTCTCCTCCTTCGCTTCGCGATTCTCTTGCACCAGTTTCAAGTCCAACTCGAGCTGAATATGCTTTTGCTCCAGCTCAAAGATAGCGTGTCAGAAGATCACAAGATTTCTACGAAGAGTCACTTGCAAAAATATCGAGATAATCCACTTCCAATGAATCAAGAAGAATTAGGTGTTTAAGACTACAACGAATGCAAGCATTCAACCGTAGTCTGGATTACACCTGGGTGCACTCAGCGGCCCCCACCGGGTCTTATTCACATAGTCCATCACCGACCAAGAAACACCAACACCACGACCAGCAAAAAAAAAAGTCACCATCGATCAAAATCTTCTTCAGATCGTAATCAATCGCCAGCAATGACCACGCCGGGGATTACACCTGGGTGCACTCAGCGTGCCCCCATCGGACTCTAAACTCATTCAATGATCAACATCTATTTAGTAAAGTTTAAGACCGACCGCCAGCAATGACCTTAGCCTTGGGGATTACACCCACGGGTGCACTCAGCGTGCCCCGCTAACACGGAATTTTTATGGACACACCCAAAGGTGACTGCTATTACTATGAATTTCGTAAAGAAAAGTTTTGATAGCATATCCTAACAGAACAGTGGCGGTCGATCGACCAACATTGCTCAAGGGCGAGCTGGCGTCAGAAGCCGCTTGGCTCGCTTCCGAGCGATCTTCACCGCCCATCATGATCCTCGCTGACGGATCGCCTCTTTAGCAAAGATCACTGGTCCTCCCGGACGTGGTGCGTGGTGAAGATCGAAGGTTGGCCAGCACTCGACGAAGTGGGTCGGGCACTTGTCAACGGATTCGCAAAAGATACAGTATGTCGAGTGCCGATCTCTCCTCCCGTCACAACGGTCTCGGGCACCGTCACGCTTTGGGCTTCCCCGCCAGTAGACGCCTTCCTGCTCCTCCTAGTCCTCAATGGCTCCTCATCTTCATCATCGTCGTCAGGAAGAGTGATGATGTCATTAGTTGGAGCTTCAGAAAAAAGTTCAAGTCAGGAATCTTGAGTCAGTCGACTAAGAACAAGAATTAAGGATATAGTACCAAGATTTGAGGTGGCGGCGTCCTCCATCTCATGGTCTTCAGCCCTAGCTGAGGTCTCGGAAGTCGCAGCGCTGAAAGTCCAAAGAATCAGTCGACTGATACAAGTATCAACCAGAGACAAAATTTGTATAGAACAAGAAGATTTAAACAAGATATTTACCCTGAGATAGTGGGGATGGACACTTTCATCTTTGGCAGAGGCTTGGTTGTCCTCGGCGGAACTACCTTCGTTGCTTGGCGCCTTCTCACCGGCACCGGAGAAGCGGTCCGAGGATGTTTGGTCGATCAGGAGGGCCGCGACTCTTTACCGCTGCTCAGCCAAGGGTCGTGGCATAAGCTTTGACCGCCTTTCAAAGCGGTGGTGCGACTTCCTCCTCCTCATCCTCGCCGCCCCGCCGCCCCGCCATCATCATCGCCGCCGCCGCTGCCTCCTCGCCATCTGAATTCCACCTCCCGGCTCACCTCCACCGCTTCCTCCTCGCCGAATGGGCGCCATGGGCATTGAGTATAGCTCGTGAGGGCTCGAAGTATCAAAGCAGAGTTCACCACTGCCATGTACACACCGACATACATGCAACAAAAAATAGAACAAGTGTACCTTGTCTCGAACATTGTCGCGATCAAGCGGAGAAATCCTCCGGATCCGCGAGGATTGTCCTTGTTTCCGTGATCGAGGCCATCCATCTTTCCACTACGGCATCGCCGATCGCCTCCGGTGGACGCGAAGTTTCGCCTTTTCGGTGCCGCAATACAACCACATACAAGGACTCGAATCAAGGGGCTGGATTCGCCCCCAAGAAAAACCTCCAGAGGTCCATGCCTGTCACTCCGCCCCTAACCAGTTGCACCACTCGGTCCATCAAGATCTTCACTTCAGCCCTTTCTTCGTGGACAACCTTCAGGAGGAGGGCCTGTTCACTCGACTCATGGTGAATTCGGGAGGCCGGTCGACCGCCCCGGCGTGCCTCATTCCGCAATAGAACCAGGTCGATCGCCAACCCCTAACCGACTCAGAAAATGCATAGCCGAAGGTGCTTTTGCTCTCAACTGACTCCTAAACCACCACACATTCGACTACTTGGTTTTCGTCACTGGGGAGCTTGCTTTCTTCATACCGAGAGCGACATGTGAAGATGTACTTGAACAAGCCCCAAAGGCGGTCGACAGCCCAAGAAGTTTTCGCACATAGATACAAACGCTGCAAGGTATGCGATGGAGTTTGAGGAAATGGTGGAGCTGGGCTCAAGAAATTCAGAAAACCTCGAAGAATACACTCGTGGCAACGAAAACCTCGGTCGACATGGGTGGCCAAAAGCACGACTCACCCTCTTCTCGGTTGAGGCTGCCACTCGCCGTGAAGTCTCGCGGCGCTAGGAGGAATCAATCCGTCGTTGGCCATATCAAGGAGATCCTTCTCCTCGATCGCCGATCGATCCAGCCTCCTCGACCCAGCCTTTTCGCAGCTTTGATTCGACGAGGATCCACCGCGACCGTGGATCTCCCTTCGCCTTCTCGCCGCCGACACCTTCTCCGCCATCGACGCTTTTCTTCGCACGCCCAAAGATCGTTGTCTTTCTTTGCCCATACGCCGGCGGAATGCGCAAGGGGAGATGGCAAGGAGCAGCTGCGGAGGTGGAGAGCGGAGACGAGAGAACGGGGAGGAAGAACAAGGTATCGGTATGAGCCTCCGGAGTTACATTTATAGCATCCTTCCGAGTGGATGACAGTGGACCTAAGCAATCCAATCATATCCCGAGTAGCCGTGACCGCGCGATACGTGGCGGAGAAAGCAGCGCTAAGATCGAGGCGCCTCGTTACGCCCCATCCAAGCGCCGCAGTCTGTTCCTGCTTTCAAGGCTTCCCCAAATTTCAGATCCCGCGAGATCCGCTGGCGACGGATCAGTCCTGCTGGCGTAGATCTCCGCGATCCGTTACTCAAGTATAGCAAAGAAAGTCACTCGATCAAGAACAAGAATGGATCAAGTCGATCAAGGAAAGTTTCTTGTTATCAACAAAGAAGATCTTGATCCAAAACAACACGTAGCTGTAATGCAAAAGCAATGGAAACAACGCCAACTCCTCCTTCACTCAAGCCTCAATCCATTCGGGGCTAATGATGGATTCATGTACCTAGGTAGGGTCATAGGCCTGACCTAAACGCCCTACCCAAGGGTACTCACAGAAGAGATCATCTTCCAAATGACCAAAGAGGAATCCACTCGACCAGATCGAAGCACTCACCATGGAAGACCCACTGACCATGAAGATTCACTCACCACCGAAGGTCGAGGGCACTCCGAAGGCAACGGTTTACTATTGAATAGACTTAATGATAGTTAAAGCGCTTTATGAGGGCGCTACAAGAACCCCCGGCTTAATGTACTTTAATCCTCCATTATGTGAGCTGGCTGGGTCCCGCGCACTCTATATAAGCCACCCCGCTCCACGATAGAAGGGTTCAGATTTCGTAATACTCATACTCATAATCCACTCGACCGCCTCGTGGCCCGAGACGAGGGCTGTTACTTCCTCCGAGAAGGGCCTCAACTCGCACATCCCGTGTCTCCACAATCGCTCCATAGCTAGGACATCGCCTCCTTAACCTACCCCTACTTCTACTGCCGACTTAGAACCACGACAACTAGGGTTTGCCATTCTCTGGGATCGACTTTATCATCTCGGTGACACCGATATGATTACTGTATGTTCATGTAGGTTGGCAACACTAGTTTCGTGAGACCGAGTTTGGAATCGGAAAATCCGAAATTACTAGGGTTTGGCTATATGGCTGAGGTGGTTCATCTCTGCAGACTGAAGTTAATGGAATCGGTGGGACCGAGATTACTTATAAGTATATGTTGGAATGAAAGATTGTCGATAGTTTGGGAGATAGATCACTAAGCATTTTGAGCAACCAGATCATCATCATAACCTCATCCCCTTTAATAGTATTGGCTTTCCTATGGACTCAATGTGATCATGGATCACTAAACCAAAATGGAGTCTTGAGCTTTTGCCAATGCTTTCCTTAGCATTTTGAGGGGTTCACATCAACAAATATTGCCATACCCATATCACTGAACTTTCTGAAATATACTCAAGAAACAATTAGTTCAATGATATATATGTTGTTATTAATTACCAAAACCACCCGGGGATTAGTTGCACTTTCACCTTTGTCTAGCGGTATTTTACTTGCCCGAGATTCGATCGTCGGTGTACCGATACCTTGTTCAATCTCGTTACCGGAGAGTCTCTTTACTCGTTCCGCAACACATCATCCCGTGATTAACCCCTTGGTCACATTGTGCACATTATGATGATGTACTACCGAAAGGGGCCCAGAGATACCTCTCCGCTTGCACGGAGTGACAAATCCCAGCCTCGATCCGTGTCAACCCAATGCATACACTTTCAGAGATACCTGTAGTGCACCTTTATAGTCACCCTGCTATGTTGTGACGCTTGATACACCCAAAGCACTCCTACAAAGATCCGGGAGTTACACGATCTCATGGTCTAAGGAAGAGATACTTGACATTAGAAAAGCTCTAGCAAACGAACTACACGATCTTTGTGCTATGCTTAGGATTGTCTTGTCCATCACATCATTCTCCTAATGATGTGATCCCGTTATCAATCTACATCCAATGTCCATAGTCAGAAACCATGACTATCTGCTGATCACAACGAGCTAGTCAACTAGAGGCTCACTAGGGACATATTGTGGTCTATGTATTCACACGTGTATTACGATTTCCGGATAATACAGTTATAGCATGAAAAAAAGACAATTATCATGAACAAGGAAATATAATAATACTTTTATTATTGCCTCTAGGGCATATTTCCAACATTCATATGGTAGGAATGGAATATCTTGGCCTCAACACATGAGTAGGTAGTTCTCTCTCAGAAATGGTAAGTTGGAAGTGTAGGCTTGTTCTGATGGCTCTCTCCACGGATGAAGAGAAGGTGGAGGGGTATATATAGCCTCCACACATAATCTAACCGTTACACACAATTTACCAAACTCGGTGAGACCGATTCAACAGACTCGGTCAGACCGATTTAGCAAACCTAGTGACCGTTAGGATTTTTGGTGGGACTAACATGCATCTCGGTAGGACCGATATGGTTAGGGTTAGGCATAACGTAATCTCGGTGAGACCGACATACAGACTCGGTGAGACCGATTTTGGTAATTAGCTAACCGTAGAGTTGGTCGTAAACTCGGTGGATCGATTCGCCTTTCGGTGAGACCGAAATGTTACAAAAGGGAAACAGAGAGTTTACATTGCAATCTCGATGGGACCGATCGCTCACTTCGGTTAGACCGAAACGTTACGAAGGGAAACAGCAAGATTACAATCCCATCTCAGTGAGACCGAGATCCCTATCGGTAGAACCGATTTGCCTAGGGTTTGTGGCAGTGGCTATGACTTTTGAAATCGGTGGCGCCGGATAGGAAGAATCGGTGTGACCGATTATGGATTTAGGTTTAGGTCATATGAGGATGTAAGAAAGTAGTAGAGGGTTTTGGAGCATATCACTAAGCACATGAAGCAAGAGGCTCATTAAGCAACACCTCATCCCTCCTTGATAGTATTGGCTTTTCCTATAGACTCAATGTGATCTTGAATCACTAAAATATAAAATGAAGAGTCTTGAGCTTTTGAGCTTGAGCCAATCCTTGTCATTAGTATTTTGAGGGATCCACTTCCATCATCCATGCCATGCCATTCATTGAGCTTTCCTGAAATGATAGTCTTGGAATAGCATTAGCTCAATGAGCTATATGTTGTTATGAATTACCAAAACCACCTAGGGATAGTTGCACTTTCAATCTCCCCCTTTTTGGTAATTGATGACAACATATAGATCAAAGCTTCAACAAATGATAATAGAATTAAAAACATCATCGCTTTGAGAAGTATGTGATAAGCAAGACATCCCCCTAAATTTGTGCATATATTAAGATTTGCTTTGGACTGCAAATGCAGAAATTAGGCTCATGGGTTACTCTTCCATGTCACATACATCTTGGTTGAGCGCTCAAAATGATAAATATTGAATACATGCACTCATCACCAAGCAAAATGAATGATCACATAGGATAGATAAGATAATATCATCAAACATGCATAAGTGTAGCTTATGATCAAACACATGATCATCAATGTCTCACAAGAATAGCATAGTATCTCAAGCAATCAAAAGCAAACAAGTTTAAAACCACCAAAGCAAGAGAGAACAAAAGCAACACTCTCTCTCTCTCGAAGCCTATGATCTATAAATTTTTCTCCCCCTTTGGCAACAAGTTACCAAAAAGTTCCTAGAAAATGCATAGTGCTAGATCGACTCTCGGGCTTGATCTTCAGGTGGTGGTGGTGTCCGGATAACTCCAAGAATGAAGGCTTCAGTTGAAGTAGATGGAGCTGGGGTTGATGCTGGAGCTGGTTGCACTAGAGCTGTAGGAGCTGTAGCTGGTGCAGATGATGTTGCTCTAGTGTCTGTCAGAGGCACTGTAGCTGTCCTCTGGGCTCTAGGCACTCTGGCAAACACATTAGTGGTAGTCTTTCCCTGCCTCTCCTGCATGTCGTCCTGCAGCTGCTCCACTGCTGATTGAATCTCAGTTACTTTGACATCTAGATCATGGAATTTGAGTTCCATGATTCTTTCCAAGCTCTCCTAATTCTGAGTGAGGGTGGCCAATCCTTTTTCAATCCTTAGAGATGATGCTATTAAGTAACCAAGCTGCTCCTGCTTGTTCTTCAAGAAATACTCAGATGCCTCCTCTTGAGTTGGCATCTTGGCAGCCTTCTCCTTCCTAGCCTTCTCCTTCTTCTCTTGAGCTTGTACTGACGATGGTTCATTCTCATTCGTGACAACCTGATTGTTCTCAAAGTCTGGATAGAGAGGAAAATGTTCCTTATCCAATAGATATTTGCTTGTGCCCATCTTTGAGTTAACCAACTCCTGGATCTGAGGGGCATATCCACAGCTTCTCTTTTGGTCTGCTGCAGTCCTTTTAATGGTTTCAACCATAAGGCTCATGACCTTGAATTTCTGAGGCACATCGAAAACATGAAGCAAATTGATTGCATGCCCTCTAATCATGTTATGGTCACCTGATTTGGGCAATAGAGTATGCCTTAAGATCCAGTCGATCGTAGGCAGCCCTGACAGCAGAAAATGTACTGATCCAAACTTGAATGTCTCAAGTGCATCATCTGGGATCTCCTTGTACATGTGTGCCATGGAATTGTGGTCCATTTTCTTCTTCCCATATATGTCCAGGTCATCTTCAGTTTCCTCTGGGGCATTGATCAACTTTGCCCATTCCTCTATGGTAGACTGATATCTGGTTCCTTCTGACATCCACACTATCCTGCCATCTGGATAAAAGTGTGCTGTGGAGTACAACTGCATGATAAGTTCATCATTCCAGATGGTGAGCTTCTTCCCAACAAAGTCTACAACTCCACAAGCAACAAAATTGTCTTGCACTCCAGGATAGTGCTCTTCATTTTCTTTCATGTGGGTCCAGTCGACCCACCTCATATCACAAATGATAGGCTTCTTATCCAGCAAGATGGTCTCATAAAAGTCCTGATGTTCCTTTGTGTGGAACCTGTAATCCACAGTAGTCCTCCTTCTTGTGGCATATGGATCTGACATCCTCCATAGCCTCAACCCATGATCTCTTCTGATCTTCATGTTTTCTGCCATAGGATGAGCATTGTTGTGGTCTGGGATCTTGGGCTTAAGCTTCCTTAGGACTTGTCCTTCTTCATCATCCTCATCAGCAACCTCAGGCAGTGGGGCCTTGTTCTTCTCAGCAGTTGGAATACTCCTGGTATTCCTCTTTGGTGCAGACTTGGCCTTGGGGGCAGCTTTGGGTGCTTCCTTTGGCTTAGATGTGGCAGCCCCTGATCTAATAGCATCACCCATAAGTTGTGGTGCCTTGGGTGCTGGTGCAGCAATCTCTTCTTCCTCTTCCATCATGGAAGGTTTCCCTATAACTCTGGCTGTGGTCTTCTTAACCCTTTCTTTCCTTTTCTTTCCTTCTCGCAAAGAATCGGCTCTTTGGGTTGATTTCCAAAGAAGCTTGTGTAGACACTCTGGCTTTGGACATTTGTTGTCTACCTGCTGGCCTTTTGATTTTCAAGCCAGGCTTTGTGCTATGTGCTGAGCCATACTCCTTCTTTAGCACTGCCTTCTTGGAGGTTGCCTCATCCTCTTCTGCCACATAATCCTCATCTTCAGAATTTGAGGTTCTCTTCTTCCTTTGTCTGGTGGCAGCTTTAGGCAAATTGCTTGGGGTACCTATGTTGCCTTCATCCAAGTGCCGAGGGACTAGTGCCCTCACCATGTGCACCGCTTCTTCTCGACTGTTCGACTGGTCACTTTGGTCCGACATGCCGCAAACGCCGATCACGACCTCGTGAAGAGTTATAGATGAGGCAGACTGGATGAGCATCACAAAATGCAGAGTGTTTTGCAAAAGAATGACTCAAAAATTCAGTTTTAGTTTTCCACATAAAGCTTTTCGGATCAACTGATTTTCAAACTCGGTGATACCGAAGCTGTTTTGGAACCTAAACTGATGAACTCGGTTGGACCGAGTCATAGTTTGGTGGCACCGAGATAGCTAGGGTTTCACAAAGTCTTAAAATCGGTCTCACTGATTAGCAATTCTCGGTCAGACCGAGAGTTACTAGTGCAATGGCATAAGCCAAATCGGTGGGACCGAGTTTTTCAACTCGGTGGGTCCGAGATGGTTTCGGCGGAAACCTAACCCTAAAATTTAAAATCTCATCTAATCTAAGGATTGCATTGACTGGATAGGAGTGTTTCAATCGTGGCAAGAATCAATAAGAACACAATGTGCTAGGAATCGGATGAGGATAGCACAGTGATCGAGTCCATACCCTAGCTCGGCGATGAACTCGCTATGACGGCAACGGCGGGGGTGAATTCCGTTGAAGACGGCGGAGACCAACGACAAGAGGCGGCTGGCGACGAGGAGACGATCCGGAGACCCTGGAGGCAGAGCGAGCTATTGCGCGGGCGAAGAGGTTCGGAGAAATTTCCAAATTTTTGCCCGTGACTATATATAGCCCGACTTCGCCGGTGTGACCGAAAGTGGAACACTGGTGGCACCGAGATGCAAACTGCTGTACAGTTATTGCAACTCGTGTGACCGAAGTTCAAATCGGTTGCACCGAGATTGAAAACCTAGATCGACTTAGTGATCTCTGAGGACCGAAATGGAGGAATCGGTCGACCGAGAATCACAAAGAAGTTTTGGAAGTTTAAGTCTATGACGAATCGGGGACTCCGAGTGCTCCTCACACAGAGTGGTTCGAATCTGACTTGATCAAATTTTGTGATGTAGCATGAATAGAGTTTGAGACAAGAAAAGCATAGATAGCTAGAGAAGTTTCTTAGGCATTCTTGTCCATCCACTTGGCAAAAAGAAAAGGAACCAGACAATCAAAACAACAAGTGGTTGTCCTTGAATGTGTGAAATATGCACCAACATGCTAACAAGTGGTAAATGAAATATGTGGGAAAGCATGCACAACCAATTCTAGCATCTATCAAACAATTGGCGATGACTAGGTCATCTATATATGAGTATATTGACTTAGGAGTCAAATGATAGACATTTGATCATAGGTCATACTCATCGTTTAAGCTCAAGTGGGGTTACCACTTTTACATAATGCATTGATGTGTTCACACCATTAGAGTTGCTTTGACTCAATTCTTAGAGTTAAGCTCCCCCTAGATGTGAGATCCCCTTTTAGAGGGATGAACTAACCTTGGGTTTTGTCGATGATGACTTCATGTAGGTGTTGAAGATGTGGATGCTCAATGTTGATGTAGATCATTCGGAGCAATCCTTTGGAGTGAGTTGCACTTTCAACTTACCTACATGGGTTAGTCCCACAAGGAACAAACAAGAATATCCATAGACATAGAGTGATGCACACACAAAATGATGTCCATGAAAACATTAGGTTACCTTGTCCCTTGCCTTACCAACATGAGGGTTTGTGACTCCTTGAACTAATGCAAGATGTGGAAGTTGATTGCACTTGTTCTTGCCATAATGATATGAGTGAAATATGTTGGCGGAGTCACCCTCAAGAACTCTCTAGTTCTTCTTCTTTGGGATCCACATCATCTTGATGGGAATCCTTGGAGTTGTAGTTGTACTTGATGAAGCAGAACTTGACATAGTCTTGGGAATCCACTTGACCGAGACCTTAGGTGCTTCTTCAAATGCATCAATCTCTTCTTGAAGCTTGTCCTTGCCTTTGTTCTTGTGCTCTTGTGGTGGAAGATCATCTTGTGCTTGTGTTCCTTTGAAAGAAGTAGGATCATACTTCTCTTGTTGAGGAACAAACTTCATCTTGGGGTATTGATCTTCTTCCCACTCAACTCCATTGGCATTGAACTTTCGTTCAAAACCAACACCTTGATTCTTCCGTGCCTTCCTTGCTTATGCATAATTTCCTCTAATTGCTTACTCCCGCAAGGCTCTTGTAAACACCTTTCTATAATTCCCTTCAATAAGCTATTTTCTTGCTCAAGTGTAACTTGGCTAAGAGAATCATTAGTGGAATCAAGAGAACACCTAGAAGCAACAATATTGGATTTGACATTATTATTGTTACTACTAGAGGAAGGATCTTTCTTGTACTTGTTACTAGACTTGACTTGAGGCATGTAAGTAGATAGGAGTAAACGCTTGGCAATGTAAGAAGAACTTTTCTTACGGAGATCATCATTGGTTGCCTTTAAGAACTCATGCTCTTGCTCAAGATTGAGTTTTTCAAAGCGTAACTTCTCATGAGCCCTTAAAAGTTCTCGATGATCTTCGAAGATAGTTTCATGAGCTAACTTAAGAGTGTTTAGTTCTTTAGTTAGAAGCTCAATCTTCTCCTTATCATTGTCATTCGTTTCATCTTGATTAGCATGATTAATTGACGTTTCATCATAGTATTCATCACTAGAGTTGTCAACAAGTAAATCATCATCCACAAGCAAGTCATCTTAATCACTATTGAAATCAACATACTCAGGATGTGTTACCTTTGGACCTTTGGCCATGAAGCATCTTCCAATTCCTTCATTTGGTGACTCAAATATGTCATATGAGTTGGTTGACACAAGTGCTAGACTGGCAACACCTTCATCTTGAGTATATTCGGAGTCGGAGTGATAGCTTCTCTTGGAGTGATGGTCGGAATTGGAGCCGGATACCCATTGACCAACATGAGCTTGATGTCTTCGTTTTGTGTATCTCCTTGATGACTTGTCCTTCCTTTCCGAATCCTTGCTTCTCTGTGAGGGTCTTCATTCATAACGATCATCTCTACTCCTCCTCTCTCTTGGTGGTGATTCTTCTCTTTGCTTCTTCTTTTGGAGAATCTTCTTCTTTTGTAGGTTGTCGACACTCATTGAATAGTGTCCGGTCTCCCACAATTGTAGCAATTGCGCCTCGACTAGAAGATCTTTTGTCATGGTAAGACCTTGACTTGGAGCTTCTTTCTTTGCTTCTACTCTTGTAGAATTTGTTGAAGTTCTTCACCATTAAGCTCAATTCTTTGTTGAAGGTTTGTTTCTCACTTGATGATGTGGGGGCTTCACTTGAGGCTTTGTAAGCACCACTTGACTTGTTGTGAAGTTCCTCCTTATCCTTGAGTGACATCTCATGAGCAACAATTCTTCCAATGACTTCCGTTGGCTTGAGATCTTTGTAGTTTGGCATCACTTGGATCAATGTGCACACGGTATCATACTTTCCATCCAATGCTCTTACGATCTTCTTGATGATGAACTTGTCGGTCATCTCTTCACTCCCTAAGCCGGCAATCTCATTTGTGATAAGTGCAAGCCTAGAGTACATTTCAGTGACACCTTCACCATCCTTCATTTTGAACTTGTCAAGCTGACTTTGGAGCACATCCAACTTGGATTACTTGACGGATTCGGTACCTTCATGCATATCAATCAAAGTATCCCAAATTTCCTTTGCATTCTCAAGACGGCTGATTTTGTTGAATTCTTCGGGGCACAGTCCGTTGAAGATGATATCGCAAGCTTGAGCGTTGTATTGTAACGTCTTCAATTCTTCCGCATTAGCTTCACGGTTCGGCTCTCTCCCATCAAAGAATTCACCTTGCAAGCCAATGCAAATAATTGCCCAAACGGCGGGGTTATGTCCGAGAATATGCGTTTTCATCTTATGCTTCTAACTAGCAAAATTAGTACCATCAAAGTAAGGACCTCTACGGTGATAATTTCCCTCGCCAGACGCCATACTCTCCTAAGTTGTGAAACCAAGGCTATGACCACCAAAAGCTATGGAAATC
Source organism: Aegilops speltoides (assembly GCA_021437245.1). Taxonomy (NCBI): domain Eukaryota; kingdom Viridiplantae; phylum Streptophyta; class Magnoliopsida; order Poales; family Poaceae; genus Aegilops; species Aegilops speltoides. The sequence goes on from CM038143.1 coordinate 40,209,852, forward strand.
AAAGCAAATGGAGACCAAGCTCTGATACCACTTGTAGGACCTTGAAGTATGTCTAGAGGGGGGTGATTAGACTACTTGACCAATTAAAAACTTAACCTTCTCCTAGTTTTAGAGTTTGGCAGATTTTAGCTATCTTAGGACAAGTTAAGCAATCATCACACAATTCAAGCAAGCATGCAAAGAGTATATTGGCAGCGGAAATTAAAGCATGCAACTTGCAAGAAAGTAAGGGGAAGGGTTTGGAGGATTCAAACGCAATTGGAGACACGGATGTTTTGGCGTGGTTCCGATAGGTGGTGCTATCGTACCTCCATGTTGATGGAGACTTCAACCCACGAAGGGTAACGATTGCGCGAGTCCACGGAGGGCTCCACCCACGAAGGGTCCACGAATAAGCAACCTTGTCTATCCCACCATGGCCGTCGCCCATGAAGGACTTGCCTCACTAGCGGTAGATCTTCACGAAGTAGGCGATCTCCTTGCCCTTACAAACTCCTTGGTTCAACTCCACAATCTTGTCGGAGGCTCCCAAGTGACACCTAGCCAATCTAGGAGACACCACTCTCCAAGAAGTAACAAATGGTGTGTTGATGATGAACTCCTTGCTCTTGCGCTTCAAATGATAGTCTCCCCAACACTCAACTCTCTCTCATAGGTTTTGGATCCGTGGAAAGAATATTTGAGTGGAAAGCAACTTGGGAAAGGTTAGAGATCAAGATTCATATGGTAGGAATGGAATATCTTGGCCTCAAGACATGAGTAGGTAGTTCTCTCTCTAAATGGTAAGTTGGAAGTGTAGGCTTGTTCGATGGCTCTCTCCACGAATGAAGAGGAGGTGGAGGGTATATATAGCCTCCACACAAAATCAAACTGTTACACACAATTTACCAAACTCGGTGAGACCGATTCAACAGACTCGGTCAGACCGATTTAGCAAACCTAGTGACCGTTAGGATTTTTGGTGGGACAGACATGCATCTCGGTAGGACCGATATGGTTAGGGTTAGGGCATAATGTAATCTCGATGAGACTGATTACACAAACTCGGTGACACTGATATTGGTAATTAGGTAACCAGAGAGTTGGTCAGGTAAACTCGGTGGGACCGATTCGCTCTTTCGGTGAAACCGAAATGTTACAGAAGGGAAATAGAGAGTTTACATTGCAATCTCGGTGGGACCGATCGCTCACTTCGGTTACACCGAAATGTTACGAAGGGAAATAGAGAAATTACAATCCCATCTCGGTGAGACCGAGATCCCTATCGGTAGAACTGATTTGCCTAGGGTTTGTGGCAGTGGCTATGACTTTTGAAATCGGTGGCGCCGGATAGGACGAATCGGTGTGACCGATTATGGCTTTAGGTTTAGGTCATATGAGGATGTAAGAAAGTACTGGAGGGTTTTGGAGCATATCACTAAGCACATGAAGCAAGAGGCTCATTAAGCAACACCTCATCCCTCCTTGATAGTATTGGCTTTTCCTATAGACTCAATGTGATCTTGAATCACTAAAATATAAAATGAAGAGTCTTGAGCTTTTGAGCTTGAGCCAATCCTTGTCATTAGTATTTTGAGGGATCCACTTTCATCATCCATGCCATGCCATTCATTGAGCTTTCCTGAAATGATAGTCTTGGAATAGCATTAGCTCATGGACCTATATGTTGTTATGAATTACCAAAACCACCTAGGGATAGTTGCACTTTCAAAGGTGTTTTACAACAAGGGCCCGGAGGCCAAGAAGCAGAAAAAGAAGTTTAGTCAGGCGGACATTGACGCGAAGGTGAAGCTTATGGTCGAGAAAAGAGCAGCCGAGGACGCGAAAAAACAGCCGAGGAGAAAAAGAGTTGTCAGAAGAAAATAATGCACCAGAATCGTCATAAATGATTTTGCTACTAACTTGGTTCCATTTATCATCAAATAGACGAAGGAAAATCCAGACAAGACGGTACATGATTTCGATGCCCGCCTTGCCGGGAGCAACTCCATGAACAACAACAACACCGCACCATCACTTGCTCATGCAACCGGCCTCCTCTCGTGGCCGCCCGCCATAGCAGCCCGTCCTCGCCTCAAGGCGCTAGGTGGGCCTTCGCTTTGGCTGAGCTCGACGCCACGGTAATTACATGTCGCACCAACATATATATATATATATATATATATAGAATATTCCATTTTCATTGCCTTTCGGATGTTTTACGCCACAGACATATGTGTTTGCAGGGCGAAGAAACCCCGTGCACCATACTCTACTTGATAAAAGGCCAGAAGGTCGATGTGGGAAAGGGGATGATATTGAACCCCTTGAAACCCACGTTGCACAACCAGCCGATCCCCGCTAGGCACTTTAGGGTTAGCTTGTCCAGTGTGAAATCGGGGCACGAGGCATTGCCTCCTCCAGTACAGCATGTGGGAGAGGACGACGAGACCCCGCCGTGGATTGGAAGCTGCAAGGGTTGGGTGCTGCTATGGCTAGAGAATCTTATTCATCTGGAACTGGCCGAGAGCACACCAATAACCACACATCAACAAGCATGTGCGGAGACCACCACCCCGCCTACGCAATTACCAGCTCCTGTAGTGCCGAGTGAGAGCGGCGGACGACGTGATGAAGGGGTGCAATAGTATCGCTGATGTAATCGGTCCCAGAGAATGTAGAATGGATGATGAGACGGAGGTCGAACCTATGGGTTTCTCAATACAAACGCTGTATGACTGTGACATAGATATGATGAGTCAACCATATGACTAATCGGGCTATCAAGATGCTAATGAGGATATGGATGATATGCCCGGCAGGAAGGTCGCTGGAAGGATTGCAAAAGTCTCTTCATGAATTCCTCACAGACACGCTCAAGATGTCGCCAACACAGCTCAACTAGCTGTGGGTCGACAAAGGCTTAGCCCGGGAACCCCGGGCAGGGGTTAAGGAAGGGTCCGAAGGTGTGCCCAAGAAAAGGAGAGGAAGAGATCGGGAAGATAATCGCCTCCAAACAAGCTAGAGCACAAAGAAGCCGACGATGCATTTTGAAGAGCGGTACCGTGAAAGGTGCGGCCATGTTCCATCTCACGGGCGAGCCGATGCTATCACCGAAACCGCTGGAGGCACTATCGGGATCTCGTGAGATCGCACGACCATGTGCTATCGATCGAGAAAAGCCTACTAGCCTCAAAGGATCCAGTGATATCCGGCATACGCTCGTGTGCCTCGAGGGAAGTGCTACGCTGAGACACGGCCCATGGAGGTGTTCTTCCCGCGTTTGACCATATCTTTGAGATGTTTCGACAAGGCGGCTTGATTTTACAATCGTCCGCCTTTTTGCACTACATATGAGCTCCGGCCATGAAGAGTGAAGAAGTCTCGCAAATCTGTGTGGTGGATCCGCATTACATGCACGAAGTCTTTCTTGAGTCTCGCGACTTTTGAGCGTGAAACTGCTAGGAGTACCTCCAAACCTTCATGGTACGTAATAAGGACCAGAAATTGTCCTCGTGCCTTATCATCCAAAGTAAGTCGTTCCGACAACCCTTTGGTACATTTCAATCATTCCTTTCTCTCATATGGGGAATAATTTGAGGTGTCTTTTCCTCAGAGCAACGGGGCGCCGCCCTTATCGTTCTTTACCCGCAAGTCTCTCACGCCGTATTTTGACCCTTCCAGAGACTACGAGAAAAAGACTACACCCACATAATGAATATTCTAGATGATGCTCTCCGAGGCTTCAATATTAGAGGTGGCCGATGCGCATCAGAAACAAAGGAACAAGAAGATGGGTTTCACAAGATAAAACTAACTTCTCCAAAGATCCATGACCCAAAACCAAGCAAGAAGGATGGATTCTACATCGTCCATCTCATGATTCAGTTCAACACGGATCACCAAAGCTTCGATGAGAAGCGTAATGATGACCATATCCACAAGTGGCTAGAATCTCATGGAGAAGCGGATTATAAACTTAGAGATGACTTCTTTCGCATCCAAAGCGCCATTGCGACGATCATCATGAAAGAAGTCGCCGATGAGAAGGGATGTTCCACCACGGCCCGATATCGCGAAATAAGGCGTCCGAACTCGCATAGGCATGCAACGCCTAGACCTCACGCCGCTCAAGAAGCTAGGTCCATCCTCGGCGATATGGAAGGATGGAACTTCTAGTGATTTATGATGCCGATGATGATGATATGTGTCGGTTGAACTTGTATACTTTTTGTAGCGATGAAACTTTGTGATGTCCGCATGTCCTCGCCGAACTTGCGTAACGCTACTTTGTTAGTTTGCGACAATGACCTCACGCATTCTAGTTAATTAGTTTGCATACCGTATGTTGCATCTAGTTGCTAACCGCTTTTTTCTCGTGTTGCTCTAGTATATTTTGTTGCATATATATGATTGTACATCCTCTTCATGAACATGCATCTCTAACAGGTACCTAGTTTCTTGATGGCGAGATGGAAGTGCTATGTCATGTACAAAGGGAAGGTTCCGGGAGTGTACAACGAGTGGCATGAGTGTTAGGCGCAAGTGAATGGGTTCTCGTGCGCCAGCCATAAAGGCTTCAAAAGCATACAAGAAGGAGAAGCTAGTTACTTGAGGTTCACGCTAGCGCGAGAGAGGACCCGTAACCGCCACCTCATGTACTGCATAGTTCCGCTCTCACTCATAGTGATAGCTCTTCTCCCGTATACCTTTGTTTAGATGGATGAGGTTGTAGTTGCAAGTATTCGAGACTTGCATGTATCACTATTTTCGAGATGATGACAAGATACCACTTTGTGTTGGATGATGATTATGATGAGACTATTTGTATGTATATGCTTTGATTACATTTGTGGTCTTGTAGGTATTTGTATGTGTATCATGATGAAATTTGTATGTGCTAAAGATTCTTCTATAAAGCCTGTTCAAATACAAAACAAATATGCCAGAAAAAAACAAAACTACTAAAATTAGCAAGAGTAGTGGAGAAAAGTTAGCAAAGCAGCGCAGTAGTAGCAGAGAGCGCAGACAGAGAAGCGCTATAGCTATTAGCGTAGTAAGCTCCATGTAAGAACGCTGCTGCTACACTTGTGTATCAAGAGCTGAGCGCACGACCGCTGCTACGAGTTAGCTGTAGCGCTTATTAGTAGCGCCGTCCCCGCCATCGATACACCTAGAACCCGCGTTGTTGCTAGACTTTTCCCTAGTAGTGTTATGGCGATTAGGGCTGCTTTTTCCTCAACCAGGCTGGGTTGAGAAGGCTATGCATGCGACTCACTGCTCCAAATCGAACCAAACACGCCAAGAAGTCGCAGACGCCATCGCACTCATCGAAGCACTGCTCCAACAAGGTAGCCTCTCATGTGGAGGAACGAGGTCGACGGTAGAGGAGACGCCACGCCCCATCTTTGATCTCACGACATGTACCACTATTGCCCTTTTCAAAATTTCTTTTTCTCCCCATCGTTATCCTTGAGTTCTTTTTTATGTGAGACATAAACATAATAAAAATGAAGGAATTGCTGGATTTTGACATTGTTTCTAGGGTCTTTCATTGTTGAAATGAAGAATTTCTTTAAAACAACCATAGAAGTCTTTTTTAGAAAACAAATGTGGAAGTGAAAAGATAACAACATTGGGCCGGAGGCTCAGCCCATTGGGGCAACCGCCATAGATCATAAGAAAAGGGTTTCCGCTCAGACATAAAGCAACCATCCGATACAACCAACGATAGGAGCTGGGGTCGAAGCAGCACAAACACGCCCAAAAGAAATGGAAGAGAAAAAAGAAAAGAAACAAAGGCCAATAACGGCAGATCGACAAAAATGATGAAGCCCCGTGACCGAGGCGTCCACCGGAGATCGTCCACCAAGCTCCGAGACTCTGAAGCGCCGGTACCAATCAACACCTCCAAGAAGGGACGTGGCGATGACGATGCTGCTGCCAAGGGTTTCCCCCAGTATGCCGCGAGGAGAGAGGAAGGGTAGCCCCGACGCCTCCAGAAGGTCCAGCAGCACCTCAGCGCCACTGCGCCGGTGTCGCCAAGCCAACAGGATTTCTCCCGATCCCAGCCTCTACCTCGTGCACTTTGAGCTCGCCACCAAACCGACCACCACCCCGCGCCAACACGACACGGCTTCCCACGCTGCCTCACCACGGCATCGCTAAGATGGTCTCGCACAACAAAGAAGAGGAGCCGGACTAGGGTAGCAGCACCATCGGCATACGGAGGGCTCGACCTCCACCGGCCCACGACGGTAGCCGACCAGACGCCAGCAGAGCCTACGGGCCTGCGGGTCCCACAGGCCCCGGCCGCCCTCAAAGGCCCGGACAGCCCCGCCCACAGCAGCAGATGGCACGCCGCCGGGCCGCTGTCCTGCACTGCCGCCCTCGCCTCCTCAGACAGAGGGCGCCGCGTCGCGCCGAGCCGACCCAAGGACCCAAGGGACCTCGGGCCCAGATTCGGCCGGGACGCGCCACCGCCGCCAAGATCATCGACCGCCCGCCGCCAAGAGGCAAGACCACCACGGCGAAGCGCCGCTGCCTTCGCACCAGACGCCGACCACCACCGATCGAGCACCATCGCCGCCCCCAACCCGAAGAAGGAGCGCTGGTAGGAACGACCGCCGCCGACACCACCCGCCAGATCCGGGCGATTGCCGGCAAGCAAGGGGAGGACGGAGAGGGGCGATCGAGGCGAAGGGGGTCACATGATACGATCCAATGTATCTATATTTTTGTTTGTTCCATGCTATTATATTACCCTTTTGATGTTTATATGCTTTATTTTACACAATTATATCAATTTTGGGACTAACCTACTAACCGGAGACCCAGCCTGTATTGCTATTTTTTTGCCTATTTCAGTATTTCAAAGAAAAAGAATACCAAACGGAGTCCAAACGGAATGAAACCTTCGGGAGCGTGATTTTTGGAACGAACGTGATCCGGAGAACTTGGAGTGCAAGTCAAGAAGCAAACGAGGCAGCCAGGAGGGTGGAGGGCGCACCCACCCCTGCAGGCGTGCTCGCCGCCCCCGGCCCCACGGGTGGCCACCGACGATTTCTTCCTCCTATATATATACCCCACGCACTCAAAACATCTAGGATCCATCAAACACAATTTCCACCGCCAGAATCCTTCAGATCCGCGAGATCCCATCTTGAGCCTTCACGACATTCTCACGGAGGGGGAATCGATCACAGAGGGCTTCTACATCAACACCATAGCCCTCCGATGAGTTGTGAGTAGTTTACCATAGACCTTCAGTCCATAGTTATTAACTAGATGGCTTCTCTTTTTTGATCTCAATACAATGTTCTCCCCTCTTGTGGAGATCTATTCGATGTAATCTCTTTATGTGTGTTTGTTGAGATCCGATGAATTGTGAGTTTATGATCAAGTTTTCAATGAGAAATGTTTGAATCTTCTCTCAATTCTTTTATGTATGATTGAGTTATCTTTGCAAGTCTCTTCAATTATCGCTTTGGTTTGGCCTACTAGATTGATCTTTCTTGATGACGAAGTCTCGACTAGGGGTGTCCGGATAGCCAACTATCATCATCGACTGCACTCCAAGACTATGAAGATACAAGATTGAAGACTTCGCCCGTGTCCGGATGGGACTTTTCTTGGCGTGGAAGGCAAGCTTACGATACGGATAAGTAGATCTCCTACCATTGTAACTGCTCAGGTAACCCTAGCCTCTCCGTGTCAAACCGGCGGATTCGGTAGGCGGTCCGCACAATTCCACCAAAGCAATCGTTAAAACGACAATCGAGGATGCGTGGCGGCGATACAAGTTTGCTGCCCGTAAAAACAGCATGGTCGCCGAGGGCAATGTTGGCGCTGAGCCCCTGCCTCGGATGATTCCTCCATGATCTTGATAGAGATCGGAGTAGATGTTGATGGAGGCCCTCATCCGAACATGACGATCGGAGGTAGGGCGCAGTCCTTGGTCGAACCAAGGTGACCAGTCGAGCTGGTGACGAAGATGTCGAAGTCGCAGTTGACCTGCAGGCGAGCCATCGACCTTTTGCCGAACACACAGCGGAACTCTCAATGATAGCACCAATGTCGGTGTCAAAACCTATTTCAGTATTTCAAAGAAAAGGAATACCAAACGGAGTCCAAACGGAACGAAACCTTTGGGAGCGTGATTTTTGGAACGAACGTGATCCGGAGAACTTGGAGTGCAAGTCAAGAAGCAAACGAGGCGGCCAGGAGGGTGGAGGGCGCACCCACCCCTGCTGTGGCGCACTCGCCTCCCCGGGCCTCGGTGGCCACCGACGCATTTCTTCCTCCTATATATATATACCCACGCACTCGAAAACATCTAGGAGCCATCAAACACAATTTCCACCGCCAGAACCTTCTCAGATCCGCGAGATCCCATCTTGAGCCTTCACGACATTCTCACGGAGGGGGAATCGATCACAGAGGGCTTCTACATCAACACCATAGCCCTCCGATGAGTTGTGAGTAGTTTACCATAGACCTTTAGGTCCATAGTTATTAACTAGATGGCTTTTCTCTTTTTGATCTCAATACAATGTTCTCCCCTATCTTGTGGAGATCTATTCGATGTAATCTCTTTTTGTGTGTTTGTTGAGATCCGATGAATTGTGAGTTTATGATCAAGTTTTCAATGAGAAATGTTTGAATCTTCTCTGAATTCTTTTATGTATGATTGAGTTATCTTTGCAAGTCTCTTCGAATTATCAGTTTGGTTTGGCCTACTAGATTGATCTTTCTTGATGACGGAGTCCTGGACTAGGGGGTGTCCGGATAGCCAACTATCATCATCGCACTGCACTCCAAGACTATGAAGATACAAGATTGAAGACTTCGCCCCGTGTCCGGATGGGACTTTCTTGGCGTGGAAGGCAAGCTTGGCGATACGGATAAGTAGATCTCCTACCATTGTAACCGGCTCAGGTAACCCTAGCCCTCTCCGTGTCAAACCGCGGATCTCGGTAGGCGGTCCGCATAATTCCACCAAAGCAATCGTTAAAACGACAATCGAGGAGGCGGTGGTCATGACACAAGTTTGCTGTCCGTAAAAACAGCATGGTCGCCCGAGGGCAATGTTGGCGCGGAGCCCCGGCTCCTCGATGATTCCTCCATGATCTTGATAGAGATCGGAGTAGATGTTGATGAAGGCCCTCATTCAACATGACGATCGGAGGTAGGGCGCATTCTTGGTCGAATCCAAGGTGACCAATGAGCTGGTGACGAAGATGTCGGTCGCATTGACCAAGCAGCGCAGCCGTCGACCTTTTGCCAACACAAAGCGGAACTCTCAAATATAGCACCAATGTCGTGTCAAACCGCGGATCTCGGTAGGGGGTCCCGAACTGTAGTCTAGGCGGATGGTAACAGGAGACAAGGGACACGATGTTTTTACCTGTGTTCGCCCTCTCGATGGAGGTAAAACCCTACTCCTGCTTGATTGATATTGATGATATGGGTAGTACAAGAGTGGATCTACCACGAGATTAAGGAGGCTAAGCCCTAGAAACTAGACTATGGTATGATTTTTGTGTATGATCTATCGACTAGCCTGGCCTCGGTTTATATAATGCACCAGAGGCCTAGGATAACAAGAGTCCTAGCCGAATACGCCGGTGGGGGAGGGGTCCTTGTCTTGATCGCCAAGTCTTGTGGAATCTTCCTTGTATGCGGCAGCTGTCCGGCCTAGCCCATGATTATACGGCCATGGGGGTCCTCGGCCCAATCCAACTGATCGGGAGATGACGTGGTGAGTACCCCCTAGTCCAGACACCGCCAAGAGCCCCCGAACCGGTCTTCAAGTTTAGGACGCCTTGATTCCTCCGAACCGCTTCTTCCTCTTCACCGCCGGTCTTGAAAACTGGTTCAACAAATCTTCTCATCTTCGATTTGAGGATCGCCAAATGCATTCGACGAGTTTATATGTCGGCATCCGAGGAGCCCCTTAAGTTTCCGCCTTTATCAATGCCTTGTTATTTTTATGCCACACCTCGGTTTGTAGTTGTTCCCGGAGGCAGCGACCTCTTGCATCCAAGCTCTAACAACGGATCGTGATCTCGAGGTATCTTTGCACCGAAAGCACCAATGTCGGATCGCTTTCGAGCCCAACGCCAAATGTATCCGAAGCTCCAACGCCGGATCGGTCCAAGCTCCAACGCCGAAATGTATCCGAGCTCCAACGCCGGACTGTGTCCAAGCTCCAACGCCAGACTATATCCAAGATGTCATAGATCATCTTGGCCCAAAAAAGTTGAAGGAGTTTAGCCGAGCTTAATGCCGGAAATGCACTCTAAGGAGCCAGCCACTTGTATCTGAGCTATATGCCGAACTGCTTCCGAGGTGGTTCTGCACCTCGGTCATGGGCTGATTTTTGGTCAATATTTTTTATTGATGCAATTTATTCTCTGACGAGATATATAGTAGTAGCCCTCAAGGTGCGTATCGGTCTAAAACCCGAGATGCACCTGAAGGATGACATAAGACCGCTGATCCCAGTAACCGTTGAGACTCAGGTTGATTTGCAAAATCGGCCTGAGGATCAAGTCCTAGCTCGCGTAATACTTCGACACAAAAGCGGTGTGCTCACCCTCGAGACTCAAAGTTGGGTGCGGCCGACCAACCCGAGGATCAAAATCTCCTCGAAATCAGATCGACTTAAAATCTTTCTGATAGAACAGCAATGCAAGAGTCTCCCCGAGACACCGGGTCGGGTGGCAACACTGCATCGGGGATCAATGTGCCCTTTAATATTTGTAAATAATGAGCCCGAAGCCCAGTAGCCCCCGAGCCGTAATGTGGGCATGGGTGGACGAATTAAGGATCGATATCCATAGTAAAATCACAAATTATGTGTAATGACTCTATGTATCCAAGTACTTTATGTCATTAATGCTCGGATCCACATTGTACAAAACTTTGTTGACCGGCCATCGGCTTCAACCTCCTCGGCCAGTAGCCGAGGAGTGTTTGTCCTACTTTATAAAGCCTTTATGAGGGCAAAGATTTATGACAAACAAGGCAATCTGGCCATACGGTTTTATAAACAAAGGTACGCAGAGAGATATGTTATATTACTATTTAACATAGGAAATGTCTTCCAAAGAAAATAGTCCCGCTATCGGTTCCTTTCTTTGGGTTGTCATGCTAAGCATGATCACGAAGCCTCAGCTCTAATGGAAGAGCAAAATATTGAGGACTTAGTTTGGGAGGCCGCCATTAGCCCCAGTAGTGTTCGGCGACAGTCGAGGTCAAGTCATAAACACTTTGGCCAATGTTATGAACATCCCATCATTTAATATAGTCATCGGATCGCTGACCGGTTTACGCCTATTGTGATAGTCAATTTTCGGCTTTCTCCACTGAGGTGCTTGACCATGCGAGCTGGAAGCACAATCGCAGTGGTTCTCCCTTGGCACACCTAGCCGAACAAAGCGGAACGTAGGTGGCTAACATAGGAGCCGGGCAACCCAACTATTGACCGAAGACACAATTCGAAACCGATGCATATATAGCAATATCCGAGAATGTTTTTGCCGAATACCTAAAGGTGTCCGCAAGCAATCGCGGAGACTAATGCCGAAACGCACAAATAGTTTAAAAGTGCCATAGGCTCGAAAAGCCAAAAAACTTATTCAAAAGTTTAATGTCCGAACTAGATCAAGTGTTCGGTGACAAATCGAAAACTGGTCTTAGAAAAAAAGGGGTGTTTCTGACGTGTTTTAACATGACACATCCTATCTCGAGACTTCAAGCTGGTCACCTATGGCGCCAACCTCCTATCCCGGCGGAGTACTTCGTTAGGCAGCTTTAGCAAACTTTAGCGCTTTGAGAGAGAAATTAGGCGCCTCGGCTATCGACCGCACACTGCTGAAAAAAGGAGTGATAAATAGTAATAATAATAACTTTGCAACGACTAAGAAGAAAAACACTTATTATAAAACGCTCAAATAAACTTAAGAGCCCCCAAGTGACTTGGGTAAAAGAATGATTGTATGTATCAAGTACTTATATCATATCTATGTTCACCCGAACTTTATACTGCCTTAACCGACCATCGGCTTTTCCCTCTTCGCAAGGGCCTAAAAGTGTTATGTACTCCACCTATCGAGAATATCGACGTGTTTCCGATAACTGTGCAATCAGGCCATAAGGTCAGAATGCATAAAGCGCTACCAAGGAACATATGCTATATTACTAACAAAGTGTAAGAAGCATCTTCAAGAAAATAGTACCCCACCGATACCTTTTGGTGCAAATTACTACTATGAGACTTGTGCAATAGATTTTTGTACTCATGAGTTCCATAGTGCCACCATGATTGAAAACAATAAGAGCTTAGCTTTCGGCTTCACCTACCGAGGTCGAGTTCGGAGGACCCGGTCGTGATAATTGTAGAGGTGCTCCTCAGACTCCCTAGCCGAACAATCGGGAACGAGGGGTAAGCACAGAGCCAGCAACCCAGCTTGCAAATCGCTAAGTCAATATGGTATATTGTATGAATACACTAACAAGGAACGGCCGCATAAGTATAATCATATGCAAGAGGAAAAGCTTCATGAAGGAAGACCCCAAATTAATTGGGTATTTGAATTTATGCGCCACAAACAAAGTTTGGACAAAATAAATAAATTTACAAGCAACATTTTTTCAAAAGGTATAATGCTTGGTCGGCTTAACACAAGTTAGAAATTACAGCTTTGAGCATGAAAGTGACTTAGCTGGTTAATGTGTTTGGTATTGATGACGCGGTCCGAGCTTGATATGGGACAAGGTTCCATCCCCCAAGCCGGTCCCGAGGTGGCGGAGCGGAGAGCTCGACACGCCGAAGTGGTGACATAGCACGGTCAATGCAGACCGGCAGAGTGACGCCGAAGTCCCCGAATCATTTTCCTGTGCACAAAAAATGGTGCAAACCGGAGATAATAGTAATAATGATAATTAAAAAAATCATTGCATAATAAATGATTTGTGCAAAGTGAGTAATAAAAGAAATATGGCCTCGTGTCAAGTCACGTCGGCGCAGGCGCCGGCGTGATGGGGTAAAGGCGTGGCAAAGCCTGAATTCACAGGTCCGTCCGAGCTCCGGATGCGGCGTTCACCGGACTATGTACGGAAACTGACCGAACCACCATGCGATCGCCAGCACGCGCCACCATTTGATAGACCTGTACATATGATGGACAAACCAGAGTAATAATTCCTTGGGAAAATGAACCCAAACAAGCAAAAATATCGATTAATAGCACCGGTTTATTTGTTGTAGCAATCCGAAGAAAGGTGATTCCCAAAATTGGGACTCGATCCAAGACACCCATTGCTCGACGGGCGATAGAGCGACGGCATGGCAATGCTAGCAAGGTTGGCTTGCCGAGGCAAAGCCCTCGGTCCAGCCTAATCGTGACGGTTGGTCGGCCGTGACGCCAAAGTCACCGGAGTAGGTTGATGAAGAGATGGCGGCCCCGTCCAGCCGAGACGCCGGCTCGGCGTCACCGGATGAGTCAAAGTAGATCGGCGTGATGGACACCGCTTGACGAGGCGACAAAGGCGGCCCTCGCCAATGCAGGTCGTGGACGCGGCTCGATGCCGCTTGATGAAGTGACCGTGGCGGCGATTCGTGTGCCCGCCCGTAATCCGTGGGGCGGCGGCGTTGGTGAAGATTTATCCTTCGCGATGTCGAACTCTTGTTCGGCTTGCCGAGATGATGATCCGAAGAAGTTGAGCTCGGCTCAACAAAGTGACGACGTGTTTAGCGCAGGTCGGCAGCTGTGGAACAATATTGCCGGACTGGTTTGACACTAGCATGATGTTGAAGATCATGTTCAAAAGATTTTACAGTTAGTTGGATGTGTTCAGAAACAAAACACAATACTCCATACAAAACCTCCTTCAAAAAGGATGTCCGAAATCACGTTCAGAAAAAGATTTAACTCGATCGGATTCGCTGCGCAGAAAACAGATCCGAAAAGTGATGCACTAATCGGAAGGTTCCCGGAGTTTGGACGGTCGGATCGAGCTGAAATTTTGAGGGATGGTAGATATAGGAACTCCGAAGCCGATCAACGGTTGGATCTTCCAAAGAACGTCTGAGCTAGAAGCTGGACACCACGCCCTAAACTCATCCAGATTCTCGTCCTGATTCAATATAGTTCCGGTATATCGGAGATTGCCGGAGATTCCTCTATCGGAACTCGACGAAATTTTCCAGAGTTGTTGTAGACTCAATTCCGCACAATTGCACTGAAGCAATTGTTAAAACGACAATCGAGGAGGCGGTGGCGGCGGACACAAGTTTGCTGTCCAGAAAAACAGCACGGTCGCCCGAGGGCAATGTTGGCGTTGAGCCCCCGGGCTCCCTGGATGATTCCTCCATGATCTTGATAGAGATCGGAGTAGATGTTGATGAAGGCCCTCATCCGAACATGACGATCGGAGGTAGGGCGCAGTCCTTGGTCGAACCAAGGTGACCAGTCGAGCTGGTGACAAAGATGCCGAAGTCGCAGTTGACCTGCAGCAGCGAGCCATCGACCTTTTGTCAACACACAATGAACTCTCAATGATAGCACCAATGTCGGTGTCAAAACCGCGGATCTCGGTAGGGGTCCCGGCAAGTGTGCGCTCACGCGATGTTAACAGGAGACAAGGGACACGATGATACCCAGATTCGGCCCTCTCGATGGAGGTAAAACCCTACTCCCCGCTTGATTGATATTGATGATATGGGTAGTACAAGAGTGGATCTACCACGAGATCAAGGAGGCTAAACCCCATATATATGATTGTACATCCTCTTCATGAACATGCATCTCTAACGGTACCTAGTTTCTTGATGGCGAGATGGAAGTGCTATGTCATGTACAAAGGAAGGTTCGGGAGTGTACAGCGAGTGGCATGAGTGTTAAGCGCAAGTGAATGGGTTCTCGTCGCCAGCCATAAAACTTCAAAAGCATACAAGAAGGAGAAGCTAGTTACTTGAGGTTCACGCTAAGCGCGAGAGGACCGTAACGCCACCTCATGTCTTGCATAGTTCGCTCTCACTCATAGTGATAGCTCTTCTCCGTATACCTTTGTTTAGATGGATGAGGTTGTAGTTGCAAGTATTGAGACTTGCATGTATCACTATTTTGAGATGATGACAAGATACCACTTTGTGTTGGATGATGATTATGATGAGACTATTTGTATGTATATGCTTTGATTACATTTGTGGTCTTGTAGGTATTTGTATGTGTATCATGATGAAATTTGTATGTGCTAAAGATTCTTCTATAAAGCCTGTTCAAATACAAAACAAATATGCAGAAAAAAACAAAACTACTAAAATTAGCGATGGCAGTGGAGAAAAGTTAGCGGCAATGTAGTAGTAGCGATAGGCGCCACGGGAAGAAGCGCTATAGCTATTAGCGATAGTAAGCTCCATGTAAACGCTGCTGCTACACTTGTGTGTCGATGGCGCGGCGCGCCTGCTGCTGCTCTGAGTTAGCTGTAGCGCCTTATTAGTAGCGCCGGTCCCCGCGCTACTGATACACCTAGAACCCGCGTTGTTGCTAGACTTTTCCCTAGTAGTGTTATGGCGTATTAGGGCCTGTTTTTCCTCAACCAGGCTGGGTTGAGAAGGCTATGCAATGCGACTACTGTTCCAAACTGGAACCAAACACGCCGCAAGTCGCAGACGCCATCGCACTCATCGAAGCACTGCTCCAGCGCGTGTAGCCTCTCATGTGGAGGAACGTAGGCCGACGGTAGAGGAGACGCCACGTCCCCATCTTTGATCTCGCTGACATGTACCACTATTGCCCTTTTCAAAATTTCTCTTTTCTCCCCCACTGTTATCCTTGAGTTCTTTTTTTATGTGAGACATAAACATAATAAAAATGAAGGAATTGCTGGATTTTGACATTGTTTCTAGGGGTCTTTCATTGTTGAAATGAAGAATTTCTTTAAAACAACCATAGAAGTCTTTTTTAGAAAACAAATGTGGAAGTGAAAAAGATAACAACATTGGGCCGGAGGCCCAGGCCCATTGGGGCAACCGCCCATAGATCATAAGAAAAAGGGTTTCCCCCCGCTTCGTATTACAAAGCAACCATCCGATACAACCAACGATAGGAGCTGGGGTCGAAGCAGCACAAACACGCCCAAAAGAAATGGAAGAGAAAAAAGAAAAGAAACAAAGGCCAATAACGGCAGATCGACAAAAATGATGAAGCCCCGTGACCGAGGCGTCCACCGGAGATCGTCCACCAAGCTCCGAGACTCTGAGCGCGGTACCAATCAACACCTCCAAGAAGGGGCGTGGCGATGGCGATCTGCTGCCAAGGTTTCCCCGGTATGCGAGAGAGAGGAAGGTAGCCCGGCGCCCTCGGGAAGGTCGATGGCACCCTCGAGCGCCACAGCGTCGGTGTCGGCCAAGCCAGCGAGGATTTCTCGATCCAGCCTCTACCTCGGGCGCCGGAGCTCGCCACCAAACCGACCACCACCTGCGCCAACACGGACCTGAAGCTTCCCTGTTGTCTCACTGCGGCATCGCGAAGATGGTGCACAACAAAGAAGAGAGCCGGGACTAGGGTAGCAGCACCATCGGCATCTGGGAGGCCCGACCTCCACCGTCCACACGGTAGCCGACGACGCATAAGCGAGGAGCCTCTGGGCCCGTGGCCCCCAGGCCGGCGGGCCCTCAAAAGGCGGACAGCTCCGCCTCCATGCGGCAGATGTACGCCGTCGGCGTCGCTATCCCAGACCAAGCCGTTCCCTGCCTCCCGTCTGAGGCGTCGCGGTCGCGCCGGAGCCGACCGCAGGACCGAAGGACCTGCGGGCCCAGATCTGGGCGGGGCGCGCCACCGGCGGCCGGCATCACCGGACCGCCACTGCCGCCAAGGCGGCACCACCACAGGCGAAGCGCCGCCGCCTCTGCACGGGGCGTCGGACCACCACCGACCGAGCACCATCGCGCCTCCCCCAACCGGGAAGAAGGGGCGCGGTGAAACGACCGCCGCCGCCGACACCACCCGGCAGATCGAGGCGACCGCCCGGCGGCGGGGAGGGCGGAGAGAAGCGTCAGCGGAAGAAGTCGTGACGATCGTATCAATGTATCTATATTTTTTGTTTGTTCCATGCTATTATATTACCCCTTTTGGATGTTTATATGCTTTATTTTACACAATTATATCAATTTTGGGACTAACCTACTAACCGGAGACCCAGCCTGTATTGCTATTTTTTTGCCTATTTCAGTATTTCAAAGAAAAAGAATACCAAACGGAGTCCAAACGGAATGAAACCTTCGGGAGCGTGATTTTTGGAACGAACGTGATCCGGAGAACTTGGAGTGCAAGTCAAGAAGCAAACGAGGCAGCCAGGAGGGTGGAGGGCGCACCCACCCCTACAGGGCGTGCCCCTGCCTCCTGGGCCCCACGGGTGGCCACCGACGTACTTCTTCCTCCTATATATATACCTACGTACCCCGAAAACATCTAGGGATCCACTGAAACACAATTTCCACCGCCGTAACATACGTATCATGAGATCCCATCTTGGAGCCTTGCCGACATTACTGGGAGGAATCGATCAGAGGGCTTCTACATCAACACCATAGCCCCTCCGATGAGTTGTGAGTAGTTTACCATAGACCTTCAGGTCCATAGTTATTAACTAGATGGCTTCTTCTCTCTTTTTTGATCTCAATACAATGTTCTCCCCCTCTCTTGTGGAGATCTATTCGATGTAATCTCTTTTTGCGGTGTGTTTGTTGAGATCCGATGAATTGTGAGTTTATGATCAAGTTTTCAATGAGAAATGTTTGAATCTTCTCTGAATTCTTTTATGTATGATTGAGTTATCTTTGCAAGTCTCTTCGAATTATCAGTTTGGTTTGGCCTACTAGATTGATCTTTCTTGATGACGAAGTCCTGGACTAGGGGGTGTCCGGATAGCCGAACTATCATCATCGACCAGACTCCAAGACTATGAAGATACAAGATTGAAGACTTCGTCCCGTGTCCGGATGGGACTTTCCTTGGCGTGGAAGGCAAGCTTGGCGATACGGATAAGTAGATCTCCTACCATTGTAACCGGCTCTGTGTAACCCTAGCCCTCTCCGGTGTCAAAACCGGCGGATCTCGGGTAGGCGGTCCGCACAATTCCACCAAAGCAATCGTTAAAACGACAATCGAGGATGCGGTGGCGGCGGACACAAGTTTGCTGTCCAGAAAAACAGCATGGTCGCCCGAGGGCAATGTTGGCGTTGAGCCCCGGGGCTCCCTGGATGATTCCTCCATGATCTTGATAGAGATCGGAGTAGATGTTGATGAAGGCCCTCATTCGAACATGACGATCGGAGGTAGGGCGCAGTCCTTGGTCGAACCAAGGTGACGGTCGAGTGGTGGCGAAGATGTCGAAATCGCGATTGACTGCGAGCGAGCCATCGACCTTTTGCCGAACACTGCGGAACTCTCAATGATAGCACCAATGTCGGTGTCAAAACCTATTTCGATATTTCAAAGAAAAGGAATACCAAGCGGAGTCCAAGCGGGCGAAACCTTTGGGGCGTGATTTTTGGAACGAACGTGATCCGGAGAACTTGGAGTGCAAGTCAAGAAGCAAACGAGGCGGCCAGGAGGGTGGAGGGCGCACCCACCCCTACAGGGCGCACCCCTGCCTCCTGGGCCCCTCGGGTGGCCACCGACGTACTTCTTCCTCCTATATATATATACCTACGTACCCCGAAAACATCTAGGGAGCCACTGAAACACAATTTCCACCGCCGTAACCTTCTGTATCCGCGAGATCCCATCTTGGAGCCTTCGCCGACATTCTGCCGGAGGGGGAATCGATCACAGAGGGCTTCTACATCAACACCATAGCCCCTCCGATGAGTTGTGAGTAGTTTACCATAGACCTTTAGGTCCATAGTTATTAACTAGATGGCTTCTTCTCTCTTTTTTGATCTCAATACAATGTTCTCCCCCTATCTTGTGGAGATCTATTCGATGTAATCTCTTTTTGCGGTGTGTTTGTTGAGATCCGATGAATTGTGAGTTTATGATCAAGTTTTCAATGAGAAATGTTTGAATCTTCTCTGAATTCTTTTATGTATGATTGAGTTATCTTTGCAAGTCTCTTCGAATTATCAGTTTGGTTTGGCCTACTAGATTGATCTTTCTTGATGACGGAGTCCTGGACTAGGGGGTGTCTGGATAGCCGAACTATCATCATCGACCAGACTCCAAGACTATGAAGATACAAGATTGAAGACTTCGTCCCGTGTCCGGATGGGACTTTCCTTGGCGTGGAAGGCAAGCTTGGCGATACGGATAAGTAGATCTCCTACCATTGTAACCGGCTCTGTGTAACCCTAGCCCTCTCCGGTGTCAAAACCGGCGGATCTCGGGTAGGCGGTCCGCACAATTCCACCAAAGCAATCGTTAAAACGACAATCGAGGAGGCGGTGGCCGCGGACACAAGTTTCTTGTCGGAAAAACAGCATGGTGCCGAGGGCAATGTTGGCGTTGAGCCGGGGCTCCTGGATGATTCCTCCATGATCTTGATAGAGATCGGAGTAGATGTTGATGAAGGCCCTCATTGAACATGGCGATCGGAGGTAGGCGCGATCCTTAGTCGAACCAAGGTGACGGTCGAGCTGGTGGCGAAGATGTCGAATCGCGATTGACTGCTGAGCGAGCCGTCGACCTTTTGCCGAACACAAAGCGGAACTCTCAAATATAGCACCAATGTCGGTGTCAAAACCGGCGGATCTCGGGTAGGGGTCGAGCTGTAGTCTAGGCGGATGGTAACAGGAGACAAGGGACACGATGTTTTACCCGAGTTGGGCCCTCTCGATGGAGGTAAACCCTACTCTGCTTGATTGATATTGATGATATGGGTAGTACAAGAGTGGATCTACCACGAGATTAAGGAGGCTAAGCCTAGAAACTAGACTATGGTATGATTTTTGTGTATGATCTATCGACTAGCTTTGGCCTCGGTTTATATAATGCACGGAGGCCTAGGATAACAAGTCCTAGCCGAATCGCCGGTGGGGAGGGTCCTTGTCTTGATCGCCAAGTCTTGTGGAATCTTCCTTGTATCGGCGGCTGTCCGGCCTAGCCCATGATTATCTGACCATGGGGTCCTCGGCCCAATCAAGCGATCGGGAGATAGCGTGGTGAGTACCCCTAGTCCGGGACACCGTCGATAGCCCCCGAACCGGTCTTCAAGTTTAGGGGCGCTCCTTGATTCCTCGAACCGTTCTTCCTCTTGATCGTCGGTCTTGAAAACTGGTTCAACAAATCTTCTCATCTTGATCTTGAGGATCGCCGAAATGCATTCGACGAGTTTATATGTCGGGTATCGAGGAGCCCCTTAAGTTTCGGCCTTTATCAATGCCTTGTTATTTTATGCCACACCTCGGGTTTGTAGTTGTTCGGGAGGCGGCGACCTCTTGCATCAAGCTCTAACAACGGATTTGCATCGAGGTATCTTTTGCAACCGAGCACCAATGTCGGACTGCTTTCGAGCTCAACGCGAAATGTATCAGAGCTCAACGCGGACTGTGTCCAAGCTCAACGCCGAAATGTATCCGAGCTCCACGCGGATGTGTCCAAGCTCAGCGCGGACTATATCCAAGATGTCATAGATCATCTTGGCCCAAAAATTGAAGGAGTTTAGCGAGCTTAATGCGGAAATGCACTCTAAGGAGCCGACCACTTGTATCGAGCTATATGCGAAGCGCTTCGAGGTGGTTCGCACCTCGGTCATGGGCTGATTTTTGGTCAATATTTTTTATTGATGCAATTTATTCTCTGACGAGATATATAGTAGTAGCCCTCAAGGTGCGTATCGGTCTAAAACCGAGATGCACTGAAGGATGACATAAGACCGCTGATCGATGTAGTTGAGACTCGGGTTGATTTGCAAAATCGGCACGAGGATCAAATCTAACTTCAGCGAGAATACTTGGGACACAAAAGCGGTGTGCTCGATCCTCGAGACTCGGGTTAGGTGCGGCCGACCAACACGAGGATCAAAATCTCCTCGAAGCTGTATCGCACTTAAAATCTTACGCATAGAGCGAGCAATCATTAGCCCCGAGACAGCGGTCGGGTGGCAACACGGATCGAGGATCAATGTGCTTACTAATATTTGTAAATAATGAGCCCGAAGCCCAGTAGCCCCGAGCGTAATGTGGGCATGGGTGGGCCAATTAAGGATCGATATCCATAGTAAAATCACAAATTATGTGTAATGACTCTATGTATCCAAGTACTTTATGTCATTAATGCTCGGATCCACATTGTACAAAACTTTGTTGACCGGCCATCGGCTTCAACCTCCTCGGCGATGGCAGGAGTGTTTATCTACTTTATAAAGCCTTTATGAGGCAAGATTTATGACAAACAAGGCAATCTGGCCATACGGTTTTATAAACAAAGGTACGCAGAGAGATATGTTATATTACTATTTAACATAGGAAATGTCTTCCAAAGAAAATAGTCCCGCTATCGGTTCCTTTCTTTGGGTTGTCATGCTAAGCATGATCACGAAGCCTCAGCTCTAATGGAAGAGCAAAATATTGAGGACTTAGTTTGGGAGGCCAGTTACTAGCCCCCGGTAGTGTTCGGCGACAGTCGAGGTCAAGTCATAAACACTTTGGCCAATGTTATGAACATCCCATCATTTAATATAGTCATCGGATCGCTGACCGGTTTACGCCTATTGTGATAGTCAATTTTCGGCTTTCTCCTTTGAGGTGCTTGACCATGCAGTGGAAGCACAATCATGATGGTTCTCCTTGGCACACCTAGCGAACAAAGCGGGCGTGGGTGGCTAACATAGGGCAGGCGACCCAACTATTGACCGAAGACACAATTGAAACCGATGCATATATAGCAATATCCGAGAATGTTTTGCGAATACCTAAAGGTGTCGGCGTTGCCTTTGTGAGACTAATCTTGGAAGCGCACAAATAGTTTAAAAGTGCCATAGGCTCGAAAAGCCAAAAACTTATTCAAAAGTTTAATGTCGAACTAGATCAAGTGTTAGGTGACAAATCAACTGGTCTTAGAAAAAAAGGGTGTTTACGGCGTGCTTTAACATGACACATCCTATCTCGAGACTTCAAGCGGGTCGACCTATGGCGTCAACCTCCTATCCCGGCGGAGTACTTCTCGTTAGGCGGTTTAGCAAACTTTAGCGGCTTTGAGAGAAATTAGGCGCCTCGGCTATTGACCGCACACTCGCGTTGAAAAAGGAGTGATAAATAGTAATAATAATAACTTTGCAGCGACTAAGAAGAAAAACACTTATTATAAAGCGGCTCAAATAAACTTAAGAGCCCCAAGTGACTTGGGTAAAGAATGATTGTATGTATCGAAGTACTTATATCATATCTATGTTCACCCGAACTTTATCGGCGTCTTAACCGACCATCGGCTTCTCCTCTTGACAAGGGCGAAAAGTGTTATATACTCCACCTATCGAGAATATCGGCGGTGTTTCCGATAACCGAGCAATCAGGCCATAAGGTACATAACGAGACAAAAGCGCTCAAGGAACATATGCTATATTACTAACAAAGTGTAGAAGCATCTTGAAGAAAATAGTACCCCCCGATACCTTTCTTTGGTGCAAATTACTACTATGAGACTTGTGCAATAGATTTTTGTACTCATGAGTTCCGTTGTGTGCCGACCATGATTGAAAACAATAAGGCGCTAGCTTCGGCTTCACCAGTCGAGGTCGAGCTCGGAGGACCGGTCGTGACAATTGCAGAGGTGCTCCTGTGCTCCCTAGCCGAACAATCGGGAGCGTGAGGGTAAGCACAGAGGCAGAGCAACCCAGCTTGCAAATCGCTTAAGTCAATATGGTGCATATTGTGGCGTAATACACGAACAAGGAACGAAGCCGTACAAGTATAATCATATGCAAGAGGAAAAGCTTCATGAAGGAAGACCCCAAATTAATTGGGTATTTGAATTTATGCGTCACAAACAAAGTTTGGACAAAATAAATAAATTTACAAGCAACATTTTTTCAAAAAGGTATAATGCTTGGTCGAAGCGAACACAAGTTAGAAATTACAGCTTTGAGCATGAAAGTGACTTAGCTGGTTAATGTGTTTGGTATTGATGACGCGGTCCGAGCTTGATATGGGACAAGGTTCCATCCCCAAGCCGGTCCCAGGTGGCGGGGCGGAGGCTCGACACGCCGAAGTGGTGACATGCTGCACGGTCAATGCAGACCCGGTGAGTGGCCTTGAAGTCCCGAATCATTTTCTGTGCACAAAAATGGTGCAAACCGGAGATAATAGTAATAATGATAATTAAAAAAATCATTGCATAATAAATGATTTGTGCAAAGTGAGTAATAAAAGAAATATGGCCTGGTGCCGAAGTCAATGTCGATGCAGGGCGTCGGCGTGATGGGGTAAAGGCGTGGCAAAGCCTGAATTCACAGGTCCGTCCGAGCTCCGGATGCGGCGTTCACCGGACTATGTACGGAAACTGACCGAACCACCATGCGACTGTCGTTAATGCGGCCACCATTTGATAGACCTGTGTACATATGATGGACAAACCAGAGTAATAATTCCTTGGGAAAAATGAACCCAAACAAGCAAAAATACTGGGATTAATAGCACCTGGTTTATTTGTTGTAGCAATCCGAAGAAAGGTGATTCCCAAAATTGGGACTCGATCCGCACACCCATTGCTGACAGGCGATAGGCGGCGGCATGGCAATGCTAACAAGGTTGGCTTGCGAGGCAAAGCCCTCGGTCCGACTAATCGTGGCCGAAGCTGGTCGGCCGGTGACGCCAAAGTCACCGGAGTAGGTTGATGAAGAGATGGCGAAGCCCCCGGTCCAGCCGAGACGTCGAAGCCTCGATGTCAGCCGATGAGTCAAAGTAGATCGGCGTGATGGACACCGGCTTGACGAGGCGACAGTGCGGCCCTGCCAATGCAGGTCGTGACGTGCTCGATGCCGGCTTGATGAAGTGACCGTGCGGCGATTCCGGTGTGCCCGCTCCGTGTAATCCGTGGGGCGGCGATGTTGGTGAAGATTTATCCTTCGCGATGTCGAACTCTTGTTCGGCTTGCCGAGATGATGATCCGAAGAAGTTGAGCTCGGCTCAACAAAGTGACGACGTGTTTAGCGCAGGTCGGCAGCTGTGGAACAATATTGCCGGACTGGTTTGACACTAGCATGATGTTGAAGATCATGTTCAAAAGATTTTACAGTTAGTTGGATGTGTTCAGAAACAAAACACAATACTCCATACAAAACCTCCTTCAAAAAGGATGTCCGAAATCACGTTCGTAAAAAAGACGAACTCGGATCGGATTCGTTTTCGCGCAGAAAACAGATCCGAAAAGTGATGCACTAATCGGAAGGTTCCCGGAGTTTGGACGGTCGGATCGAGCTGAAATTTTGAGGGATGGTAGATATAGGAACTCCGAAGCCGATCAACGGTTGGATCTTCCAAAGAACGTCTGAGCTAGAAGCTGGACACCACGCCCTAAACTCATCCAGATTCTCGTCCTGATTCAATATAGTTCGGTATATCGGAGATTGCGGAGATTCCTCTATCGAACTTCGACGAAATTTTCCAGAGTTGTTGTAGACTCAATTCCGCACAATTGCACTGAAGCAATTGTTAAAGCGATTCATCGAGGCGGTGGCGGCGGACACAAGTTTGCTGTCGAGAAAAACAACCGCAGATCGCGAGGGCAATGTTGGCGTTGAGCCCCCGGGCTCCCTGGATGATTCCTCCATGATCTTGATAGAGATCGGAGTAGATGTTGATGAAGGCCCTCATCCGAACATGACGATCGGAGGTAGGGCGCGATCCTTAGTCGAACCAAGGTGACGGTCAGTGGTGACAAAGATGCGAAGTCGCAGTTGACTGCGAGCGAGCCATCGACCTTTGCCGAACTGCAATGGAACTCTCAATGATAGCACCAATGTCGATTGTCAAAACCGGCGGATCTCGGGTAGGGGTCCCGAAGTGTGCGTCTCTGCGGATGTTAACGAGGAGACAAGGGACACGATGATTTTACCCAGATTCGGGCCCTCTCGATGGAGGTAAAACCCTACTCTGCTTGATTGATATTGATGATATGGGTAGTACAAGAGTGGATCTACCACGAGATCAAGGAGGCTAAACCTAGAAGCTAGCCTATGGTATGATTGTTGTGTATGATCTATCGACTAGCTTTGGCCTCGGTTTATATAATGCACCGAGGCCTAGGATAACACAAGTCCTAACCCGAATCGCCGGTGGGGAGGGTCCTTGTCTTGATCGCCAAGTCTTGTGGAATCTTCCTTGTATCGGCAGCTGTCCGGACTGGCCCATGAGTATCTGACCATGGGGCCATCGGCCCGATCAAATGATCGGGAGACGACGTGGTGAGTACCTGAAAGTGCAACTAATCCCCGGGTGATTTTGGTAATTAATAACAACATATATATCATTGAACTAATAGTTTCTTGAGAATCATTTGAGAAAGTTCGATGATATGGGTATGGCAATAGTGAAGAAGTGGACCCCTCAAAATGCTAAGGCAAGCATTGGCAAAAGCTCAAGACTCCATTTTTGTTTAGTGATCCAAGATCACATTGAGTCTATAGGAAAGCCAATACTATTAAAAGGGATGAGGTTATGTTAATGATCTGGTTGCTCAAAGTGCTTAGTGATACACCTCCCAAACTATCGCAATCTTTCATTCCAACATACACTCATAAGTAATCTCGGTCCCACCGATTTCCTAAACTTCAGTCACCGAGATGAACCACCTCACCACAAAGCCAAACCCTAGAAATTTTGGATTTTCCGATTACGAACTCGGTCTCACGAAACTAGTGTTGCCAAGCTTACAGAACATACGTCATCAAATCGGTGTCACCGAGATGATGAAGTCGGTCCCACCGAGATTGGCAAACCCTAGTCTTTGGAAGAATCGGACTCACCGGGATTGTATTTTCGGTCCCACGAAAATCCCAACGTTCACAAGATTTGAACTTTCGGTCTCACCGAGTTGTCAACTTCGGTCCGACCGAGATTGGTCAAATGTGTGTAGCAGTTGGATTTTGTGTGGAGGCTATAAATACCCTCCACCCCTCTTCATTAGTGGAGAGAGCCATCGAAAGAACTACCACTCCTACCTTACATTTAGAAGAAAACTACCTACCCTTGTGTTGAGATCAAGTTGCTCCACTCCCACCATATGAAGCTTGATCTCTAGCCTTCCCAAGTTGCTTTCCACTCAATCCTTTCTTCCACCACAGCCAAATTAGTGAGGAGAGTTGAGTGTTGGGGAGATTATCATTTGAAGCACAAGAGCAAGGAGTTCATCATCATCAACACCATCCATTACCTTTTGGAGGTGGTGCCTCCTAGATTGGTTAGGTGTCGCTTGGGAGCCTCCGTCAAGATGTGGAGTTGAACCAAGAAGTTTGTAAGGGCAAGGAGATCGCCTACTTCGTGAAGATCTACCCCGAGTAAGGCTAGTCCTCCGTGGGCGTATGCCATGATGGCATAGACAAGGTTGCTTCTTCGTGGACCCTTAGTGGGTGGAGCCCTCCGTGGACTCTCATGGCCGTTACCCTCCGTGGGTTGAAGTCTCCATCAGCGTGGATTGGCGATAGCACCACCTATCGGAACCACGAGAAAAATCTCCGTGTCTCCAAATTGCGTTTGCTCTTCTCCACCTCTCTTTACTACATGTGCAATTTACCTTCGCTGCCTATACTCTAGAATTGCATGTGTAGGGTGATACTTGACTTGATCATAATCGTGAATCTGCCAAAAACTTGTCTTTATCAAAAGCTGAATTTTATATTGTCAAGTAGTCTAATCACCCCCTCTAGACATACTTTCGATCCTACAAGTGGTATCGAGCTTTGGTCTCCATTGTATTGGTTTCCATTGCATTGGACTTCATAAGCTTGGTTTCACAACCTAGGAGAGTATGGCGTCTAGTGAGGTAATTTTCATAGAGGTCCTTACTTTGATGGTTCAAATTTTGCTTGTTGGAAGCATAAAATGAAAATGCATATTCTTGGACATAACCTGCCGCATGGGGCATTATTTGTGTTGACTTGCAAGGTGAATTCTTGAGGAAGGAAAAGTTCGGATCGTGAAGCTACTGCGGATGAATTGCGGATGTTGCAAAACAATGCTCAAGCTTGTGACATTCTCTTCAATGCCTTGTGTCGAGGAGTTCAACAAGATCAGCCGTCTTGAGAATGCAAAAGAGATTTGGGATACTTTGGTGAAATGCGAAGGTACCGAGTCCGTGAAGGAATCAAAGCTAGATGTTCTTCAAGGTCGACTTGACAAGTTCAAGATGAAGGAAGGTGAAGAATTCGCTGAAATGTACTCTAGGCTTGCTCTCATCACAAATGAGATTGCCGGCTTAGGAAGCGAAGAAATGACCGACCGATTCATCATCAAGAAGATTCTCAGAGCTTTGGATGGAAAGTATGACACCGTGTGCACTTTGATCCAAATGATGCCAAACTACAAGAATCTCAAGCCAACCGAAGTCATTGGAAGAATTGTTGCTCATGAGATGACACTTAAAGATAAGGAAGAGCTTCACAACAAGTCAAGTGGTGCTTACAAAGCTACAAGTGATGCTCCCACAACCTCAAGTGACAAGCTAGTTTCCAATGAAGAGATAAGCCTAATGGTGAAGAACTTCAACAAATTCTACAAGAGTAGAAGCAAGGAAAGAAGCACAGAGTCTAGATCATATGATGAAAAGAGATCTTCTAGTCATGATCGAAGCTGCTACAATTGTGGAAGACCGGACACTACTCAAATGAATGTTCGGCTCCCCACAAGAGAGAGAAGAATCTCCAAGAAGAAGAAGCTCAAGAGAAGAGTCACCTCGGAAGAGAGAAGGAGTAGAGATGATCGTTATGAGCGAAGATCCTCTCGGAGAAGCAAGGATTAGGAGAGGAAAGACAAGTCATCAAGGAGCTACACAAGAAGAAAACATCAAGCTCATGTAGGTGAATGGGTCTCGGCTCCGACTCAGACAATCACTCGAAAGAAGCTATCACTCCAACTCCGACTACTGATCAAGATGAAGGTGTTGCGGTCTTGCTCTCGTATCCTCCAACTCCAACTCCTATGACTTATTTGATTCACCAAATGAGGGAATTGGAAGATGCTTCATGGCTAAAGGCCCCAAGGTATCACACCTGAATTCATTGACTTTGATAGTGATGAGGATGACTTACTTGGTGAAGATGAGCTTTTACATGACAAATCTAGTGAGCCTAGTAATGATGAACATGCTAGTAGTCTTTATAGTCGAGAAGAGTCGAATGACAATGCTATGAAGGAGATTGAGCGTTTAACTAAAGAACTAAACACTCTTAAGTTAGCTCATGAAACAACTCAAGAAGATCATAGAGAGCTCCTAAGATCTCATGAGAAGCTACGCTCGAGAAGCTCAATCTAGAGCAAGAACATGAGTTTCTAAAAGCAATCAATGACGATCTTGAAAGAAGAGTTCTTCATATCTTGCCAAGCGACTTCTCTTGTCTAATTTCTTGCCACCTATTAAAACTAAGCATGACAAGCATAAGAAAAATTCTTCATCTAGTAGTAACAATAACCATGCTAAATCTAATGTTGTTACCTCTAGTAGTTCTCTTGATTCCACTAACAATGTTTCAAGCCAAGTTACACTTGAGAAAGAAAATAGTTTATTGAAAGGGATTATAGAAAGGTGTCTACAAGAGCCTTGCGGAAGCAATAACTTTGAGAAATTGTTACAAGCAAGGAAGGCACCGGAAGAATCAAGGATTTGGTTTTGAGCGAAAGTTCAACGCCGAGGGTGTTGAATGGGAAGAAGGTCAATATCCCACTCCAAAGTTTGTTTCTCAAAAG
Source organism: Aegilops speltoides (assembly GCA_021437245.1). Classification (NCBI taxonomy): domain Eukaryota; kingdom Viridiplantae; phylum Streptophyta; class Magnoliopsida; order Poales; family Poaceae; genus Aegilops; species Aegilops speltoides. The sequence goes on from CM038143.1 coordinate 40,238,737, forward strand.
GAGAAGTATGATCCTACTTCCAATGTGGAACAAGCACAAGATGACCTTCCACCACAAGACCACAAGCTAAAAGGCAAGGACAAGCTTCAAGAGGAGATTGATGCATTTATTGAAGCACCTAAAGCCATGGTCAAGTGGGTTCCCAAGGAAACGTCAAGTTCTACTTCGTCAAGCTCAACTACAACCCCAAGGATTCCCATCAAGATGATGTGGATCGAAGAAGAAGAACTAGAGAGTTCTTGAGGTGACTCGCCAACATACTTCACTCACATTCTTTTTGGCAAGAACTTGTGCAATCAACTTCCACATCTTGCACTAGTTCATGGAGTCACAAACCCTCTTGTTGGTAAGTCAAGGGACAAGGTAATCATTGCTTTCATGGACATCATCTATTGTGAACTTCAATCTATGTCCATGGATATCCTTGTTTGTTCCTTGTGGGACTAACCCATGTAGGTATTGAAAGTGCCCGAATCCAAAGGATTGCTCCCAACTCTTGGTGATCTTCATCAACATTGAGCATCCACATCTTCAACATCTACATGAAGTCTTCTCGACAACCCAAGTTTAGTTTGACCCTTTAAAGGGGTTCTCACATCTAGGGGAGCTTTGCTCTAAAGAATTGAGCTAAAGCATCTTCAAATGATGTGAACACACTAATGCTTTATGTAAAAGTGGTAACCCCACTTGTGCTTAAACGATGAGTATGACCTATGATCAAATGTTCTCATTTGACTCCTAAGTCAATATACTCATATATAGATGACCTAGTCATCGACAAATTGTGTGATAGTAGCTAGTGTTTTGTTTGTACATGTTTGACACATATTTCATTTGCTATCTTATTGTGTGAGCATGTTGGATGCATAATTTTATCCATTCGAGGACATCCATTTGTTGCTTTGGTCTTTTGGATTTTTCTGACCAAATGGATGGACAAGAATGCCTAAGTACCTCCCCTAGCTATCTATGCTTTCTTGTCTCAAATTCTATTCATGCTTACATCACAAACTTTGAACAAGTCATTTTCGGACCCTCCGAGTGAGGTGCACTCGGAGCCACCGATCCGTCAAGGGCTAAAATTCCAAAACCTTCTAAGAGATTTCGGTCAGACCAACCCACTCAATCTCGGTCAGACAGAAAGCACTTGGATTGATCTAGGATTTCACCTCGGTGAAACCGAGTTTGTTTTGGCGTGACGAAGTGTGTAGCTACTGCGAGTTATCCATCTCGGTGCCACCGAAGTTTTACAACTCGGTCCCACCGACAACTAAAGGGTATATATACTCCGAGGGCAGCGCGTTGATTCCTACTTCAAAGCGCCTCGCCCCCACCCCTTCTTTGCCGTCGCCGTGGTCTCCGGATCGTCTCCGTCGTGCTTTGTCGCCCTCGCCGCGAGTCTCCGTCGCCGTCAGCGGACATTCTCTCCACGCCGTTGCGCCCAGAGAGAACTCCACCAAGTTAGGGTGAGTTTGATCCTCTCGTGCTCCCATCTCCGATTCAATGCGATTGGTTTGCCTAGCATCTTGCCACGTTTGAGGTCTTCCTTAACACAGATTAGTTCCTTTGAGCGAAATTGAGTAAAAGTTTTAGGGTTAGGTTTCCGCGAATACATCTCGGTGAGACCGATTTTACATTCTCGGTATGACCGATTTGGCCTCTGGCCATTACCTTGCACCTTCGGTCCAACGAAGTTGTGCAAATCGGTGCGACGAAATGAGGATTTAGTGAAACCCTAGTGTTTTCGGCGGGACGAAACCCACATCGGTCTAACGAAAGTGGTGTGAATGCTTCTTTGAACACTTGGATTCACGAATTTTAAACTCGGTTTGACCGAAATGCATTCTGTGAAAACCTAAAACTGAAATTTGAACTCATTTTTTGCAAAATCTTCTGCAGTTTGTGATAACTCTTCTACTCTGCCTACACCTTATCTATTCACAGGTTGTCGGCCATATCGGATGCGGTGACAGCGAACAGTCTGAATCACCAATTGCTGATATTCGAGGCGAGGCACTAGTCCCGAGGCGGCAGACTTTTCGGATGATGGTGAGAGGAGCACACCAAGTGGTTTGCCTCCTGCTGCCACCGGGGCGAAAGAAGAGGAACTCGATGAAGAAGATTCGATTTCATTCTTTGAAGAAGAGATCTCCTCCAAGCCAAAGAAAAGTTGTTGCCAAAAGAGCATCAAGGCAACAAACCAAGAAAGGCACCGATAAAGTGAAGAAGACCCTTTGTTGCCAAGAAGCTGAGTATGGAAGAGGAAACTTCAAGCAAGGTGAAGAAAACTTCCAAGAGGAAGAGGATTGTGCATGATGAAGCGGCGAGAAGAAGATGAGGATGAGAAGCACCCCAGCCTCCTCCTCGAAGTCTAAATTCATGGGTGATGCCATCGAGGCAGGAGCACCTTCAAAGCCCAAGCCATCTGCTCCGGCAGAAAGGCAGCTCAAGCCAAACTTCTTGCCAAGCCCAAGAAACTATCGGGAACATTCCAGCTTGAGAGAAGAAGAAAGATAATGTGCCACCAGTGAGTCGGATGATGAGGCACTGTATTCTTGAAACTTCGTCGAAAGCGCCAATTCACAATGATGCTCATCCTCATTTGAGAACATGAAGGAAAGAAAGGATAGAGGTCTCGGGCTATGGAGACAAGCTGATCCATATCTTTGTGAGGAGAAGGACTGCTGTTGATCCAAGATTCCACACGAGAGAGCGGCAGGACTTCTATGAGGCGTGCTAATGGACAAGAAGCCCATAGTTGCGGATACTCGCTATGTTGTTGGGCATACATTGTGATGAAAACACAGAGACTTCTTTCCACATGTGCATGAGAGCTTCCTTGCATGTGGTGTTGTAGATTTCGTTGGTCGAAGGTGATGATTGGAATGATGAGATGATCATGCAATTCTATGCCTGACTCATTTCTATCCGGATGGTAAGATCACATGGATGGTGAAGGCCAAAGATTCTCTTCAACTGTTGAAGAATGGGCACCTTCTTGAATGCTCCAGTCTTGAGAGAGGATGATGTTGATGTCTATGGTATTCCCAAGAAGAACCATGAATCTATGAAAAATATGTACAATGAGGTACCAGCTAAGGATGTGGAAATCTGGAAGCTCGGCTCGGTGTATCATCTCGAGCAGGTCTACCTACCACAAACACTATTACGAGGCATACCTTGATGCCCAAGTCGGAGATCATCGCATGATCGAGGGTATTCTATCAACATGCTGCATATACTTGATCGAAGGCACCTTTCAAGGTGATGGACACGATAGTTGAGACTATCAAGAGGGCTGCAGCAGACGAGAAGAGGTCATGTGGATTTGCCCGCACATTCAGATGCTTATCAATGCCAAGTTTGGCACGGGCACATACTTGTTGGAAAGACCACACTTGCACACGCAGCTGAGCATGAGGACAATGAAGTTGTGATGGATGAGGATGATCCAACGTCGGTTGAAGGTCAAGCAAAGGTTGAAGCTGCCAAGAAAGTCAAAGCTGAGAAGAAGAAGCGGCGGCAGCTAAACCCAGAGTGTTGGAGAGCAGCTCCTTGAAGCTACCCAGAGGATTGAACAACGCTGGCAAGATTCTGATCTCGGGAGAGTCTTGAGAGGATTGTTGAAGACAAGATCCATGCTCTGGATGTGAAGGTGATGAAGTGCAAGTCACTTGTCAACAAGCTTGAGGCGGATATCGAGGAAGCAAAGAGGGAGAAGGAAGAGCTCATGCGTGAGATGCAGGATGACCTAGTCGGGATGATTATGAACAGCTGCTCCGGTTCCCACAAGACCCGATCATTGCTATTCGATGGATGACACGGGACTACAGCCTCGGCACCTCCACAGCTCCATCGGTTCCAGCCCGGCTCCGGTGACCACTCCTCCGGCTCCACAGACATCGTGAAGTCTTCGCCGATGCTGCCATCTCAACTCCATCAACCTGCGAGGAGCCGCCCGCAGAGTCCCTAGTGACGTTTAGCTCTATGCCTTTTGAACTTTTTGGTAACTTGTTGCCAAAGGGGGAAAGTGTATAGATCATAGGACTTCGAGAGAGAGAGAGTGCTTTGTCTTTGCGCTTTTGCTCTTTCGTTCATTTGCGGTCTTTTGAGATACCTTTGAGATTTTGAGACATTCCGTGTGTTTGATACTACGTTTGCTCTACTTTGATGAGTGCTTGGTGGTACTATGCCTTAATGTGTGCTTAATGCTTATCATATGCTATTCATATCTTGTATGACCATTTACTCATGTCTTGGTGATTGGGTGCATGCTATTCATTCTTATCATTTTGTGCGCTCCACCAAGATGTATGTGACATGGAAGAGTGACCCATGATCCTAATCGATTGTGCATTTGCATTCAAGCATAAATCTTAAATAATGCACAAATTTAGGGGAGCTCTTGCTTATCACATACTTCTCAAAGCGACGATATTATTCATTGATTATATCCTTTGTGAAGCTTTGATCTATATGTTGTCATCAATTACCAAAAGGGGAGATTGAAAGTGCAACTAATCCCGGGTGGTTTTGGTAATTAATAACAACATATATATGATTGAACTAATAGTTTCTTGAGAATCATTTGAGAAAGTTCGATTGATATGGGTATGGCAATGGTGAAGAAGTGGACCCTCAAAATGCTAAGGCAAGCATTGGCAAAAGCTCAAGACTCCATTTTTGTTTAGTGATCCAAGATCACATTGAGTCTATAGGAAAGCCAATACTATTAAAGGGATGAGGTTATGTTAATGATCTGGTTGCTCAAAGTGCTTAGTGATACACCTCCCAAACTATCGGCAATCTTTCATTCCAACATACACTCATAAGTAATCTCGGTCCCACCGATTTCCTAAACTTCAGTCACCGAGATGAACCACCTCACCACAAAGCCAAAACCTAGAAATTTCGGATTTTCCGATTCGAACTCGGTCTCACGAAACTAGTGTTGCCAAGCTTCTATAACCTACGTCATCAAATCGGTGTCACCGAGATGATGAAGTCGGTCCCACCGAGATTGGCAAACCCTAGTCTTTGGAAGAATCGGACTCACCGAGATTGTATTTTCGGTCCCACGAAAATCCCAACGTTCACAAGATTTGAACTTTCGGTCTCACCGAGTTGTCAACTTCGGTCCGACCGAGATTGGTCAAATGTGTGTAGCAGTTGGATTTTGTGTGGAGGCTATAAATACCCTCCACCCCTCTTCATTCGTGGAGAGAGCCATCGAAAGAACTACCACTCCTACCTTACATTTACGAGAAGAAAACTACCTACCCTTGTGTTGAGATCAAGTTGCTCCCTCCCACCATATGAAGCTTGATCTCTAGCCTTCCCAAGTTGCTTTCCACTCAATCCTTTCTTCCACCACAGCCAAATCGGTGAGGAGAGTTGAGTGTTGGGGAGATTATCATTTGAGGCACAAGAGCAAGGAGTTCATCATCATCAACACCATCTATTACCTTTTGGAGGTGGTGCCTCCTAGATTGGTTAGGTGTCGCTTGGGAGCCTCCGTCAAGATGTGGAGTTGAACCAAGAAGTTTGTAAGGGCAAGGAGATCGCCTACTTCGTGAAGATCTACCCTGAGTAAGGCTAGTCCTCCGTGGGCGTATGCCATGATGGCATAGAAAAGGTTGCTTCTTCGTGGACCCTTCGTGGGTGGAGCCCTCCGTGGACTCTCGCAGCCGTTACCCTCCGTGGGTTGAAGTCTCCATCAACGTGGATTGACGATAGCACCACCTATCGGAACCACGAGAAAAATCTCCATGTCTCCAAATTGCGTTTGCTCTTCTCCACCTCCCTTTACTACATGTGCAATTTACTTTCCGCTGCCTATACTCTAGAATTGCATGTGTAGGGTGATACTTGACTTGATCATAATCGTGAATCTGCCAAAAACTTGTCTTTATCAAAAAGCTGAATTTTTATATTGTCAAGTAGTCTAATCACCCCCCCTCTAGACATACTTTCGATCCTACAGTACCCCTAGTCCATAGGACAGAACAACAATCATACCGTAGGCTAGCTTCTAGGGTTTAGCCTCCTTGATCTCGTGGTAGATCCACTCTTGTACTACCCATATCATCAATATCAATCAAGCAGGAGTAGGGTTTTACCTCCATCGAGAGGGCCCGAACCTCGGTAAAAACGTCGTGTCCCTTGTCTCCTGTTACCATCCGCCTAGACGCACGATTCGGGACCCCCTACCGAGATCTGCGGTTTGACACGACATTGGTGCTTTCATTGAGAGTTCCTCGTGCGCCACCGATAGGCTCGATGGCTCCTTCGATCATCAACAACAACAGCGCGATCTGTGGTGAGACTTTTCTCCCGGACAGATCTTCGTATCGGTGGCTTTGCTGCGAGCCAATTTGCTTGGCCATCTGGAGCAGATCGAAGCTTCGCCCTGGCCGTCGGTCGATTTGGAAATCGACCTTCACGGTGACATCGCGGAGACTTGATCTTGATGGATTCGAGCCCACACCGAAGCGCCCGCCTTTATCACGATGGGCATGATTTAGCTCTGCTGCCGGGCAGTGCCCTGGAGGCCACGCATGAGTCCGCTCTGACCCTTAATTCGGAGCCGGCTGCGCAGATCGAGGACGGGTGGCTAGACACCACCTCGGGGGCTGCTACCTCTATGGCGATGGAGCCGAATACCGACCTTGTCCCTTGTGAAGCTCGTGACTCCGAGGTGCCGGACTCCTCGCCGGACTCCAAACCCCTCGCGCCCCTACCGATCGAATCCGGTTGGGCGCCGATCATGGAGTTCACCGTTGCGGACATGTTTCAGCACTCACCCTTTGGCGACATCTTGAATTCGCTAAAGTATCTCTCATTATCAGGAGAGCCCTGGCCGGATCACGGTCAGGACGGTTGGGATGCGGACGACGAAGAAATTCAAAGCCCACCCACCACCCACTTCGTAGCCACTGTTGACGATCTAACCAACGTGCTAGACTTTGACTCCGAAGACACCGACGGTATGGACGACAATGCCGGAGACGACCAAGAACCAGCGCCTACTGGGCACTAGAAAGCTACCTCAACTCACGACGTATACATGGTGGATACACCAAAAGGAAGCGATAACGAGGAACAACGGGACGCGGCGAAGGATAATTCCCCCGAAAAACAACCAAAACAGCGACGCAAGCGCCGCCGAAGTCCCGCCCGATAACAACAACACCCATCTTGACCCAGTAGTAGAGCGAGGCGAACCGATGGACGACGAACATGCCACCAAGCAACCATCGAACAGGATGAATTGGACGAAACAACCCATCCCGGCGAAAACAACGATCCAGACGATCTCACGCCAGACACATCACCAGAGCATGAGAACCTTCACAAAAGGCTCGTCGCCACTACAAGAAGTTTGAAGAAGCAGAAGCGGAAGCTCAAAACAGCGAAAGACGTACTCAGAATGAGATGGAGCAAAGTACTCAAGACTGCAGATAAATACGGTGATAGTCACCAAGCAAAGAGCTACCCGAAGCGCAAGCTGTTGCCCGAATTCGACGAGGAGGCCGTAGAGCCCTCACAGTCAAAAAACAAAGAGGCCGCTGGCGGATAGGCGACAGATGGCGAGGCTAAGAGCGGCAAGCGGCGCCGCACACAAGCCGGCACTCGATCCACATAAGGATCCTCGCAAAAAGGATGGCCCGGTCACATCCATCTATGGGCCAAAAAAGAAGACTCCAGGAAGCAACACAACACGCCGAGTGTTCGAAGATAATGGCACACCTAAATATAGGGGCGCCGCACACCCACTATGTTTCACCGATGAGGTACTGGATCATGAATTTCCAGCGGGATTTAAACCCGTAAACATAGAGGCATATGACGGAACAATAGACCCCCAGAGTCTGGATTGAGGATTATATCCTACACATACATATGGCTAGAGGAGACGATCTCCACCCCATAAAATACCTACCCCTCAAGCTCAAAGGGCCAGCCCGGCATTGGCTCAAAAGCCTCCCAGAAATACCATCGGAACTTGGGAAGAGCTCGAGGATGCGTTTCGAGAAAATTTTCAAGGAACTTATGTCCGCCCTCCGGATGCAGACGATTTAAGTCACATAACTCAACAGCTCGGAGAGTCAAGACCGCATAAATGCAGAACAGGTTCCTCACCAAAAAGAACCAAATAGTCGACTGTCCGGATGCCGAAGCCTTAGCAGCCTTTAAACATAACTGTCACATCCCTAGTTCTGGTATGACCTAGACTAGCTAGTCATTTGTGCATCATGTTTATATTCCATTTAAATTTGAAATGAGGATTGGTGAAACCCTCAGAATCATTTTTGAAATGACCCAAATAAAAATTTCTCCAAAAGGGTCCAAGAAAATGCTCATGTTGCTCTCTGAAAATATTGGACAGAGATAAAAATCAAACCAATATTTTTAGGAGCTCACAAGTATTTATTTTGGCCATTTGGAATTAATGCATAAATATTTGCATTGGATATATATTAGTTATATATTTAATATATGTCCAAAAATTATGCCAGTTGTTGGGGAGTTCTGGAATAATACCACTAGTTCCTACAAAAATTGGCATAAGAAAATAAAATGGTTTAGTATTTTATTTAAACCAAACAAATGTCAGAAAATTAGAAAACAGAAATAAAAGGGAAGAAACCCACCTGCACTTACCGCACCGTGCGGCCTGGCCTGGCCCAGCAGGCCGGCCCAGCCCACCACCGCCGTCGTCCTCCTGGCGCCCGATCGGCCGGTAGCGTGGCCGTGCAGCGATGCTGCAGGCGGCAGCGCCACGCCACCAGCTCGCTTTGCTGCCTCCCGCCCGCCAACATGACGCCATGAGCTTCTTCTCGGCGCCGCCCCGATTCCCCTAGCCACACCCCCTCTCCCGTGCCTCTCCCTTCCTCTGGCTTCCTCTCCCTCTCCTCACCGAGCGCACCGGAGAGCGCCGCAGCTCACCGCCGACGCGCTCCCCGCCGTTCCCTCGCCCCTCCGTAGAGCCTAGAAGCTCCGCCACGACTCGCTCTACCCCCTCGTCAAGCCACGCACCTCCGGACGGCCTCCATCGTCGCCACCGTCGTCGTCTTCATCGCCGGCCGCCGTAGATCCCCATCGACCGTACGCCGTCGTCGTGGCGTCCCGAGCCCGCGCCGGCGCCCACAGAACGGCGTGAGCTGCTGCTCCTCCTCCCCTCTCCGTTTCTTCCCCATGCGCCGTAGCGCGTCCCCACTCGAGCCGAGCTCCGGCCGCCGCCTTGAGCTCTGCTCCGGTGAGCTCAAACCACCCAGCTCCCCTACTGCTCCACGGATCTTGAGAGCAGGCTACGCCCGGTGCTCTCCGACGCCGTCCGTGGCTCATGAACAGACGCCGCTGGCGTCCAGAGGTCGCCGGTGTTAACCTCGCCGGCGGACGAGTGGGCCCGACCTACCGGTGATTAGTGAAGCTAATCACCACTTGTTAACCCGACAGCGGCGGTGGGCCCCAGCGCCACTAACCTTTTAATTAGGATTAAACTAACCTGTTAAACCCCCATCAGCGGCGTGTGGACCCCACACGTCGGTTTGACCTGGTCGACACCGTTGACCTCGACGCATAAGCATGATGCAGATCTTGACGCAATTAACTATTTTCGGAATTAAAATAAATCGGAAATTCCAAAAAATGATTTAAACTTCAAAAATTCATAGAAATTCAACCGTAGCTGAGATTGAAATACTTTATATATGAAAAATTATCAGAAAAATGCAATCTTTCCATTTGTACTAGTTTCATGCATGACAACCCAACTTATACATGCTGAATATGAGGAAACACATTATGGCATATTAAGAGACTTAAATTAGAATTGCATTTGAGCTTAGGGTTCAAATGGACTTCAAACCAAATGAATACTAGTTGCATTAGCTCAAACGACATCACATCTTCATGCCATGTTCATGCATCATATTGTTGCATATGTTTGTGTATTGATTGCCGACTTTGTTCCTTTTCGATAGGTCCTGCTCGAGTCCGTTCAGTACACATGTCGTGAAGCGATACCTTCCTTGTTGATCTACCAGGCAAGCAAACCCCTTGTTCATTCCGATAAAATCCTACTCTCTCGCTCCTGCTCTCGGTTATTGCATTAGGACAACAACGATTCATCTGCTACTTTGTCTTTGCGGTAGTTGAACCCATTCCTCTGCATGACTGTCATTGCCACGATAAATAGTTGAAACCCACTAGCATGTGTAGGAGTTGATTGAGCCATGTTGTGTTCCTACCATGCTATGCCTGCTATTGCTTAGAGTTGTGTCAGGTCTGACTCATTGGGAATGAATTGGAGTGTCATGATTTGTTCTGGTGCTGAGAGTGAAGTGTGTGAACACGATTTGGTAAAGGTAGCAGTGAGAGGCCATGTAGGAGGACATGGTGGGTTGTCTCATTGGAACCGTCCTTAAGCACCGAGTTCTATGTATGTTGTCCAATGACTCGATACTACCACACATTGGAATGCTTAAGTGCCCCTCTCGACTTATTAACCGACTTGATCTCTGTCCAGGAGTCGCAACTAGTTTCTGGTGTTTGTAGGTAGTGCTATTTTTCTACCAAGTGGCACCCGGCAGGGTGGGCTTGGGACAGACTAGGCACACGTGGCCTGGTGTACCGAGTGGCACCCGGATGGTGGGCTCGGGAACCCCGCACACATCGTTTGGGGCCGTGGCGACACCCGGCGGATCTCCTTGCGGATGGAACCCGAATAGGCGATAAACACAGGCTAGAGTCTTGTGTGGTCGGTCGGTCGTGGTCGACACCCTCGCCCGAGCTTCGCTTGAAGGTTGCCGAGATACATAGCGTGTACATGGCGGTAAGTGGCGAGGCGTGTGTGAAGAAGTACACCCTGCGGGGTTAACATGATCTATTGAATAGCGGGTCCGTGGTTATGGACTTCTTGGATGCTTACATGGTACATAGACAACTTGAAGTGGATACTATAAAATGCTCAAGACAAGTGTGAGTACTATGGAGGGACTTCTCGTAGGGAGACGGGGATGAATCCATAGTAGTGTATTGTGTGGTGATTAGTGGACTCGTGTGCGCCATATCACCTCAAAGAAGTTCAGTAGTCGTCGAGAACAGGATAGCCACAGAGTCAAAGCGGCTTGCTGCAACTAAACCCACATTACCCTCTTGATACAAATGCATGTATGATAGGATCGATGTAAGTCTTCTTGAGTACCTTTGTACTCATGGTGCTTTATTTATGTTTTTGCGGCGGAGACTTGGTCTTACTAGTGTTCTCGTGGACTTGACAAGTAGCTTGTACCTCGGCTACAATCTTGATCGGATGTTGTAGATAGTCGGGCTCTTGACCTTTTTCATTTGTAGATGTCGTACTCGGACATGTAATGCTTCCGCTTGTTGCTTGTATGCTCTGTATGATGGGTCTTGTGACCCCTGTTTGCAATAAATGCTATGATGGCCCTTTGAGCCTTATATATATGAGTTGTTGAGTTATCTTTGTGATGCCATGTTATACAGCACATACTTGCATGTTATGCGTCGTGTAATGTGTATTGCTATGTGTGGGATCGACTATCTAGTTGTTTATCCTTAGTAGCCTCTCTTACGGAAATGTCTCCTAGTGCTTCCATTGAGCCATGGTAGCGTGCTCTTGCTCGGAACACTTAGGCTGGCGGCATGTGTCCTTCTTCGTTCAGGTATACATCCCCGGAAATGTCACGCAATGAATACCGGAGTCTGTTAGCCGCTTCTGCCCGGTTCACCGAGTCTGTTAGCCCAGTGCTACTGACTGGATTCACTCGATGACCGAAACACGTTCGATCTTTGGGTCATGGATGCTGTCCTGTAAGTTTGTGCCACTTTGGGTTTACGACTAGCCATGTCGGCCGGGCTCCTTATCATATGGATGCTAGCGACACTATCATATCGTGTGCCAAAAGCATAAGCGGTCCCGGGCAAAGGTAAGGCGACACCCGTGGGGATACCGTGCGTGAGGCCGCAAAGTGATATGAGGTGTTACATGCTAGATCGATGTGGCATTGAGTTGGGGTCCTGACAATAACGTCCGAGACGAGTGGCTCGCCAGACACCTCGGCCAGGAAAAACCAAGAACAATGGCCGCGCTAACAAGCCTCATGACCCGCTTTTGCGCGGGGGAAGATAGCTGGCTGGCAAGATGCAGCACCGACAACCCGAGTACATCGAAGTCGAGGGATGGAAATGGGAAATCACGGCGTAGAAAAGATCGGCGCGGAATAAGGAAAATGGCCCAAATAACGGCGGTGAACGCAGGGTTCAAAAGCTCTCGGACGAATAACAAAACACGCCTCTTAAGGACAACGGTGACGAGCTATCAACCTAAACAAAATCTTGGATAGGATATGTCAAATCCACAGTACCCCCGGGAAGCCTGCAAGCCATACCCACAGAGATTGTTGGGTCTTCAAGCAGTCCGACCAACTTAACGCCGAACACAAGGGGCTCGACACACCAAGCGAAGACGATGACGAACCCCACAAGCAGCACGCCGGAAAATAGAAGACTTTCCCACTAGAAGTCAAAATAGTGAACTCACTCCATGTGATAACAAGGAAAAATAGTGCGGCACCTGCTAAAGCACGCGCCGCACGGTCCACCCCAGCAGAGTCCCGAAATTGGATGTCAAAACCAATTACTTTCGACCATCAGGATTACTCCAGAAGTATTCGAAACGCAGGAGGGACTACTTTGATATTGGATCCCGTAATCGATGGACTACAATTCACACAAGTCCTCATGGATGGCGGCAGTGATATAAACCTGCTATACCAGGACACCATCCGCAGAATGGGGATATACCCTACCAAAATTCACCATAGCAGCACTTCCTTCAAAGGAGTGACGCTAGGCCTTTATGCCAATTGTACAGGCTCTGTACTAATAGAGGTTGTGTTCGGTTCATCCGACAACTTCCATCGCGAAAAGCTAATCTTCCATGTCGCCTCATTCAAAAGTAGCCATCAAGCACTACTGGGACGCGAAGCTTTCGCCCGCTTTAACGCAATACCGCATTACGCGTCTCTTACACTTAAAATGCCCGGCCCACGCGGCATAATCTCATTAAAGGGTAACTCTGAGTGTCCCTCGACCACGGAAAAACGTGAGACTGCCTTGACAGCCACACACTAATCCGGCCTTGCTGATCAAAGCCCCTAAAAACAGGTCATTCAGACCTCGGACACGGTTAGGCGAGTCCGGTATAAATAAACAAGGGGCTTCCCAGCCGCATACCTCTTTACAAGGGGCTGCACGTATGAACAATGAGAGCCAATAAAGCTCAACTTTATTCATCTTCCAAATCATACTCTGTTTTAAATACATTTTTGCACGATATTTTTTCCAAACTAAGTTCTTCTCTTTTACGGATGAACCACGTGCTACACCCATCCAGGATCTGACTGGCGGAGACACGGTATGAGGCGTGCGGCGAGGACCCGTTGCAAGGATTCTTTTGATTAAGACCGTGCGTAAACCTTTCTTACTGTCTCTTCTTGATACACATCCCCCGGTTTCCTACCATAACCGAGGAGGAGGCTGGTGTTTTGGCATCGGCCGCGCCAGAAGTTCTCGCACGTACCTGGACACTAGGGGCTTAGGGCATTGTTACGCCCGTTATCATAAAACGAGAATACCTCGAGGAGTGTTCGGCGTCTCGAGTTAGGCCTTATATGTATCAGCTCTGAATCATGTCTTTGGTCAAATGTTGGGTTTGCCGGCTCACGTGTTTTCTCTGCCTTACGTTCCGCTCCATCGGCTAACGCGGCACCGGAGAACTCTGCGATTGTGTCCCGGTTCGGCCGGGCGAGCACCTCGATGAAAGCGGCCGATTGTCATGATATAGCAAGAGGCGGTCGACCACTCGATCGACTCTTTGGAATGTTTAGAATTCGCCGGCTTTGACAAAGGACCGCTTCCCGGTCAGGCACACACGCATCCCGAGTTCGGAGAGCGCGGTGCCTCTAGGGGCTATATAGTAGCCCCACCATCGAGCTCCTATGGCTAAGTGAAAGTGATAAAGCATTATAGTCCGGTTGCCTAGTTTGCTACGCTATCACCTCCTTCAAAGGACCAAGACGTTGGATTAAGTGTGAAAATGCGCTTCTTTTTGCAAACACCCCGCACCATGTGCATGGGGGCTGAAGCCAAACACTGCCATCTTTCAGTTTATACATACATATACATTAACGGCCGCACAAGAGATATTTCAATACTTGAACGCACAAGTATAAAAAGCCGTTACATTATAAATATGGTTTCACAAATCATACATGTCATTTGAACATAATATTTTTCGAGCACTGCGACTCTATTAAACGAGCGCCTCGCAGGACTTCCTCAAAATAGTGCTCGGCGGGTAATCGGCTTTGTCCGAACCCCGGGATGCAACATCTGTGGCATCTATCTCCGCCCAGTATGTCTTAACACGGGCGAGAGCCATCCGTGCACCCTCTATGCATGCCGACCGCTTCATCGCCTTGATATGCGGCACCGCCCCAAGGAATTGCTGCAATAAGCCAAAATAACTCTTCGGCTTGGGCCTCTCCGGCCACAGATGATCCACCACATCCGTCATGGCAAATCCGGACAATATATTCAGCTCAGCCCACTCAACCAACCGATCGGTCAACGGAAGTGGACGCTCCGGACTGTGGAATTGAGACCAAAAAAGCTCTTCCATTTCGTGATCCTTCGGCCGGAAGTGCACGCTGCGTCTGCCCTTTTCGCCGCCAAATTCAGATAAGGATCCTCCGCACCACAACTGGCCCAACTGAGCATACTTCGGATCCGTGAACTTCCTACGCAGCAGAAAGGGCTTTCTAGTCGCAATGTCTCCGGCCTGACGCAGTTCCTCCTTTACAACCCGCATTGCAGAATGGGCATCCTTGGCTTCGGCGGTGGCCTTCTTCAGGTCCTCTTGCTCCGCTTGGCGTTCTCTTTCAAGAACCTCATAGCGGTCGGTAGCATCTTTTAGTTTCACGGCCCTCCCTGCTTCGGCAGTGAGCAGCCTTTTCGGCTTTTAGCTCCTCCGCTGCCTTCGAGGCAGCAGCATCACTTTTTCTGGCTTGCTCCTTGGCTCAAAGATCTTCCACAGCAGCGGCACCATCTGCATCAAGCATACATGTTGTAAGGAGTGGGCATCAGCTCCCTTAACAGGTGACCACGGAGAAACCACCTACCTTGTGACTCGTCAAGTCGTTTATTGACCAGCGCGATGCCCGCATCCGCAACGTCGAGTTGCCGCTTCAGCTCGGCAACTCTATCGATCTGACTGGCCCGAGCGTTCCGCCACCGCATAGGAAAGGCGACATTTATAAGCGAGATTATGATCCTCGACGCGCTGTCGCTCTCGACAACATACCGAGTCTCAGGGGCTACTATCTATACAGGGCGCACTCTATGTGCAAAACTGTCAAAAGGTATGTCATTTTTTGCGTACCTCAAACCCCGTTAGTAAACTTCCGACGGCCTCATGCAACCCGCTCTCGGCGGATGAGATCCTTTCAATCACCGTACTCATTTATGTGCGGTGATCTTCTGAGATAGACGCCCTCTCGAGGAGATCCTGCAGCTCCACCGGCCGTACTCCAGTGGGTGCCGAACTCTCCGGCCCCACCGGACTCGGGGAGACCCTCTGTGACGACACCTCAGGGTCGTCTGCCCCGCCTGACGGGGCGGCAGATGGAGGCGTTTCGCTCTCCGTCATCTCCGGACGAAGGTCCCCCGAGGATGAGCTCTGCTGAGAAGGGCTGAGATCCGAACTACAAGGTAAAAGCTTCGGTTATCCTTAGAAATAAAATAGGGATGTCCTTATTACAAAACTCCCTTTTTTCTACTTACGGCTCATTGGAGGCTGATTCCTTTGGGAGGCGTGCGTCAGGGACTCCTCCGGCCTGGGACCTTCGGTGCTGATTTCTTTCCCGCTTTGAGGCCTTGGCCTCCGGGTCTTCAAGCGGTCCTCTTCTCCCCCCTGGAGGAGGGATTCTTGACTCCCCTTCTGAGAGCCTCCTTAGCAGAGGTGGTAGTTTCCCTGTTCCCCCCTTCGCCCTCCTCCGAAGGCGCTACCTCCAACATTTTGATTAACACGGGATCCGGCGTGGTCTCAGGGAGGGGGGCCGGACACCGTATCAGTTTTGCTTGCGCTATCCACTCCTGTCCAAGGGATAGCTGGTTGAAAGGCAAATCCATGAGAAATAAATGGACGATATGTCCGGACACATGGCTACTTACTTGAGTATCCGGGCGATTGCAGCTTAAGCCAGCGTCCTCGGTCAAGTCCGGACACATCTCTTGTGATCCGAAGAACAGTTTGTACATCTCCACGGGTGTCGTACCCATGAAGTGTTGGAGAGCTCGTGGTCCCTCCGGATTGAATTCCCACAAGCGGAGGGGGCGACGTTTGCAGGGCAGATCCCGCCGAATCAGCATAACCTGCGTCACTATGACCAGATTGATCTCCCTCTCTTGGAGGTCTCGAATCCGGCCCTGCAATAGGGGTACGTCCTTTGACGGCCCCCGGTCAAGCCCTTTGTTGACCCATGACGTCAGCCGTTGTGGAGGGCCCAAGCGAAAGGCGGGCGGCGGCCTCTGCCTGCTGCCCCTGGGAGCGGTGATATAGAACCACTCCTGTTGCCACAAGCCGAGCTCCTCCTGAAGAGAGCCCTCGGGCCATGGAGCATCAACCCTCTTGCTTATAACCGCCCCGCCGCACTCTGCCCGACGCCCCTCTATCATCTTCGGCTCCACGTTGAAGGTTTTGAGACACAAACCGAAGTGAGGGGTAGTGCGGAGGAAGGCTTCGCAGACGACAATAAATGATGAGATGTGGAGGATGGACTCCGGAGCCAAGTCGTGGAATTCCAGCCCATAGTAAAACATGAGCCCCCTCACGAAGGGATCCATCAGGAAGCCTAAACCCCGACGGAGGTGACACACGAACACGACACTCTCGCCAGGCTCGGGAGTAGGAATGACTTGCCCTTGGGTAGGCAACCTATGCGAAATCTCGTGAGGTTAAGTACTGGCGCCTCTCGGCTTTAGCACGTCCTCTTCCGTGGCGGAGGAGGGCATCCACCGACCCAGAGGTCGGGGCGGACGTGTCGAAGGTCGAAGTGCCGAATCTGGAGCCACAGGTGTTGGAACTTCGGGCGAGGGCGGATTCGATTGAGGATTGAAGAAAGGCAGGCCTTGGTCTCATTATAAAGAGGAGAATACCAAGAGCCGTCCCGTGACCGCTTGGAACTCGCCGATGGGGGCGTGGCAGCGGCGCGGTTGGGTTACCTACGTCCGTATTGATGGGAATCCGGAATAAGGGAACAAGATCTCTGCTTCAACAAGGCGTGCCAAGGAAACCGCCGCTAAACGCGCCGAGGTGGTATAATAAAAACGATGCGAGTAAAGGCTTGGTGGTGGTGTGACGTCATGCCACAAGATACGTCAGCAGATTGAACTTGTGTAAATATTATTCTCACTACGGTGGTATGTGGAATTTATTTTACAGAGCCGGACACTATCCTGGTGTTCACAATCTTCTATGAATTATTCGGAGGAGGAACCCGCCTTGCAATGCGAAGACAATATCTTGCGCCGGACTCGTCATCATTAAAGCCTGGTTAGGGGGGCTCTTGAGGAGTCTGGACTAGGGGGTGTCCGGATAGCCGAACTATCATCATCGACCGGACTCCAAGACTATGAAGATACAAGATTGAAGATTTCATCCCGTGTCCGGATGGGACTTTCCTTGGCGTGGAAGGCAAGCTTGGCGATACGGATAAGTAGATCTCCTACCATTGTAACCGACTCTGTGTAACCCTAGCCCTCTCCGGTGTCTATATAAACTGGAGGGTTTTAGTCCATAGGACGAACAACAATCATACCATAGGCTAGCTTCTAGGGTTTAGCCTCCTTGATCTTGTGGTAGATCCACTCTTGTACTACCCATATCATCAATATCAATCAAGCAGGAGTAGGGTTTTACCTCCATCGAGAGGGCCCGAACCTGGGTAAAAACATCGTGTCCCTTGTCTCCTGTTACCATCCGCCTAGACGCACAGTTCGGGACCCCCTACCCGAGATCCGCCGGTTTTGACACCGACACTTGCCATGGGAGAAGTGCTTAGCTTTGGGTTCAATCTTGCGGTGTCCTTGCCCAGTGACAGAAAGGGTTGCAAGGCACGTATTGTATTTTTGCCTTCGAGGATAAAAAGATGGGTTTTATATCATATTGCATGAATTTATCCCTCTACATCATGTCATCTTGCTTAAGGCGTTACTCTGTTCTTATGAGCTTAATACTCTAGATGCAGGCAGGAGTCGGTCGATGTGTGGAATAGTAGTAGTAGATGCAGGCAGGAGTCGGTCTACTTGTTGCGAACGTGATGCCTATATACATGATCATGCCTAGATAATCTCATAATTATTCGCTTTTCTATCAATTGCTCGACAGTAATTTGATCACCCACCGTAATACTTATGCTATCTTGAGAGAAGCCTCTAGTGAAACCTATGGCCCTCGGGTCTATCTTTTATTATATTTGCTTTCAATCTACTTTTATTTGCATCTTTACTTTTTGCATCTATATTATAAAATACCAAAGATATATTTACTTTATCATACTATCTCTGTCATATCTCACTTTCGCAAGTGGCCATGAAGGGATTGACAACCCCTTTATTGCGTTGGTTGCAAGTTCTTTGTTTGTTTGTGTAGGTGCGTGTTCTTGGAGCTTTCTACTGGATTGATACCTTGGTTCTCAAAAACTGAGGGAAATAGTTACGCTACTATGCCGCATCACCCTTTCCTCTTCAAGGAAAACCAACGCAAGCTCAAGATGTAGCAAGAAGGATTTCTGGCGCCGTTGCCGGGGAAGCCTCCACCAAGTCAAGACATACCAAGTACCCATCACAAACCTATCTCCCTCGCATTTACATTATTTGCCATTTGCCTGTCGTTTTCCTCTCCCCCACTTCACCCTTGCCGTTTTATTTGCCCTCTCTTTCTCAATCTCCTCCTCTCTTTTCGTTTGCCTTTTTTTCTGTTTGCTCGTGTGTTAGATCGGTTACCTTGTCTGGCTAGCTCAGTCTTTATACCTTCGTCTCCCGACTTTGAAGTTCTCCACTTCAAGCAAAGACAAGGAGAAAATTTAAAAGACGCTTGGTTTAGGATGTTAGAATCTTATCGCAGTTGTGCTTTAGAAGGAGATTTCAAGATTTTAATTCACAATTTTTACATTGGGTTAGCCTTACCCCATAAACAACTCCTTGATATTGCCGCAAAAGGGGATTTTATTGAAATTGATCCTAGTTCCGCTTATGAAATTTTAGAGGGGATAGTAGGAGTACTTCCCCGACAAGAAGGATCGCCCTTCTCTCTTGAAGGCACCCAAATTTTAGAGAAATTACTTGAATTGCAAAAACTTGTTGAACCATTTAAGAATATTGTTGGGAGCATCAACCGCATGAATAATTTGGTTACACTTTACAATAAGCGGTTGGATGCCCTAGATCAAAGGATCTCCGAACATGAAGGGAAATGCAAAGAGCCTCCCGGGCTTGGGCATAACCCATTAAAAAGATGAGTGCCAAAGATGGCACTACTTAGATCTATCTTCGCTTTTATGCCTAGCTAGGGGCGTTAAACAATAGCGCTAGTTGGGAGGCAACCCAATTTTATTTGTGTTTTTTGTTTTTGTTTCTGTTTAGTAATAAATTTTGCATCTACTCTCTGTTTAGATGTGTTTTTATCTTTTGACTAGTGTTTGTGCCAAGTAGAACCTATAGGATAACTTATGATGATAGTTGATTTGATTCTGCTGAAAAATAGAAACTTTGCACACACGAGAATTTTTTTAGTAAATCACAGAAACGTGCTTTTGCGTTGATTCTTTTTGCTGCTGATCAATAGACAAATTGTCTAGAACGTCCTATTTTGGTAGAATTTTTGGAGTTCAGAAAATTGTGTTAGTTACAGATTACTACAGACTGTTCTGTTTTTGACAGATTCTATTTTCCGTGTGTTGTTTGCTTATTTTGATGCATCTACAACTAGTAAAATAGTTTATAAACCATACAGAAGTTGGAATACAGTAGGTTTAACACCAAAATAAATAAAGAATGAGTTCATTACAGTACCTTATGTGGTGGTTTTGTTTTCTTTCACTAACGGAGCTTACGAGATTTCTGTTGAGTTTTGTGTTGTGAAGTTTTCAAGTTTTGGGTAAAGCTTTTATGGACTATGGAATAAGGAGTGGCAAGAGCCTAAGCTTGGGAATGCCCAAGGCACCCCAAGATATTCAAGAATAGCCAAAAGCCTAAGCTTGGGGATGCCCCGGGAAGGCATCCCTCTTTAAATCTTCGTTCATTGGTAACTTTACTTGGAGCTATATTTTTATTCACCACATGATATGTGTTTTGCTTGGAGCGTTGTGTATTATATTAGTCTTTGCTTTTTAGATCACCACAATCATCCTTGCTGTACACACCTTTTGGGAGAAGCCTACTTGATTAGAATTTGCTAGAATACTCTATGTGCTTCACTTATATCTTTTGAGCTTAATAGTTTTTGCTCTAGTGCTTCAATTATATCTTTTAGAGCACGGCAGTGGATTAATTTTAAAGAAATTGCTAGCCTCTCATGCTTCACTTATATTATTTTGTGAGTCTTTTAGAATAGCATGGTATTTACTTTGGTTACAAATTTGGTCCTAGGATGATGAGCATCCAAGTTGGGTATAATAAAAACTATCATAGAAAGTGAATTGGATGCTATGATCAATTTGATGCTTGATAATTGTTTTGAGATATGGAGGTAGTGATATGAAAGTCATGCTAGTTGAGGTGATTATGAAAAATACTTGTGTTGAGGTTTGTGATTCCCGTAGCATGCACGTATGGTGAACCGCTTTGTGATGAAGTCGGAGCATAATTTATTTATTGATTGTCTTCCTTATGAGTGGCAGTCGGGGACGAGCGATGGTCTTTTCCTACCAATCTATCCCCCTAGGAGCATGCACGTAGTACTTTGTTTTTGATGACTTCTAGATTTTTGCAATGAGTATATGAGTTCTTTTGACTAATGTTGAGTCTATGGATTATACGCACCCTCATCCTTCCACCATAGCTAGCCTCTTTTGTGCCGCGTAACTTTCGCCGGTACCATACACCCACCATATACCTTCCTCAAAACAGCCACCATACCTACCTATTATGGCATTTCCATAGCCATTCCGAGATATATTGCCATGCAACTTTCCACCGTTCCGTTCATATGACACGTATTACTTTTGTCATATTGCTCTTTCCATGATCATGTAGTTGACATCGTATTTGTGGCAAGGCCACCTTCATAATTCTCATACATGTCGCTCTTGATTCATTGCATATCCCGGTACACCACCGGAGGCATTCATATAGAGTCATATCTTGTTCTACCTTCGAGTTGTAATTCTTGAGTTGTAAATCCATAAAAGTGTGATGAACTTCATTATTAGAGCATTGTCCTAGTGAGGAAAGGATGATGAAGACTATGATTACCCCACAAGTCGGGATGAGACTTCGGACTTTACAAAAAGAAAAAAAAGAAGAAAAAAAAAGAGAAAGGCCAAAAAGAAAAAAGAAAAAAAAGAAAGGCCAAAGAAAAAAAAGAGAAAAAGAAAAAATAAAATGAGAGAAAAAGAGAGAAGGGACAATGCTACTATCTCTTTTTCCACACTTGTGCTTCAAAGTAGCACCATGATCTTCATGATAGAGAGTCTCCTATGTTGTCACTTTCCTATAGTAGTGGGAATTTTTCATTATAGAACTTGGCTTGTATATTCCAATGATGGGCTTCCTCAAAATGCCCTAGGTCTTCGTGAGCAAGCGAGTTGGATGCACACCCACTTAGTTTCTTTGGTTGAGCTTTCATATATTTATAGCTCTAGTGCATCCGTTGCATGGCAATCCCTACTCACTCACATTGATATCTATTAATGGGCATCTCTATAGCCCGTTGATACGCCTAATTGATGTGAGACTATATTCTTCCTTTTTGTCTTCTCCACAACCACCATTCTACTCCACATATAGTGCTATGTCCATGGCTCACGCTCATGTATTGCGTGAAAGTTGAAAGTGTTTGACATTATTAAAGTATGAAACAATTGCTTGGCTTGTCATCGGGGTTGTGCATGATTAAATACTTTGTGTGATGAAGATAGAGCTTAGCCAAACTATATGATTTTGTAGGGATAGATTTCTTTGGCCATGTTATTTTGACATGATTACTTTGATTAGTATGCTTGAAGTATCACTATTTTCATGTCAACATGAACTTTTATTTTGTATCATTTGGATCTGAACATTCATGGCACAATAAAGAAAATTACATTGAGAATTATGCTAGGTAGCATTCCACATCAAAAATTCTGTTTTTATCATTTACCTACTCAAGGACGAGCAGGAATTAAGCTTGGGGATGCTTGATACATCTCCAACATATCTATAATTTTTGATTGCTCCATGCTATTATATTACCCCTTTTGGATGTTTATGGGCTTTATTTTACACAATTATATCATTTTTGGGACTAACCTACTAACCGGAGGCCCAGCCTGTATTGTTTTTTTGCCTATTTCAGTATTTCGAAGAAAAGGAATATCAAACGCAGTCCAAACGGAATGAAACCTTCGGGAGCGTGATTTTTGGAACGAACGTGATCCAGAGAACTTGGAGTGCAAGTCAAGAAGCAAACGAGGCGGCCAAGAGGATGGAGGGCGCGCCCACCCCTATAGGGCGCGCCCCTGCCTCCTAGGCCCCTTGGGTGGCCACCGACGTACTTCTTCCTCCTATATATACCTATGTACCCCGAAAACATCCAGGGAGCCACCGAAACACAATTTCCACCGCCGTAACCTTCTGTATCCGCGAGATCCCATCTTGGAGCCTTCGCCAGCGTTCTGCCGGAGGGGGAATCGATTACGGAGGGCTTCTACATCAACACCATAGCCCCTCCGATGAGTTGTGAGTAGTTTACCACAGACCTTCGGGTCCATAGTTATTAGCTAGATGACTTCTTCTCTGTTTTTGGATCTAAATACAATGTTCTCCCCCTCTCTTGTGGAGATCTATTCGATGTAATCTCTTTTTGCGTTGTGTTTGTCGAGATCCGATGAATTGTGAGTTTATGATCAAGTTTATCTATGAGAAATATTTGAATCTTCTCTGAATTCTTTTATGTATGATTGAGTTATCTTTGCAAGTCTCTTCGAATTATCAGTTTGGTTTGGACTACTAGATTGATCTTTCTTGCCATGGGAGAAGTGCTTAGCTTTGGGTTCAATCTTGCGGTCTCCTTACCAAGTGACAGAAAGGGTTGCAAGGCACGTATTGTATTGTTGCCATCGAGGATAAAAAGATGGGGTTTATATCATATTGCATGAATTTATCCCTCTACATCATGTCATCTTGCTTAAGGCGTTACTCTGTTCTTATGAGCTTAATACTCTAGATGCAGGTAGGAGTCGGTCGATGTGTGGAGTAATAGTAGTAGATGCAGGCAGGAGTCGGTCTACTTGTTGCAGATGTGATGCCTATATACATGATCATGCCTAGATAATCTCATAATTATTCACTTTTCTATCAATTGCTCGACAGTAATTTGTTCACCTACCGTAATACTTATGCTATCTTGAGAGAAGCCTCTAGTGAAACCTATCCCCCCAGGTCTATCTTTTATTATATTTGCTTTCAATCTACTTTTATTTGCATCTTTACTTTTTGCATCTATATTATAAAATACCAAAGATATATTTACTTTAGCATACTATCTCTATCAGATCTCACTTTCGCAAGTGGCCGTGAAGGGATTGACAACCCCTTTATTGCGTTGGTTGCGAGTTCTTTGTTTGTTTGTGCAGGTGCGTGGGACTTTCTTGGAGCTTCCTACTGGATTGATACCTTCGTTCTCAAAATCTGAGGGAAATACTTACGCTACTATGCCGCATCACCCTTTCCTCTTCAAGAAAAACCAACACAAGCTCAAGACGTAGCACGCGCCACCCCGGCCGCCTCCCGGGGAGACGGTGGAGGTGGCGGGACGGGAAGGAAGGGAGAGAGGGAGGAGGGGCGGGGAGGCAGGCGCGCGTCGAGGCGAGGCGAGGCGGCGGGAAGGGCCTAGGCCGCCCGGTGAGGAGGAAACCTAGTGGGGGAGCGGGGCGTCCGCGTGTGTATGGATAGGGAGGATGAGATGCAATGTGAGCTCGAATAAAAATAGTTTTACTTCTCTAACACCGGATAGGGGTCGGTTAGAGTTGCCCTAACAGACAAACTCACCGCCCACAGATCATTAAGGGCCAGTTCTTTTCCAGCTTCTGGTAGCTTATTGTCAAAATAAGCCAAAAGTGCAAAAGAACTCGTTTTGGACAGGAAAATGTTTGCCTTCAACTGATCGATTATAGGCGAGCGTTCGCCGCCTCCTTGTTCATCGGATTGGTTCTTTATCCAATGACCGGGAGTCAACCTTCACCTACTTCATATTCTTGCAACTCCACCCTTGTTTCAGAAGGTAAGACTGCAACTAGGCCTTTGTTGTAAAACGGACGGGGAGTTAGATCCTGCAGTGGCTGGGATTGGGGAGAGCGATGGTGGCTAGATCCTGCAGCGGCGTCATCGCAGGCCTACCGGGAAGGGCGAGCGTAGACCCCCTACGATGGTGATGACGACCAAGTCACCGTTGGCTGTGGTCTCCTAGACTCAACTAGTTACAGATCCAGAGACAACTGTTGCCGTGGCCAACCTCCACCACCAGATTCCGTTGTCAGTCGTCGACTTCCATTGCGCCGCCGCCAGGAACTCGTCGCCTCCGCGCGCATCCCCTCGGTCCGACGTCCAGGAGTGCCGCGTCCTTGCGCTGACCTCCGCCTGAACCGCCTCGGCCTCGTGCTTGCAATGGAATCAGCATGTGCCCGCCGCTGTGCGGCCACTGGCCGTCAAGTTTCTGCAACAACCACGGAGTTGCAAATGGCGACGATGGTAGTGTTGCAACATCATTTTTCATTGCAAAGTTTTTTGCAATATCATCCGTCTTGCAAAAAACATTATCTATGTTGCAAAAGAAGTGAATACGTTTTCTTTCTGCAACACAATTTATGCTTAAAAAAAAATCCCGTAACACAACCTATGTTGCAAAAAAAAACACACAACACAAGCTCTTTGCAAATATTTTCGCAACAGGACGTTTGTTGCAAAGTAGAGCAAGACATTCAACCATAAGATTGTGTTGGATCTAATGGCTCGAGGCGGCGGATATTTTAAAAAGATCTGCCGACCGACGCGTAGCAGCCCCTTTTAGATAGGGAGGCTTAACTTATTTCCCACCCCTTCTCCTTCACAACGGAAAAAAGCTGGGGAGGGTGGCTTCCCGCAGCTTCTGACTTAAACCCGAAGGGGTATATCGAAGTGGCCCTGTTGTTTAGGGTTTAGGTGACTTTGTAAAATTTCAAGATGATATGCCGGCTCAGTCTCTCGGAGGTGCTTATAGGGGTAGGGTATGCGTGTGTGCGGTCACAGGGGTGAATGTATGCGCGTTTATACGAGGTCTGCGTCTGTACTGTGTGCAAAAAGTAGTGGCCCTGTTGTTTGCTGAAATTACAGCAAAACTGCCACAGCACCCAACCCGAGTCCCACCTAGCCCGGCGTGGAAAAAAAAACACGACCCGTCGTCCTCGATCCCCTCTCGCTACCGCACAGCTAGGGTTCCTCTGCAGGTAGTCGCCGCCGCCGCCAGTCCCCGGCTCAGCTGCTCCCCGCCGCAGCCATCTCCGACGACATGGCCGGCGGGTAGCCCCCATCTCCCGCCGCTGCTCCTCTCTCTGCCTCGACCCCTTAGGCCGTCGCCCCCATCTCCAGCAGTAGTCCGGCCAGCGCACAACTCCGGCGGACGCCGCCCCCACTCTGGCGGTCTGGCCGACGCACCAGTCCGGCGGACGGAGCCCCGTTCCCCTCCCCTCCTCCCAGTCCGAGGCCTAGAGCCCGAGCACGAGCTCGTCTGCAAGGTGAGTAACGTCCTCTGTTTCTTTGCAAAAATATTCATGTAGATTTGCTATGTAGCTGCTGATTTATGATATTTTCATCTTGATTTGCTTTTTTTTTGGCTGCTGATATATGAGTAGATGCTGGATGGATGTTTATGTGTAGTATGGTTGCTATCATTGTTTTCATCATAATTTTGTTTTGAGAAGGATTCATCCTAAAATTGATATGGAGGTGTTGCTGCCTTATGGAGTAGTTGCATGATGTTTTCATCAAAATTTTGATATGGTGGTGCTGCTGCTATATTGTTTATGAGTAGCAATATGTAGATGTTGTGTGCTAGTATATTGTTTACTATGCTCTTGAACTCTTTACTGAGAAGAAACATCGTGATGTCTTCAGTCAAGGATGAACATCCTAGCTAGTGTGAGGCTTGAATGGATTAACAGGTCAACAGGGCATGGAATACATTTATGAAAAAAGATTAGAACATGTATTGTTGGGAACTCATTTGTATTATTGTGCACTTATTTGCTTTGTTGGGAATACATGTATGATATTCGTATGTGAAACAATGATGCTCCTTATGTTTGATTATAACATGTTGTGGTGTTTGGGAATCAAATTTATGTTCATATGGGCAACAAAATGATAAAATAATGTGATGTTGTTTAATTAGAACAACAATATAGTCCAAGGGCATTACAGATTTTTCACTGACCATATCACAAATAAGCTGAAAAAACATGCACCGAAAAGAACTCGCTAGCTTATTATCTAGAGCTTATTTTCATAGGAGCTTATCTGAAGTTTATTTCCACAGGATACCTCAAAAGAACGGGCCCTAACTGCGCCGCATCTCCGTCTCCGTGAGCGAGGGAAAGAGAGGGTTCCACGCCACCGCCGCATCGGAGATGGGGGCCAACCAAAGCGCGTTGCCGGCGGCACCTGCCATCCAAGACGACGACGCGCCTCCAGCCACGCCGATTCCCATGCACCAGCCTCCGGAGCCCTGGGTGGTCCCGGCGGGTCCTCCTGTCTTCAGGGTACCAGCCCCTCCCGTGCCACCTCCCCGCGAACCAGAAGTATTTCCGGATTTCCCTCCGGTAAGTCACCTGTCCTTCAACCAATTGCAAGTTCAATCTATGTTACATGGTACGGCAATGCTGATACGGCGACACGGGAAAACTGCATTTTCTGAAAATAGGCTCACGGGGATACGGCGAGTATTTGTATAAATGCATAAAAAATCAACACCACTAAACAATATTTTTGAGGATGAGAAAATTGACAACAATGATGTAACCTGATAGTTTTTCATTCATGCTGATCTGAATCATCAGCATGGTTACTCCTGGACCCAGTCCCAGACTCCCAGAACGAGTGACAGAGGGTTAACTGTTTGACCTACGTCAGTCATTCCCTAACAATTGAGATGAATAGATGCCCTTCGTTCTTTCCTAAATCCTAATCCAAAGCATGGAGGTTCAAATGGAGAGCTTGGAGGCATGGATTGAAGCTTATTACTTGTGTACAGATTCTCTAAGATAGATGATTGACGAAAACGAGCAGCGAGGTGCTGGCGGCGGCGCCTAGACGGAGCTTCTAGATGCGTCGCCCAGACTTCGATTCATCGCGATATGACAACTGCCAGGTGACGGCGAGAGGATTCCAGGCGATTAGGTGTTGTCATCCATCGAGCTGGCCTTCCGCTGGGCTGCCGATCAAGTGGTCACAGGCCTGTACGTGTCCCAGCCTCTGTTGCAGGGATACGTCACAGAAGTCTCGTATCGGTTCAGGATACTGCGCCAGGACAGGGATACGGCACTCATACTTGTATCCTTTTTGTGTTAATCTAAAATGGATGTGAAAGCTGAACCTACCATGCATTTTGATTACTTAAATGCAGTATGATCACTGTCATCCTGTTCATTATCTTCACTTAGCATCAAGCCATCAGATTTCCAAAAGCACGCAAAATTAAAACTTGGTTTCCTTTGTTTGTTTGTAGGTTATCAATAGGGTGGGAAATGGGTGGGTGGCCGACCCACCAAACCCTTGTCTCTTGTCTTTGAAATACGTTGGCAGCCCTTGGTATCTGATGGAGTCCAGCAAGCCTGCCTCTCTTATCGTGAAGTCTTGGAGATGCGCTTCATGCAAAAAGTTATTCAAATCTTCATACAACCTGTTTGTCAACATACCGCCTCCAAGATGTGATGATTGTTTGACTGAGAATCAAGCTTCATATTGTTGGACAATGACCCGAGTCATATTCAATACCATAAAAGTTGATTTCCCTGTTCTATACCAGCAGCGAGGTATTCATGATTTTGTTAATTTCCAAGATATAGCATGAGAACTTGTAATGAAGCATTTGATATTCCAGTTTTATTGGACTATTCAAGTGTCAACTCTTCGCATAGATATCTTCATATTTAATCTGTTGAGTTTGTAAAAACTTTATTAACAAATAGCTGCAGTTGTGATTCCTTTACATGCTGTGCAAATGGAAATAGTTAAGCTTTTTTACATTGTAGAAACTTCGGACATGAGCTTGTCCTCATGGAAAAATCATTTGTGCTGCAGGCATCTCTATTCAAACTCCTGCAAAATTTGCGAGTAGCATTCTGAAAGGTCATTCTGACACATTCATGTGTTTCTGTTGGGTCAACAACCAATGACATCCCAACTGCGCATTTTTCTTATGTCCATTTCTGTAGAATTTGCATCCCAGTTAGGCTCTTAAGGTTTACAAGCATATACCTAAAATTCTGTACTATGCAATTCATTATTTCCAAACATGGTAATATAAGGAACTGGTGGAAGTTCAAAGTTCTAGCAGTGTCTTAAAATAATTAGACTGGAAATTATCTGTTAGAAGGTAGTCCTGGAGGCATAAGCATTCCTGCAAGAAGAGAAAAAGGAACTTAACATGCTAATATCTGACATTCACGGCTAGAAATCCTCTATTTGATGCATATATGTAAGTTATTTAATTCAATCTTCAGTCTTCCTGTCGTTCGGGTTTTGCACAGTTCTGCTGGCATCCATTTCTGTGTAGAGTGACTACATAAGTGACCATATTAATTCTTCTTGATTATACATCAACATTGTTCATTCACCTTTTTGTTCCTGGGGTCCATTTGGGTAAGGTTCCATTTGCTGGAGTAGTAGGAGGATCCATACTGCTAACTTGTAAAGAGAAAAATGAGTATTTATTCTAGCATTAGTTGTATGTGCTGTTTTTGTAAAGCATACTCAAAGGGTCATAATCTGTCCTGTTTTTATTGCCGCTAAACAGAATTACCTTGTTCATCTGTTTTTAGGTGATTTGTGTGTTATATATGCTTTCATGGCCTTGGTGGATTTATTGAGAACTTTGAGAGGGTCCCAAAATGGCTGGCTCGAGCCTGCGAACCTATGTTCATTTGGAATCGAGGCTGTGTACAAAGATGTGCACGGGGTCAAGTTTGGACAAGAGGCAACTTATTACGACAGAAGGTTTGGAAGGATGGAAAACCTATTTGCGTGCATGTGCCTGAGGGGTGTGCCGCTTGTGGCAACAAAGTTCAACTCTCATCGTCCTGACCTTCCGCGACACTCATTGAGGCTCAAGTGCTGGTATCTATCTCTCTCTCTCTCTCTCTCTCACACACACACACACACACACACACACACACACACATTGAACCTTTTTGCATGTGTGTCAGTGATCTTTATATGTGTAGGTTCAGGATTGCGATCGAAGATACAGACACGATAGTGAGGCTGCTTGCGAATGGTGTGCCGCTCATGGGAGCTCTTCGTATGGGAGCGCTGTTCGACTATCTAAAAGCGATGCAAATCTACTATGCACCGGGGCCTTACAAGGGGTTATGGGCACATGTCGTTGTGCTCCACGGATCTGGCTTTGCCTCCCCCAGAGGAACATATTACACTTGCCGGAACTCCTATGGGTACAAGGCTCATGGCTACTATGAGAAGAAGGACACCGGAGGCGACTTCAACATATGGAGCTCTGACCTCTACGGCTTCGTGTATGGCTGTGAGTTGGCCTAGTTGTACCTGTTTAGTTCATGCTCCTGATGGTTCCTCCTTCTCCCTGGGACACTGACTAGTTGGCAAAAGTAGAGATTTTGGCGGTGGTTATTGGCTTAGGTGCTGTTTGCTGGATAGACATTGATGAACTGGACTAGTGATTTGTGCCGCGCGTGTGAAGGAAAGAAGTTGGTGCCAGCTCTGTTTCTGTTCCTGTATACAGTATTGATAGATTGGAAGTGACTAGCTTACGTGTGTGCACGCAAGATTAATTAGTGCTCGCCTCGTGTTTCTTGATTGTTAATCATAAGCTCACTGCTGTTTTACTGATATCTGCTAGCTACACCCTCTGTAAAGAATAAGAGTTTTCTTTACGGAGGGAGTACCATTCATTTCTGTTTCCTTGGGCCAGACATGCATAGTGTCTCTGTTTCTGTTCCTGTATACAGTATTGATGACTGTTTGTGTGTGTCTCTAATCTAAAGGAAAGAAAAATGCATCTCGTTGCCTTGTTTTTTCCTTGGGCCAAACATGCGTAGTGTCTGTGTGTGTCTGTTGTTGAACCAGACCTTGACCTCGAGGCATGTGCATCGGGACGAAAGAGACCACAAAATTCAGAATGTAGAAGGCTGCAAGTGTGTAAAAAGAAGAGCGAATCTGCAATATTTGAGCCAAAAGGTCTTTCAGTTCACAACTTGTAAGCTTTCCTTTTTCTTTGCATATAAGAAAAGTGATCTCTTATACTCCCTCCGTTCCTAAATACAAGTCTTTGTAGGTATTTCACTATGGACCACATACGAATGTATATAGATGCATTTTATGTGTAGATTCACTCATTTTGCTCCGTATGTTGTTGATAGTGAAATCTCTTCAAAGGCTTATATTTAGAAACGGAGGGAGTACATCACAAAAGAAAATAAGTTGTGTAGGAAAAGAAAAAGGGAAGAAGTTGTGTAGGAATTAGAATATATCAGCTTAGAAACTCCTACGTCGTTTGGCTTGATCGTGCTATGATAAATCAAGAATGGGGAGCCTAAATCCCAAAAAAGAGCCTCTCTCAACCCTAGCTACCGCCACTGCCGTCAAGTTTCTCCCCCATGCGGCCGCAACGGTCTCCCATCTTGTTATGACCGTCATATTAGGGCTTAGCCCAGTGGGTTGTGGCCCAAGTTATTTTATCGTTATTAGGAGGCTTAGCCTGATTATCTTATCGTTTGCTTAAGAATCAAGTAAACCTCTTTATATAAGAAGAGGAGATGTATAAATCTAATCGAGCAAGAAGCAATCAGTATTTGCTCGGCTTTCCTTAGGGAGCCGGGAGACCTAACCCTAGCCACCTCTTGCGTCCGCTGCCGTCGCACCAGCCGCAAGGACGGCGCCCAACCGCCGGCCGCCACGCAATCTCCTCCGACCTCCTCCCTCCTTCCCTTACAGGCTACGCCCTAGACCGGGCAGAACCCTAGTTTCTACCAGTTTGGTATCAGCTAGCTTGGTTTCGACCATGTCATCACCACCATACAGCCCGTCGCTGCCCCTCGTCACCACCGTCGCCGTGCCATCGCCGATCCTCTCCACGGCACAGCTGGTCCTTCCCTCGATGCCGATGGGTTCCACCGCCGGCGCATCGACCAGCCAGTCGCCGCCCCCCTCCATGGGCCCGCCGCCATCACCCTCCACCACGCCGCTCGTCTACTCCCCGGAGGCCATGACCGGCGTCCTCAACGATCTGGTCGTCGCGGTCGAGAATCCATTGTTCTTGGCGGTCGTCTGAGCCGCTTAACGCCTCGCCTGCCGGCCGTCTCCTCCGGACCACTGCCCTGCACAGTACTCGGTCCCCTGGCGTCGGCTGGGGCCATCCGTCGCTCGGCCGCCCGGCCGCCAGCCATTATCACAGCGCGATGGGTTCGCCGGCTCTCATGGCGCCACGGTGCCTCCCGCCGCCCCAAAGACACTATCGACGCGATGGCCCGCCCGGCTCTCATGGCGCCACCGTGCCTCCGCGCCCGCCCAGCGCCGCAATAGCGTCTTGGCCAAGGCGCCCTAGCCGCGCCAACCATGCCGGCGCCGCGGTCCGGCTTCCACCGCGCCGCCCGACTCCGGATGGGCGATCCACACCGAGGGCCTCGATCCAGCGAGTCGATTTCGCCGTCACCGTCCCTGATTCCGGCCTGGCTAACCGGGACGTCGCCACCGCCAGTTTACACGGGGGCTGGGCACCCATCGGTACCCACACTGCAGTCAGGGGCCTCGTCCGGCTCTGCGGGGGCCTATGACGGTCTCCTCACCGTTGATCGGGCGCCGTCATCATCACTGCTCCGCACCGCCGAGCCGGTCGGCCATGGCGCGCCGACCCAGACACCGCCACGGTTCGCCAAGACCGACTTCGCCGACCAGTTTTTCCGTGGGCAGCGCACGCTCGCGTCGGAGCGCACTTGGCTGGCATCCTACCACCTCCTCTCCCCCCTCCGACGGACTCGTTGGTGGCAAGATAAGTGGGCAACCGTCCATCCATTCTGTTTTTTTTTTCTCATCAGGTTTTGTTTATCCGCGATGAGGTGGTGATGGCAATGACATGTTAGGATAAAGTCTCTTCCTAATTCCTACCTCGACGACACCCGATTCGGCACCGGCGAATGTCATGTGACAATTTGTGTCTCCAGATTTGTTGACTCTCTTTAGATTTTGATAGTTGGTGTGTCCTCCAAGGATAGCAATTTGCTGGCCATTTGTGTGTTCTTCTTTACTATTTGTTCATTGCAATTTTCAGTCTCTCACGGGTGACGTACAAGCGGACGAAGAAGAATATTAGTATATTTTGCAATGTAACTTTATTTTATACTGGTCGGTCCGCCTCCAGTTGTCTTTCCATTGGAGTACTGGCTATTGTTTCCAGTTGTCTTTCCATTGGAATACTGGCTATTGTGTTCCTTGATAAATATCAGATATAGAATGATATTTGAGTGTCTTTCACAAAAGAAAAAGAGAAAACGTGGAGCCTTTTGTTCAACTCCACGCTTCACCCCCTCATCCGAAACACCTCCAACCATGTACCCCTTTTTTACGAGAAAAACTTCCGATCTATTCATCAACTGTCAAGTTACAACAAACACCAGAAGTAAAAATTCCCTCAAAAAAAACACCAGAAGTAAAAATTACATCCAGGTCCCTAGACCACATAGTGATGACTATAAGCACTAGAGCGAGCCAAAGGCGCCGTCATTGCCCCTCCATCACCGGAGCCAAGCAAACCTTACTGTAGTAGACAATAGGGAAGTCGTCGTGCTAAGGCCCTAGAGGACCAGCGCATCATAACAACAACCGCCGCCGGTGAAGAGAAATATAGATCAGAAGAATCTAACTTGTAGACACACTGGCATAGGCAAACGAATTTTGGATCCAAACGGATCCACCAAAGACAAAAGCTGACCAGATCCCGCGAAATCCGCCGGTGACAAACCTCCACACGCCCTCCGATGACGCTAGAAGCATCATCGGGATGGGGCTAGGCGGGTATGACTTTATTCCATCTTCAGAGAGCCGCCGCCGCCTTGTCTTCCTAAGCAGGACACAAGCCCCACTAAAACTCAAAGAAATACCTAAAAATGGAGCCCTCCCTCGGCTCGGGTTGAACAATATCGACTCCATATCCAAATCCATGAAGATACTATGTGCCCATCCACGAAAAAAATCCATGGGCGAAAAAGTATGCCCATGTCCAAACCCGATGAATATCCATCGGGTTCTGTTAAGACATATACATAAGACAGCACAACATTCACACAAGCTCTCAAATTCTCCCAAAATGACATAGCACAAGTGCACGACATCAAATAAGGTCTTAGATTCTCACAAAATGACATAGTACAACTGCACATCACCAAATAAGCTCTCAGATTGTCACAAAAATGACATAATATCAAATAAACATAAGTGCACAATTCTCCAAGGAACACCTTAAGCTTCGATGGCACCTGAATTTTCGATAGATATGACCATTCATTGTTCTAACTAGCCGCATCCGAGGTCCCCTCTCTTTCTTCTAGCTACCTTTCCCTACTTAACTTCGAGTTGAAAATCATATTACTCCACGCCTAGAAAATAAGCCTCTTTTATCTGCACTCCACGCCTAGAAATCATTCACTTTTCTAGTGCAAAGCAGGATTTGCAGGATAGTTCCTGCATCGAAAGGGGTGAAAACGGATCAGACCTGTTGAGTATAAGAATTATTAGGAAGTATAGGATATATATTGAGTATAAGAATTATTAGGAAGTATAGGATATATTAGGATTTGGTCATGCCTTGTCATGTATTTCAAGTTGGTTTTTGTACTTCTATATATATATGCACATGAGCTCAAGCAATACAACGAATTATTCCACCAATATCTCTCTCCCTTCTAACATGGTATCAGCCTAATCGATCCAACCCTAGCCGCCGCCCGACGCTTCTGCAACCGCGCGCCGCCCTTGGGGCGGTCGGCCTCCATGACCGCCGCCGGGAGCCGCGCCGCCCGTACCTAGGGTTCGTCCGCCGGTCGTGTTGACCGGCTGCGCTAGCGAGTCTTTTTCCCGAGCCCTTGCTCCGGTTTTTTTCGCTCTCTCACCAGTCGTCTTGATCGGCGTTTTTCTTTTTGGTTTTTCGATCTATGCTTGATCGGTTTGCGTCGCCCACCGCCGCCGTCGACCCCATGCGCCTCTACTCCAACACCGGCGCGACCGGCCGACCTCTTCACCGACCTGGCAGCCTCGCGCGACAGGCGGCCCCTTACGGCCGTCGTCCGCGCGCTGGCCCGCCCGTCAATCTACGCCGACCGTCTCCGCCCTCTCCGACCGGGACACATGCATCACCTCCACCCGGCGTCCTCGCGCCATGCGGCGACCAATCATAGCCGCCGCTTGCGCATCGGTCCGCCAATCGATCCACACCACCCGCCTCCGCCTCGTCTGCACGGCGGCCCTGCGGGTTGCCTTGCCGGCCTCGTCCCCGGCTGCGTCAGGCCCGTCGGCTGCCTCGAGCTCGGGCGCCGCTGCTCCGTTGGTTGCTCGGGCCTCGCTGCCCGGGCGCCGGCACTGCTTTGGTGGCCCGGGTGCCGGTGCTGACACGCTCGTCCGCACGTCGCCCCCCGCCGTCTATCATCGTCAGCTTCATCTCGAACTCCTCCGCCACCTCGTCTCCACCGAGCGGCGTCCCCTACCTAGCGCGCGATCGGATTGATCACTCGCCCGCCGCCGCGATCCGCCTCATCTACGCCGTGCGACCGACCTGTCCCGTCGGTTGCGCGTGCCTTCGCAGGCCCTGTGAAGACTGTCCAGAGTTTAGCGCGCCCCTCTACCGATCGAGCAACGGGCCGCCGCTGCGTCGCCCCATCGGGCCGCAGCGCCGCCGCCCCGTGGTTCTTCTCCTGGCTGCACCGACCCGCGTCGCCCCATCGGGCCGTAGTGCCGCGGCCCGCGGTCCACCGCCTCCCCAGGGCCGTCCGCTCCAGGCCGTCCCCGTGGCTGCACTGACCCTCAAGCTGCCGCTGCGTCGCCTGTCGGGCCGTAGCAGCGTGGCACCGGTCCACGCCGCCGCCCCGAGCCGTCCCCCGATTACCTGACACACCTGCTCTGCCGCTTCTGTGCCCCGCCGAGCCATCGCGCGCGGCCGTGGTCCCCGCCGCCGCCCGAGGTCTTCCTGCCGTCGCCCGACTCGCGCGCCGCCGTTCGTCGCCCGAAGGCCGTAGCGCTTCTGACCCGCGGTCCACTCCGCCTCATCACGCGTCGACCTCCCGTGGTATGCGCCGCACCGTCTCTCTTGGCGCGGGAACGCCACCGTCTGCGCCGGTCTTCGTCACGCTGTCAAGGTTCTTCGCCTATTTCGAGCATCGCCGCCGTGCTCCTAACCTAGCCGCCGCCACCGTCAGGCCGCCGCCGCCGCTCTTCGTCGGCCGCCGCCGCCGCTACCCCTATAGCCATCGCAGCCGCCCGTCCACCCCCTTCGTCTTCGACCAGCACCAGCCCGTCACCAGCGTCGCCATCATCTACCCCGACCGCTTCATCTACTCCGACAACTGCGGGCGACATTGGCCCCGCGTCGATTGGCCCGCAACTATCGTCGAGTCCTTCTCTGCTGGCTTCTCCGACTTCTTCGACATGGCGTACAGCTCATGCAGGTCCCAGTCTACACATGTCCGGTCTGGCAACACCGTCGCGTGCCTTCGTCCATGACGTGTCCCTTGGTCTGCCAAGCCTGGTGCGGCGCTTCGTCAACTTCATCTTCGTCCGTCTACACATGCCCGGTGCTGGCAACACCGACGCGTGCCTTCGTCTATGATGTGTCTCCGTGGTTGGCAACGCCGGCGCGACGCGTCGTCAACAATGTCTTCTTCCCAGCGCACCACTACTTCGACACCGCTGCGCCCATGACTAACTCGGCGCCTCCTTGCGCTCGCGGATCCACGACGACTTCATCGACACCGGCTACCCTGACTCGACATCGACCACGACATTTATCGCACGGCTACCTCGACCACGGCTCCACCACCTACGCTCTCGGCTACCACGACAAACGGCACAAAGGGCTACTGCCTTGTTTGAGCAACCTCGTCAGTTGCCACTCCAGCCACGACTCCGCGATGCGTCGACCGTTACGATTGTGTGTGTGTGTGTGGGGGGGGGGGGTCCGTCGGCTTGCCTTCGGATTCTTCTCCAGTCTCACCGTCTGCGTCGCTAACGTTGTGACTGCGGGGGATGTTGAGTATAAGGATTATTAGGAAGTATAGGATAGACTATGATTTGGTCCTGCCTTGTCTTGTACTTCAAATTGGTCTTTGTACTCCTATATATATGCCCACGAGGCTCAAGCAATACAACAAATTATTCCACTAATATCTCTCTCCCTTCTAACAGGACCAAAGCTTCTCTCCACGTAGCCGAGATGGCATCGATGAGCTCCAAGGTTTGTTGCGGCAGGTTCTGGATCAAAGATGAGATTGACTGCATCATGTTTTCCTAGGAAATTCAATTGTGTGACCTTATACTTGTAGATTCCCCATCGTCTATTCTCTTAATTACACCTCTTGCCAAAGTACATCTTTCATCTAACATTGCTCTCCAACTCTGAGCTAGGTGTCGACCCAGATCCGCCGCAAACAAAGATGAGTCCGGGTAATATGCTACTTCTAAAATTGTGGGGCTGAGTGAGAGAGGTTCTTGCAACCAACATGATTTTTGTGGGGCTGAGCCAAGATTAGCGAGAGAGGAGACCAAATTGAAAATCTCCATATCACGAAAACACAAACTCCCCATATATTTCAGGCAGGTCAAAACATCCCATGCCACCCAACATGATTCCTCTTGCCCTGTTTGCTACCCCACCAAAAATGGCGAATTATCAATGTCACACTCTCACAAAAAGACTGAGACAAATGGAAACAAGCCATTAAATATACTGGGATAGGCTGAGCAACTGCTTTGATCAAAACTTTTTTGCCCGTCGCGAATAGAAGTTTCTCCATCCATCCTCTTACTTTCTCCCAAACTCTATCACTGAGATATTTGGAAGTGCCATTTTTTTGAATGTCTCACATTTGTCAGCATACCCAGGTATTTGTCACTTAAGGACTCTGTTTGCACATTAAGAGTATTCTTGACACTTTCTGTGATGGGCTGTGGGCATCCTTTGCTGAAAAATATAGATGATTTGTCATGATTCACCCTTCGACCCGAAGCCATACAATAGATAGTCAGCAGGTTTGACACTGCAACCACCCCCTTGACACTACTTAAAGAGTAACAAGTTGTCATTTGTGTATAAAAGGTGATCCGCAACTGGACTGATCACTAGTGCATAAAAGCCTAGTGGTGGCGTGCCAAAAAGGGCGTTGTTGGTGTGGACACCCAATACCATCAATACGGTGCCACCGATAAACATTAACGGTGGCGTTGGAAGCCAACAACACCACTAACATATATACTGACGGCATGTCACATGTCCAACGCCACCGGTAATATTTCATCACCAGGGACATGCCATGTTTCCGCCACGCAAGTAATATGATTTTCGCGCATAAAAAAGTTGTACAACATCGTTTTCCCAGCCAAATGACATCAACTAAACATAGCAATTTAACAATTAATTAAGATAGGCACTCGATCAACTACACATAGTAGTTAAACAACTAGGGCAGGTATGTACTCGACCAACTAAATATAGCAGTTTAACAACTAACATAAACCATCAATGTCTCGATGAACTTAACATAAAAGCGTTATTACTTTTCAAGAATTGCCTTGATCTTTTGAATCTTGTGCCTATTCTCTTGTCCCGTTCCTCTTTGACAAAAGTAGCCTTCATACTTCTGAGCTCATTCCTCCCATACTTGAGCCGATTTTCTCCTTCTTCAGCTTATCCCTCTCCTCCTTCATTTGATCCCTCTCCTCCTTCAACTCATTCCTCGCATCGATGAGGCCAGTCTTCCCACCAATAAGTTGACCCCCCCCCCCCGAAGAAATATGCCCTAGAGGCAATAAGAAAGTTGTTATTTATATTTCCTTGTATCATGATAAATGTTTATTATTCATGCTAGAATTGTATTAACTGGAAACTTGATACATGTGTGAATACATAAACAAAACACAGTGTCCCTAGTAAGCCTCTACTAGACTAGTTCGTTAATCAAAGATGGTTAAGTTTCCTAACCATAGACATGTGTTGTCATTTGATGAACGGGATCATATCATTAGGAGAATGATGTGATGGACAAGACCCATCCGTTAGCTTAGCATAATGATCGTTAAGTTTTATTGCTATTGCTTTCTTCATGACTTATACATATTCCTTTGACTATGAGATTATGCAACTCCCGAATACCGGAGGAATACCTTGTGTGCTATCAAACGTCACAACGTAACTGGGTGATTATAAAGATGCTCTACAGGTATCTCCAAGTTGTTTGTTGGGTTGGCATAGATCGAGATTAGGATTTGTCACTCTGAGTATCGGAGAGGTATCTCTGGGCCCTCTCGGTAATGCACATCATGATAAGCCTTGCAAGCAATGTGACGAATGAGTTAGTTGCGGTATGATGCATTATGGAACGAGTAAAGAGACTTGCCAGTAACGAGATTGAACTAGGTATGAAGATACCGACGATCGAATCTCGGGCAAGTAACATACCAATGACAAAGCGAATGACGTATGTTCTCATTACGGTTTGACCGATAAAGATCTTCGTAGAATATGTAGGAACCAATATGAGCATCTAGGTTCTGCTATTGGTTATTGACCGGAGAGGTGTCTCGGTCATCTCTACATAGTTATCAAACCCATAGGGTCCGCACGCTTAACGTTCGATGATGATTTGTATTATGAGTTATGTGATTTGGTGACCGAAAATTGTTCGGACTGCTGGATGAGATCACAGACATGACGAGGAGTCTCGAGATGGTCTAGAGGTAAAGATTGATATATTGGACAATAGTATTCGGACACCGGAAGTGTTTCAGAATGTATCAACTACATATCGGAGTACCGAGGGGGGGGGGGTTACCCGAACCCCCCGGGGGAAGATATGGGCCATAGGAGGGAGGCAAGCCAGCCCACAAGGGGTGCCCCCCAAGGGAGGAGTCCGAATTGGACAGGGGGAGGGGGCGGCGCCCCCTTTCCTTCTCCTCTCTCTCCTCCCCCCTTTCCTCTTCCGGTAAAGGAAAGATGGGGCCGAATTGGACTAGGAGCCCAAGTGGGATTCCTCCCACTTGGGGCGCACCTAGGCCGGCCTCCTCCCCTCTCCCTCCTTTATATACGGGGGCGGGGGGCGCCTCTAACGCACATCAATTGTTCCAAGTCGTGTGAGGCTCCCCTTTCATAGTTTACTCCTCCGGTCATATGCACGTAGTGCTTAGGCGAAGCCCTGTGGGATCACTTCACCATCACCGTCACCAGGCCGTCATGCTGACGGAACTCTTCCTCGACACTTTGCTGGATCAAGAGTTCGAGGGACGTCATCGAGCTGAATGTGTGCTGAACTCGGAGGTGCTGTACTTTTGGTAGTTGATCGGTTGAATCGCGAAGATGTTCGACTATATCAACCGCGTTAAACTAACGCTTCCACTTTTGGTCTACGAGGGTACGTGGACACACTCTCCCCCACTCGTTGCTATGCTTCTCCTAGATAGATCTTGCTTGATCATAGGAATTATTTTGAAATTGCATGCTACGTTCCCCAACAGTGGCATCCGAGCCAGATCTATGCGTAGATGATATGCACGAGTAGAACACAAAGAGTTGTGGGGGATGATAGTCATACTGCTTACCACCAACGTCTTATTTTGATTTGGCGCTATTGTTGGATGAAGCGGCCCGGACCAACCTTACATGACCACGTTCATGAGACCGGTTCCACCGACAGACATGCAACTTGTTTTGCATAAAGGTGGCTGGCGGGTGTCTATTTCTCCAACTTTAGTTGAATCGAATTTGAGTACGCCCGGTCTTTGTTGAAGGTTAAAACAGCAAACTTGACAAAACATCGTTGTGGTTTTGATGCGTAGGTAAGAACGGTTCTTACTAGAAGCCCGTAGCAGCCCGCAGAGGACGTCTAACTTGTTTTTGCGGGGCATGTTGTGATGTGATATGGTAAGACATGATGTGATATATGTTATTGTATGAGATGATCATGTTTTGTAAAAGTTATCGGCAACTGGCAGGAGCCTTATGGTTGTCGCTTTATTGTATGAAATGCAATCACCATGTAATTTCTTTACTTTATCCCTATGTGTTAGAGATAGTTGTAGAAGCAATAGTTGGCGAGACGACAACGATGCTACGATGGAGATCAAGGTGTCAAGCCGGTGAGGATGGAAATCATGACAGTGCTTTGGAGATGGAGATCAAAGGCACAAGATGATGATGGCCATATCATGTCACATATTTTGATTGCATGTGATGTTTATCTTTTATGCATCTTATTTGCTTAGCACGGCGGTAGCATTATAAGATGATCCCTCACTAAAATTTCAAGGTATAAGTGTTCTCCCTGAGTATGCACTGTTGCGACAGTTCGTCGTGCCAAGACACCATGTGATGATCGGGTGTGATAAGCTCTACGTTCACATACAATGGGTGCAAGATAGTTTTTCACGTGCGGAATACTCGGGTTAAACATGATGAGCCTAGCATGTACAGACATGGCCTCGGGACACTGGAGACCGAGAGGTCAAACATGAATCATATAGTAGATATGATCAACATAGAGATGTTCACCATTGAAAACTACTCCATCTCACGTGATGATCGGACATGGTTTAGTTGATATGGATCACGTGATCATTTAGATGACTCGAGGGATGTCTATGTAAGTGGGAGTTCTTAAGTAATATGATTAATTGAACTTAATTTATCATGAACTTAGTCCTGATAGTTTTTTCATATCTATGTTGTAGATCAATGGCCCGTGTTACTGTTCCCTTGAATTTTAATGCGTTCCTAGAGAAAGCTAAGTTGAAAGATGATGGTAACAACTACACGGACTGGGTCCGTAACTTGAGGATCATCCTCATTGCTGCACAGAAGAATTATGTCCTTGATGCACCGCTAGGTGAAAAGCCCCCTCCCGCTAATTTAGACGCTTTGAACATCTGGCAGACGCGGTATGATGACTACTCTATAGCTCAGTGTGCCATGCTCTACAGCTTAGAATCGGGACTTCAAAGAAGTTTTGAACGTCATGGACCATATGAGATGTTCCAGGAGTTGAAGTTAATATTTCAAGCAAATGCCCGAGTTGAGAGATATGAAGTCTCCAACAAGTTCTATAGCTGCAAGATGGAGAAGGACAGTTCTGTTAGTGAACACATATCTGATACGTCTCCAACGTATCTATAATTTTTGATTGTTCCATGCAATTATATTATCCATCTAGGACGTTTTATATGCATTTATATGTTGTTTTACAAGATTTTTGGGACTAACCTATTAACCTAGAGCCCAGTGCCAGTTTCTGTTTTTCCTTGTTTTTGAGTATCGCAGAAAAGGAAAACCAAACGGAGTCCAATTAACCTAAAATTTCATGGAGACTGTTTTTAGACCAGAAGAAGCCCACAGAGTATCGGAGATGGGCCAGAAGAGTCCCGAGGCACCCACGAGGGTGGGGGGCTGAAAGGATCGAGATGGACCTAGAGGGGGTGAATTACAAATTTTAATTATTACTTAGCAATTTTAGGCAATGATGCGGAATATGAAAGTGAGCCTAACAATTGCAAGTGTGAAGCTAAGAGCTAAGCAAGATAACCAAGTGACACAAGTATGTAAGTAAGCAAGCACAATATAATATAAGTAAGTGCTAAGAGACAAGTAACCACAAGTAGAGAGTTAGAGTTAGGAATAACCGCAACTCCGAGAGACTAGGATGTATGCCGATGTTCACTTCCTTGGAGGGAAGGTACGTCACCGTTAGAGAGGTGGATGTTACCACGAAGGCACACCAACGCCACGAAGGCTCACCCTATTCTCCCTTTGAGACAACACCACGAAGGCGTTTCTCAACCACTAGTGGTAGACCTTGGGGTGGTCTCCAAACCCTCACAAACTTTTCCGGGGGTAATCATAAATGTCGATTCCTCTCCGAAAGACTCCTACCACCTAGGAGTATCCAACCTCCAAGAGTAACAAGAACGATGGGAAAAGCTCAAGACTTGCTCAAATCACGAATTCCTTTGGTGAGAAGAAGGGGAAGGAGTGGATCTATCACTTGATTGGAGAACTTCTCTCAAATGTTCCCAAATCACTTGGGGATATAGGATTTGGTGTAGAGGATTGAGAGAGAGAGAGAGAGAGAGAGAGAGAGAGAGAGAGAGAGAGAGAGAGAGAGAGAGAGAGAGAGAGAGAGAGAGAGAGAAAAGTGTTCTTGGCAAGCTCAAAGTGAATGGTCAACCTTATCCCGTGGGAGGAAGAAGGCTATATATAGTGGAAGTGAAAAGTAACCGTTTGAGCAACTTAAGTGCACAGGAGACGTCGGACATCCGGACAGGACCGGACGTTCGGTGGCACAGATAGGTCCGGACGGCCGACAGACATCGGGCGACCGGACGTTGGAGAACCATAAGCCACGAACCAACACACAACCAATGGACGTCCAAGAGGTTTCGGTCGTCCGGTGACCGGATGTCCGTAGGTCACCGGAAATCCGTAAAAAGTGTTCTGTAGATGATGTGTCGGACGTCCAGAGGAAAATGGACATCCGGCGACCGAACGTCTGGAGAAGCACAGACAGCCGTGAATATCGTTCTGTTGACGAAACACCGGTCGACCGTGGAGAGCCGGACGTCCGGACAGCTGAGAGTGATCGGACGTCCGTAGAGTACCGGACGTCCGATGAAAAGCTGGAGATGGTGTGTTTTGAGCAAGTCTTTCACTAGATCCAACGATCCCCTCTTAATAGTGCGGGATCCCTATACTCAAGAACAAACCGTAAACAAAGCCAATGCTATTGTCTTGTATCTCTGATCGTGAGTAATATGCATTTTTCCCTAGTCATGATCCACACACGGCATTGAGACATAATCCTGAGATATACTTGATAAACATGATTAGTCCCATACATGCATGTTGTCATCAACATCAAAATAAGACTAAGGGCATGATTGCACTTTCAATCTCCCCCTTTTTGGTAGTTGATGACAACAAACATGTACTTCTTAAAATAAAAACTTTGAGTATCGAAGGGTTTTGTTGCGGAGCTCCCTTAACAATGTGCACAAAGAAAAATAAGCATGAGAGGAGCTCCCCCTCAGGATGATACCAACACATTCAAATCACAAGTTGCACATGATAACATTCAAATAGATTCATCACTCACGTCATAGAACCTAACGTAATAATGATCATAACAAGGTTCATGGTACGATACATATCATAGTGCAATACAAGTTAATATCACATATTACTAGTACTCAATGGATACTACTACTCCCCCTTGGCAGCAACTAGCCAAATTGGGGCCAAGAGGAGCAACCAGAACATCGTCA
This sequence comes from Aegilops speltoides, assembly GCA_021437245.1. Taxonomy (NCBI): domain Eukaryota; kingdom Viridiplantae; phylum Streptophyta; class Magnoliopsida; order Poales; family Poaceae; genus Aegilops; species Aegilops speltoides. Next base: position 40,282,816 of record CM038143.1, read on the forward strand.
TCATCATCAGAACCCTGCCTCATCATCATCATCATGAGCACCACTACCACCGGCCTCGTCAAAGAAATCAGACCACTCAGGACCCGAAGGAAAGCCAAAGTCAGAAGGGGACTCATTAGGAAAATGGTCATCATCCCTCACATCGAACACTCCAGAGTCTCTCAGACGAGCCTTCAGAGCATTCTTGGAGGTGATAAGACGCGTGACAACATTGTGATTTTGGGAGCAGTTAAAAGAAACAACCTTCATCAAGGCAGAGTGGGCCTTCCCAAGAAAGCGAGTAATGCGACCAAAGGGTGCAGATCCGGAGGGAGCAGAACGAGTAGTGCTAGCAACAGTGCGGCGTGGATGAGCAGAAGAGGAAGAATCCTTGGGAACATAGTCATTGGCCATGTGTGCGGGAATGACCCATCGCTCATGCAAATGGGTGCGGACAATAGGAAACGAAGCCACACTTTCGATAAATGCCTGAAGAAAGGGAGCATGAGGAAGGCCCGCTTGTGCTGGAAAGAAGCGAGGCGAATCTCATGCCATAGGAAATGAGGCACATTGATCTTCCCTTTAGGAGATGCATAGAGGTGATGCATGAGATCGATGCAATAGCTACTGCAGGACCCCTTGTCACCCATCTTAGGATAAAGGGTGCGAATGACACATTGATAGATGATGAAGAAGGGAGCACGCCAAATGGAGACTTGGTTAAAACCCTTATGTTTCTCCTCTTCAATCAGTTCTGCTATGGGTTTGATAAGATCAGCACATGCATCCGTGCCCTTGGGTCTATGTTCGGGGTCATCATTGTGAATTTTGAACCCGGTGTCAGGAAAACCAAGGGCAGCAACAAATTGAGAATAGGAAGCCGAGAGCTTTGTGTCGGAGGTCATCCAAGTAACAGTTTTATTTGGACCGAAAAAACATGTGGCATAGAATTGATGAATGGCGGCTTGGTTAAAGTCATGTTGAAATGCAAATGGGGCAGCAAGATTGGAGGAATCAATGAGCTCAATAGCCCCGGAATATTTCTCCGGATGAGTACGAATATGCTCTAAATCAATGCACACATGCAAAGAAAGACCGTTAGGAATGATGGCAGTGGTAAAAATATCAGCTTGGACATTAGTGCGAAAATGATTGTCCTGAGAGTCACGAGCAACCATAAATTGATCTACATCTCGACGCAACTAAAGATATGAAGCAATGGGAACCACGTTGAACCGCTTAACGTTGCGACCGAGTGGTAAAGGAGGTTCAAGCGAGATATGACGAGCATCACCGTGAGGCTGCACCGGAGGAGGTGGGGCTTGAAGGTGGGACGACGAGTTCCTGGCTTGGGAGCGGAGGTGCGAACAACAACAAACTCGGGATGCTCCAAATCATCAAGTTCATCCTCAAAGTCGGAGCCCTCTGAAGAGGAGTTGCTAGAAGAGTGGTGAGGATGGGCGGCACGCTTCCAAGGACGAGCCCACTCCTGGGAGTCATCGGAGCCACCACGACCCACCGGTGACGTGCTAGTGAAGAACGCGAAGGAAAACGGCGACAAGAGAGGACTGGGGCGACCCTAGCTTTGCGGCGGCAGCGAGGGGCCGCAAGACAGGGGCGACGGCGGTGGAGAACAGAGGAGGGAACAAAGGGATTAGGGTAAGAAATGCCTCGAACCGCAGCCCGCGCTATTTATATGTGCTCGAGACAAGCCCGACCACGGTTCGATGGACGTCCGAAGACTGGACCAGGAAAAATCTGATGGACGACCGGATAGACCGGACGTCCGGACTGAGTGTAACAGAACACTTTTTACGGACGACCGGTGTCGGTGTCAAAGCCGGCGGATCTCGGGTAGGGGGTCCCGAACTGTACGTCTAGGCGGATGGTAACAAGAGACGAGGGACACATTGTTTTTACCCAGGTTCGGGCCCTCTCGATGGAGGTAAAACCCTACGTCCTGCTTTATTAATATTGATGATATGGGCAGTACAAGAGTAGATCTACCACGAGATCAAGGAGGCTAAACCCTAGATGCTAGCCTATGGTATGATTGTTGAGATGTATATTCGTCCTACGGACTAAAGCCCTCCGGTTTATATAGACACCGGAGAGGGCTAGGGTTACACAGAGTCGGTTACAATGGTAGGAGATCTACATATCCGTATTGCCAAGCTTGCCTTCCACGCCAAGGAAAGTACCATCCGGACACGAGCCGGAGTCTTCAATCTTCTATCTTCGTAGTCTGGGAGTCCGGCGGATATTGATAGTCCGGCTATCCGGACACCCCCTAGTCCAGGACTCCCTCAGTAGCCCCTGAACCAGTCTTCAATGAGACGAGTCCGGCGTGCATAATGTTCGGCATTGCAAGGCGGGTTCCTCCCTTGAATAATCCGGAGAAGATAATGAACACCAGGATAGTGTCCGGCTCTGCAAAAATAATTTCCACATTCCATCGTAGAGAGAATAAAATATACACTTAGCTCAATCTGCTGACGTATTATGCGGCGTGTCAACACACCGCAACCAAGCCTTTGTTTGAATTACTAACCACCTCAGCACGTTTAGCGAAGCGGTTTCCTTGGCACGTCCTATCGAAGCAGAGATCGTGTTCCCCTTATTCCGGGATTCTCATCAATACGTGCGTGGGTAACCCAACCGCACCATTGATGGTGGCGCTTGGGAGATAAGCGAGTTTTACCAGGCCGGTGGGGGACGCATAGTTTTGTCCGCCTATGTATAAGGGATAAGGATTTACCTTCTCACCTACGCCTTCTTCCTCCTTTGCTCATCCATCCCTGCGAACTCAAGCTCCAACGCCCAAGCTCGCGCATCTCGCCTCGAACTTCTCCGAATATGTCCGGAGCGGGAGGTAAATGGTTGGCCTCCACCGCTAAGGAGGAGGACATCACCAAGCTGCGCGACGCCGGATACCTTTCCAGCGATATTGCGCATCGGCTGCCTGACGAGGGGCAGCTCATCCCTACCCCCAGGCCTCATGAGAGGGTCGTCTTCCTCCCCCACTTCCTCCGCGGACTGGGCTTTCCGCTCCATCCATTTGTCCGGGGGCTCATGTTTTACTACGGCCTGGATTTCCACGATCCGCGCGAACTTCATCCTCAACATCTCGGCGTTTATCGTGGGTAATGAGGCCTTTCTCGCATCCAGCCCCACTTCGGCTGTGGCTCGGGACCTTCAACGTCAAGCGAAGGTGGTGAAGGGGCATAAGCGGAATGCGGAGGCACCATGTTGGGCAAATTGCCCGCGCCCCTTAACTAGAAGGGACCTTCGTGGACTCCGTCAAGGGGTGGCAATCGGGTGGTTCTACATCACCGAGCCGCACAAGCCCACATGGCGGCGGCCCCGAAGTTTAGATCTGGAATCCCCACGCAGCTCACCTCCGGAAAGAGAGGGGCTTGCGGTGGGGCAGTCCGTGGAGGTGACGGGACTCGAGCCTGCATCAAGAAGATGGTGAGCAATAGGATCCGGCTCGTCGGCGTGGTCCAAGTCATGCTCCTCCGCGGATTCTCCCATGCCAAACGGGCATTCAATTTGTGGAGTTCAATCCGAACAGCACCAGACACTAAGCGGGCTCTTCGATACAACACACGAAGGTGCCTGGAGGGTGCTGTTCAAGGGCGCCGAAGCCCCCGCATCCGTGACCGAAGACCGCGGATTCAGCTCACAGTCTCCGACTGACGAGGTAAGTGATTCAACCCCATTATGGGACACTTGTGGTAATTAGATTGACTCTAGTGAGGTTTTAATCTGCCTCTTCCTTTGACAGGAATGGATGGAGAAGGCCAAGCTGCTCATCAGCCCGGCTCCCATGCCAGAAGAACCAGTGGACGCCCGCTTAGCAGGGCTGCTGGTTCCGGCACCGCACGTGGTGCTTGGGAGAAGAAGGCCAAGAAGGTGGCCACGGGGACTCGAAAGAGTTTCCGAATGTCGGCGTCGATGACGACGAGGACTCCTCCTCAAGAAGGCGAGGAGGAGTACTCTCTCCCGGAGGAGGGAGAGAAGAAGAGGAAGGCCTCCCCAATCGGCGCGGCCGAAGGGTCCAAGAGGGGGAGAACTATCCCCCCGGACAGTTTCGCCAACATCAGCGTTGGCGAGGATGAGTGGCCTCCAAGGGCCAGGCGTCCGGCCGGATCGTAAGTATTCGGATCATTTATATGTCGTACCTTTCATGTCACGTAGTATCCTTCTAACGCCGCATTCTGTCCGTAGTCCGGTCGATGACGACCTACCCGACTCAATGAGCGGGTCGTTGGCTTCGTCGGGCATAAATTCCGTCCCGACCGCCTCTACCCCCCGCGCCGATGAGGACGCCGAGGTGGGATCCCAAGAGGGGACCCATCAGGAGGAGGCTCCGGAGGCGCCGTCAGGCGACCTCCCGGACTTTGCGCCGGACTCTACATCGGAACCCGTAGTGGTTCCAGAGTCCGGCAAGCGGCCCCTTCGAAAGAAGGGCAGGACCGTGACGCCGGCGGCCTCCGTCCAACCAGAGGCGCCAGATAACCTGCTGGAGGTGCTTAAAGGCGCTTCCATCGAGGAAGAACACCGCACTCTCATGAGTGCGGTGATTGAGAAGGTCCAGTTCGCCAAGAGCGGGCTGACTGAAACTGCAGCAACCTTCTAACGAGCTTTGAGGTAAGAAGTTAAAATTATGTAATGTAATACCGCATAGACGGTAGCCTCGATGCTTAGTTCGATGTTCGGAAGGAAAAGCCGGACTAAGGATCTAACAAGATATACGCAGGGTTTCTAAAAATATGTCAATATGGGTTTGCAGGCTGCGCTGCTGACCTCTGCCGCATTAATGGCGGAGGTCGAGGTGCTGAAAAAGGATCTCGAGCGGTCCGGGCACGAGCTCGGCCATGCAAAGAAGCAGCTCGAGGAGAAAGAAGGTGAGTAACACCTCTTAGAATAAGTACCTTACAGAAAAGGATTTTGGTTGCAAATAAAATTAACAAGGATAATGTGTGTATTGCAGGGGCCACTAATGAGGTGGCAGCCCTGAAGGATGCCGTGTTCGCGGCCGAACGCAATGCGGCCACGGAGCAGGCTGAGCGAGAAAAGCAAGAGGCACTGGTGGCGGAAGTTCGGCAAGAGCTCCAGGCTCTCATGGAAAAGCACCAGAGTTTGGAGCGTGACTCCAAGACTCGAGAGTCCGAGCTTGCCTCGGCTCTCGAAAGTACCAAGTCCGCCAAGGCCGAGGCCTAGAAGGCCCTTCAAGAGGTTGAGGACATAAAGAAGATAGCAGCGGGTAAGGCCTTTTTCATGCAAAGCAGGCATGTTAATGTGAATTACCGGATACTTACCCGAATTCGGAGCTCTCCAGGGGCGTTTGCAGATCTGCCGCGTAGTGCGTCTGATGCCGCTGTTGGGGAACGTAGTAATTTCAAAAAAAATTTCCTACGCACACGCAAGATCATGGTGATGCATAGCAACGAGAGGGGAGAGTGTTGTCTACATACCCTTGTAGACCCGGCGAAGCGATCTGGCGTAGAGGAAGTAGTCGACGTTCTCCTCGCGATCCGACCGATCCCGCGCCGTTACTCCGGCGCCCCGAGTTCTTGACACACGTACAGCTCGATGACGTCCCTCGTACTCCGATCCAGCCGAGTGTCGAGGGAGAGTTTCGTCAGCACGACGGCGTGATGACGATCTTGATGTTTCACCGGCGCAGAGCTTCGCCTACGCTTCGCGACGGTATAACTGAGGTGGAATATGGTGGAGGGGGGCACCGCACACGGCTAAGGAACGATCTCACGATCAACTTGTGTGTCCCAAGGTGCCCCCCTGCCTCCGTATATAAAGGAGCAAGGGGGGAGGGGGCCGGCGGCCAAGGGAGGCGCATACAGGAGTCCTACTCCCTCGGGAGTAGGATTCCCCCAATCCTAGTTGGACTAGGATTCCGGAGGGGGAAAGAGAGAGAGGGGGCCGGCCCCCTTCTCCTAGTCCTAGTAGGACTAGGGAAGGGGGGGGAGGCGCGCGCCCTCCTAGGGCTGCCTCTTCTCCTTTCCACTAAGGCCCATCGAGGCCCATTTACCTCCCGGGGGGTTCCGTAACCTCCGGTATTCGATAAATTCCGTTTTCGCCGGAACCATTCGAACTCCAAACATAGGCTTCCAATATATCAATCTTTATGTCTCGACCATTCGAGACTCCTCGTCATGTCCGTGATCACATCCGGGACTCGAACTTCTTGGTACATCAAAATACATAAACTCATAATAAGCATCATCGAAGCCTTAAGCGTGCGGACCCTCTTGTTCGAGAACAATGTAGACATGACCTAGAACTATTCACGGTCAATAACCAACAGCGGGACCTGGATGCCCATATTGGTTCCTACATATTCTCGAAGATCTTTACGGTCAGACCGCATAACAACATCGTTGTTCCTTTGTCATCGGTATGTTACTTGCCCGAGATTCGATCGTCGGTATCAATACCTAGTTCAATCTCGTTACGCAAGTCTCTTTACTCATTCCGTAATACATCATCTCACAACTAACTCATTAGTTGTAGTGCTTGCAAGGCTTGATGATGTGCATTACCGAGAGGGCCAGAGATACCTCTCCGACTATCGGAGTGACAAAACCTAATCTCGAAATCGCCAACCCAACATCGCCTTTGGAGACACTGTAGTACTCCTTTATAATCACCCGATTACGTTGTGACGTTTGGTAGCACCAAAGTGTTCCTCCGTAAACGGAGTTGCATAATCTCATAGTTATAGGAACATGTATATGTCATGGATAAAAGCAGTAGCAACATACTAAGCGATCGTGTGCTAAGCTAAGGAATGGGTCATGTCAATCAGATCATTCTACTAATGATGTGACCTTGTTAATCAAATAACAACTCCTTGTTCATGGTTAGGAAACATAACCATCTTTGATTAATCAAGCTAGTCTCGTAGAGGCATACTAGTGACATGTTGTTTTGTCTATGCATTCACACATGTATCATGTTTCCGGTTAATACAATTCTAGCATGAATGATAAACATTTATCATGAAATAAGGAAATAAATAATAACCTTATTATTGCCTCTAGGGCATATTTCCTTCAGTCTCCCACTTGCACTAGAGTCAATAATCTAGATTACATAGTAATGATTCTAACACCCATGGAGTCTTGGTGCTGATCATGTTTTGCTCGTGGAAGAGGCTTAGTCAGCGGGTGCGCAACATTCAGATCCGTATGTATCTTGCAAATCTCTATGTCTCCCGTCGGACTAAGTCCGGATGGAATTGAAGCGTCTCTTGATGTGCTTGGTCCTCTTGTGAAATCTGGATTCCTTTGCTAAGGCAATTGCTCGAGATTGTCACGAAGATTTTCATTGGACCCGATGCACTAGGTATGACACCTAGATCGGATATGAACTCCTTCATCCAGACTCCTTCATTAGCTGCTTCGAAGCTGCTATGTATTCCGCTTCACATGTAGATCCCTTCTGACGCTTTGTTTAGAAGCTGCACCAATTGACAGCCCCTCCGTTTAGTGTAAATACGTATCCGGTCTGCGATTTAGAATCGTCGGATCGGTGTCAAAGCTTGCATCAACGTAACCGTTCACGATGAGCTCTTTGTCACCTCCATATCTGAGAAACATATCCTTAGTCCTTTTCGTATTTGGGATGTTCTTGACCGCTGTCGATGATCCACTCTGGATTACTTTGGTACCTCCTGCTAGGCTTATAGCAAGGCACACATCAGGTCCGGTACACAAGATTGCATACATGATAGAGCCTATGGCTGAAGCATAGGAACATCTTTCATTTCTCTCTATCTTCTGCGGTGGTCGGGCATTGAGTCGACTCAACTTCACACCTTGTAACACAGGCAAGAACCCTTTCTTTGCTTGATCCATTTTGAACTTCTTCAAAACATTGTCAAGGTATGTGCTTTGTGAAAGTCCAATTAAGCGTCTTGATCTATCTCTATAGATCTTAATGCCCAATATGTAAGCAGCTTCACCGAGGTCTTTCATTGAAAAACTCTTATTCAAGTATCCCTTTATGCTATCCAGAAATTCTATATCATTTCCGATCAGTAATATGTCATCCACATATAAGATCAGAAATGCTACTGAGCTCCCACTCACTTTCTTGTAAATACAGCTTCTCCAAAAGTCAGTACAAACCCAAATGCTTTGATCACACTATCAAAGCGTTTATTCCAACTCGAGATGCTTGCACCAGTCCATAGATGGATCGCTGGAGCTTGCATACTTTGTTAGCTCCTTTGGATCGATAAAACCTTCTCGTTGCATCATATACAACTCTTCTTCCGTAAATCCATTCAGAATGCAGTTTTTACATCCATTTGCCAAATTTCATAATCATAAAATGCGGCAATTGCTAACATGATTCGGACGGACTTAAGCATCGCCACGGGTGAGAAGGTCTCATCGTAGTCAACCCCTTGAACTTGTCGAAAACCTTTTGCGACAAGTCGAGCTTTATAAACGATAACATTACCGTCGCGTCGGTCTTCTTCTTGAAGATCCACTTGTTTTCTATTGCTTGCCTACCCTCGGGCAAGTCAACCAAAGTCCATACTTTGTTTTCATACATGGATCCCATCTCGATTTCATGGCCTCAAGCCATTTTATGGAATCTGGGCTCACCATCGCTTCTTCATAGTTCGAGGTTCATCATGATCTAGTAGCATGACTTCGAACAGGATTACCGTACCACTCAGTGCGGATCTTACTCTGGTTGATCTACGAGGTTCTGCGAAGAACTTGATCTGAAGTTTCATGATCAACATCATCAACTTCCTCACTACTTGGTGTAGGTGTCTCGTAAACCGGTTTCTGCGATTTAACTACTTTCAAGTAAGGGAGAAGGTACTATTACCTCATCAAGTTCCACTTTCCTCCCACTCACTTCTTTCGAGAGAAACTCCTTCTCTAGAAAGGATCCATTCTTAACAACGAATGTCTTGCCTTCGGATCTGTGATAGAAGGTGTACCCAACTGTCTCTTTTGGGTATCCTATGAAGACACATTTCTCCGATTTGGGTTCGAGCTTATCAGGTTGAAGCTTTTTCACATAAGCATCGCATCCCCAAACTTTAAGAAAGCGACAACTTTGGTTTCTTGCTAAACCATAGTTCATAAGGTGTCGTCTCAGCGGATTTCGACGGTGTTCTATTCAGTGTGAATGCGGCCGTCTCTAGAGCATAACCCCAAAAGCGATAGCGGTAAATCTGTAAGAGACATCATAGATCGTACCATATCTAGTAAAGTACGATTCTGACGTTCGGACACACCATTACGCTGTGGTGTTCGGGTGGCGTGAGTTCTTGAAACTATTCGCATTGTTTCAAATGTAGACCAAACTCGTAACTCAAATATTCACCTCCACGATCGGATCGTAGAAATTTAATTTTCTTGTTACGATGATTTTCAACTTCACTCTGAAATTCTTTGAACTTTTCAAGCGTTTCAGACTTATGTTTCATTAAGTAGATATACCCATATCCGCTTAAGTCATCTGTGAAGGTGAGAAAATAACGATATCCGCCACGAGCCTCAACATTCATCGGACCACATACATCGGTATGTATGATTTCCAACAAATCTGTTGCTCTCTCCATAGTACGGAGAACGGTGTTCTAGTCATCTTGCCCATGAGGCACGGTTACATAAGTGCCAAGTGATTCATAATCAAGTGACTCCAAAAGTCCATCGGCATGGAGTTTCTTCATGCGCTTTACACCGATATGACCTAAGCGGCAAGTGCCACAAATAAGTTGCACTATCATTATCAACTCTGCATCTTTTGGCTTCAACATTATGAATATGTGTATCACTACTATCGAGATTCATAAGAAATAGACCACTCCTCAAGGGTGCATGACCATAAAAGATATTACTCATATAAATAGAACAACCATTATTCTCTGATTTAAATGAATAACCGTCTCGCATCAAACAAGATCCAGATATAATGTTCATGCTCAACGCAGCACCAAATAACAATTATTTAGGTCTAAAACTAATCCGAAGGTAGATGTAGAGGTAGCGTGCCGACCGCGATCACATCGACTTTGGAACCATTTCCCACGCGATCGTCACCTCGTCCTTTGCGGTGTTAAGCAATCCGTAGTCCCCTGTTTGAGTTGCAAATATTAGCAATGTAACCGATATCAAATACCAGTGCTCTGCGAGCTCTAGTAAGGTACACATCAATAACATGTATATCACATATACCTTTGTTCACCTTGCCATCCTTCTTATCCGCCAAATACTTGGGGCAGTTCCGCTTCGGTGACCGATCGCTTGCGGAGAAGCACTCAGTTTCAGGTTTAGGGCCAGACTTGGGTTTCTTCTCTGAGCGACAACTTGCTTGCTGTTCTTCTTGAGATTCCTTTCTTCTTCCCTTTGCCTTTCTTCTTGAAACTAGTGGTCTTGTTGACCATCAACACTTGATGCTCTTTCTTGATTTCTACCTCCGCAGCCTTTAGCATTGCGAATAGCTCTGCATAGTCTTTACTAACCCTTGCATATTATAGTTCATCACGAAGCCTTTGTAGCTTGGTGGCGTGATTGGAGAATTACATCAATGACACAATCATCCGGAAGATTAACTCCCAATTGTGTCAAGTGATTGTAGTACCCGGACATTACGAGTATATGCTCACTAATGTAACTATTCTCCTCCATCTTGCAGCTATAGAACTTATTGGAGACTTCATATCTCTCAATCCGGGCATTACTGTTGGAATATCAACTTCAACTCTGGAACATCTCATATGCTCCATGACGTTCAAAACGTCGTTGAAGTCCCGGTTCTAAGCCGTAAAGCATGGCACACTGAACTATAGAGTAGTCATCAGCTTTGCTCGCCAGACGTTCACAACATCTGGCGTTGCTCAAAGAAAGGCGCTGTCACCTAGCGGTGCATCCGGGGCGTAGCTCTTACGTGCAGCAATGAGGATAATCCTCGAGATTACGGACCCGATCCGTGTAATTGCTACCATCATCTTTCAACTTTGCTTTCTCAAGGAACGCATTAAAATTCAACGGAACAACAGACGAGCCATCTATCTACAATCAAACATAAACAAGCAAGATACTATCAGTACTAAGTTCATGATAAATTTAAGTTCAATTAATCATATTACTTAAGAACTCCCACTTAGAAAGACATCTCTCTAGTCATCCAAGTGATCACGTGATCCAAATCAACTAAACCATAACCGATCATCATGTGAAATGGAGTAGTTTTCAATGGTGAACATCTTATGTTGATCATATCTACTATATGATTCACGCCGACCTTTCGGTCTCCGTGTTCGAGGCCATATCTCGCATATGCTAGGCTCGCCAAGTATAACCCGAGTATTCTGCGTGTGCAAAACTGGCTTGCACCCGTTGTAGATGGACGAGAGCTTATCACACCCGATCATCACGTGGTGTGCGGGCACGATGAACTTTGGCAGCGGTGCATACTGGGAGAACACTTCTTGATAATTTAGTGAGAGATCATCTTATAATGCTACCGTCAATCAAAGCAAGATAAGATGCATAAAAGGATAAACATCACATGCAAATCAATATAAGTGATATGATATGGTCATCATCATCTTGTGCTTCATGATCTCCATCTTGCTGCACCACCATGATCACCATCGTCACCGCGCGACACCTTGATCTCCATCGCAGCATCGTTGTCGTCTCGCCAAACTTATGCTACTACGACTATCGCTACCGCTTAGTGATAAAGTAAAGCATTACAGGCGATTGCATTGCATACAATAAGCGACAACCATATGGCTCCTGCCGATTGCCGATAACCGGTTACAAAACATGATCATCTCATACAATAAAATATAGCATCACGTCTTGACCATATCACATCACAACATACCCTGCAAAAACAAGTTAGGCGTCCTCTACTTTGTTGTTGCAAATTTTACGTGGCTGCTACGGGTTTAAGCAAGAACCAGTCTCACCTCGCATCAAAACCACAACGATACTTCGTCAAATAGACTCCGTTTTAACCTTCTTCAAGGACGGGCGTAGCCACACTCAGTTCAACTAAAGTGAGAGAGCAGCACCCACCGGTCACCTTTAAGCAACGAGTGCTCGCAGCGGTGAAACCAGTCTCGCGAAGCGTCGCGTAATGTCGGTGCAGGCCGCTTCATCTCACAATACCGCTGAACCAAAGTATGACATCTTTGGTAGGTAGTATGACTTGTATCGCCCACAACTCACTTGTGTTCTACTCGTGCAAAACATCAAACCATAGAAAAACCAGGCTCGGATGCCACTGTTGGGGAACGTAGTAATTTCAAAAAATTTCCTACGCACACGCAAGATCATGGTGATGCATAGCAACGAGAGGGGAGAGTGTTGTCTACATACCCTTGTAGACCCGAAGCGGAAGCGATCACAACGTAGAGGAAGTAGTCGTACGTTCTCCTCGCGATCCGACCGATCCGGCGCCGTTACTCCGACGCCCCGAGTTCTTGACACGTACAGCTCGATGGCGTCCCTCGTACTCGATCCAGCCGAGTGTCGAGGGAGAGTTCGTCAAGACGACGGCGTGGTGGCGATCTTGATGTTTCACCGGCGCAGAGCTTCGCCTAAGCTTCATGACGGTATAACCGAGGTGGAATATGGTGGAGGGGGCACCGACACGGCTAAGGAACGATCTCACAATCAACTTGTGTGTCCCAAGGTGCCCCCTGCCTCCGTATATAAAGGAGCAAGGGGGAGGGGCGGCGGCCAAGGGAGGGCGCACAGGAGTCCTACTCCTCGGGAGTAGGATTCCCCCAATCCTAGTTGGACTAGGATTCCCGGAGGGGGAAAGAGAGAGAGGGGCGGCCCCTTCTCCTAGTCCTAGTAGGACTAGGGAAGGGGGGGCGCCCTCCTAGGGCTGCCTCTTCTCCTTTCCACTAAGGCCCATCGAGGCCCATTTACCTCCCGGGGTTCAGTAACCTCCGGTAGATTCCGATAAATTCCGTTTTTCGCCGGAACCATTCGAACTCCAAACATAGGCTTCCAATATATCAATCTTTATGTCTCGACCATTCCGAGACTCCTCGTCATGTCCGTGATCACATCCGGGACTCGAACTTCTTCGTACATCAAAATACATAAACTCATAATAAGCGCCATCGAAGCCTTAAGCGTGCGGACCCTACGGTTCGAGAACAATGTAGACATGACCTAGAACTATTCACGGTCAATAACCAACAGCGGGACCTGGATGCCCATATTGGTTCCTACATATTCTACGAAGATCTTTATCGGTCGGACCGCATAACAACATCGTTGTTCCCTTTGTCATCGGTATGTTACTTGCCCGAGATTCGATCGTCGGTATCCAATACCTAGTTCAATCTCGTTACGGCAAGTCTCTTTACTCGTTCCGAATACATCATCTCACAACTAACTCATTAGTTGTAGTGCTTGCAAGGCTTCATGATGTGCATTACCGAGAGGGCCCAGAGATACCTCTCCGACTATCGGAGTGACAAAACCTAATCTCGAAATACGCCAACCCAACATCGCCTTTGGAGACACCTGTAGTACTCCTTTATAATCACCCGATTACGTTGTGACGTTTGGTAGCACCAAAGTGTTCCTCCGTAAGCGGAGTTGCATAATCTCATAGTTATAGGAACATGTATATGTCATGGATAAAAGCAGAGCAACATACTAAGCGATCGTGTGCTAAGCTAAGGAATGGGTCATGTCAATCAGATCATTCTACTAATGATGTGACCTTGTTAATCAAATAACAACTCCTTGTTCATGGTTAGGAAACATAACCATCTTTGATTAATCAAGCTAGTCTAGTAGAGGCATACTAGTGACATGTTGTTTTGTCTATGCATTCACACATGTATCATGTTTCCGGTTAATACAATTCTAGCATGAATGATAAACATTTATCATGAAATAAGGAAATAAATAATAACCTTATTATTGCCTCTAGGGCATATTTCCTTCACCACCCGCATTCTATCATGGCGAGGAGGAGCTCGACGGAGAAGGTCTTTGGTCTCGAAGACGCTGAGGCCGGCCATCCAGTGCCCCAAGCGACCCGGTGAAGCATTTGGTCGAACTCCACAAGGTAGTGAGGAGGCCATGAAGGGCCTCATAGTCCATTTGTGGCTCGGAGAGGCCATGCAGAAGCTACTTTGGCCTAGCCAGCCGTGGCTGGTGAATGCATGCCCCGGGCTCGATGTAGTCAAGCGCCCACTTTGTATTGAAGGCGCTCATCGGGCCCTTGTCCGCATAAAGGTGCAATGGGGCAAACTGGATGCGGAGAGGCTTCTCACGGACCCACCGCCGCCGGGCAAGGAGCATCCCACGTCGGAGCGGTATTATAAAGTTGTCCTGAAGGGAGCCTGCGATATTGCAGATGAGTGCTCCCGAAATGTAATTTTTGAGTGAACTCGCTGTGTATTTATCCTGTGCGCCGAAAACTTCGTTTGTATGCGCCATGAGCAACGATTGTTTAATTTAAAATTGTAGGATCGGAAGTATGTCTAGAGGGGGGGTGATTAGACTACTTGACAACTTAAAAGTTTAGCCTTTTGATTAGGGCAAGTTTTTAGCAAGTTCACAATGATGACCAAGTCAAGTATCACCCTACACATGCAATTCTAGAGTAGTGGCAGCGGAAAGTAAATTGCACATGTAGTAAATAAGAGGTGGAGAAGAGCAAACGCAATTTGGAGACACGGAGATTTTTCTCGTGGTTCCGATAGGTGGTGCTATCGTCAATCCACGTTGATGGAGACTTCAACCCACGGAGGGTAACGGCTGCGAGAGTCCACGGAGGGCTCCACCCACGAAGGGTCCACGAAGAAGCAACCTTGTCTATGCCATCATGGCTTACGCCCACGGAGGACTAGCCTTACTCGGGGTAGATCTTCACAGTAGGCGATCTCCTTGCCCTTACAAACTTCTTGGTTCAACTCCACATCTTGACGGAGGCTCCCAAGCGACACCTAACCAATCTAGGAGGCACCACCCTCCAAAAGGTAATAGATGGTGTTGGTGATGATGAACTCCTTGCTCTTGTGCTTCAAATGATAATCTCCCAACACTCAACTCTCCTCACTGATTTGGCTGTGGTGGAAGAAAGGATTGAGTGGAAAGCAACTTGGGAAGGCTAGAAATCAAGTTTCATATGGTGGGAGTGGAACAACTTGATCTCAACACAAGGGTAGGTAGTTTTCTTCTCGAAATGTAAGGTAGGAGTGGTAGTTCTTTCGATGGCTCTCTCCACGAATGAAGAGGAGGTGGAGGGTATTTATAGCCTCCACACAAAATCCAACCGTTACAAACATTTGACCAATCTCGGTCGGACCGAAGTTGACAACTCGGTGAGACCGAAAGTTCAAATCTTGTGAGCGTTGGGATTTTCGTGGGACCGAAAATACAATCTCGGTTAGTCCGATTCTTCCAAAGTCTAGGGTTTGCCAATCTCGGTGGGACCAACTTTCTCATCTCGGTGACACCGATTTGAGTCTGAATGTTCTGAAGCTTGGCAACACCAATTTCGTAAGACCGAGTTTGGAATCGGAAAATCCGAAATAACTAGGGTTTGGCTATATGGTGAGGTGGTTCATCTCGGTGTGACTGAGTTTATGAAATCGGTGGGACCGAGATTACTTATGAGTTTATGTTGGAATGAAAGATTGCGATAGTTTGAGAGATAAATCACTAAGCACTTTGAGCAACCAGATCATCATCATAACCTCATCCCTTTTAATAGTATTGGCTTTCCTATGGACTCAATGTGATCTTGGATCACTAAACCAAAAATAGAGTCTTGAGCTTTTGCCAATGTTTTCCTTAGCATTTTGAGGGGTCCACATCATCGGTCATTGCCATACCCATATCCTTGAACTTTCTGAAATATTCTCAAGAAATAATTAGTTCAATGATGTATATGTTGTTATTAATTACCAAAACCACCCGGGATTAGTTGCACTTTCAATCTCCCCTTTTGGTAATTGATGACAACATATAGATCAAAACTTCGACAAATGATATAATCAATGAATAACATCGTCGCTTTGAGAAGTATGTGATAAGCAAGAGCTCCCCTAAATTTGTGCATTATTTAAGATTTGCGTTTGAATGCAAATGCACAATCGATTAGGATCATGGGTCACTCTTCCATGTCACATACATCTTGGTGGGCGCACAAAATGATAAGAATGAATAGCATGCACCCAATCACCAAGACATGAGTAAGTGATCATACAAGATATGAATGGAATATGATAAGCATTAAGCACACATTAAGCATAGTATGATCAAGCACTCATCAAAGATAGAACAAGCGAGTATCAAACACACGAAATGTCTCGAAGAACTCAAAAGTATCTCAAGGAAAACCGCAAACGAAAGAGCAAAACGAGCACTCTCTCTTGAAGTCCTATGATCTATACAATTTCTCCCCTTTGGCAACAAGTTACCAAAAAGTTCAAAGGTATAGAGCTAATCTTCACTAGGGACTCTGTTGGCGGCTCTGTCTGCGTCGATGGAGTGGAGATAGCTGCATCTGCAAAAGCTTCTGCTGAAGTCTGTGGAGCTGGAGGAGTGGATCTTTGAGCTGGTCTTTGGAACCGATGGAGCTGTGGGAGGTGCTGATGTAGTAGCCCAGGGTGCATCCTTTGGAATAGCAGCTGATCTGGGCTTTGTGGGCCTTTGCAGCAGCTGCTCATAGTCATCTGGACTAGATCACCTTCCATCTCCTTCATGAGCTCTGCCTTCTCCTCTTCGCTTCCTCAATGTCGCCTCAAGCTTGTTGATGGTGACCTGCACTTGATCGACTTGACATCGAGAGCATGGAACTTATCTTCAACTATCCTCTCAAGGCTCTCCGAGACGCACTATGCTGGCCAGGCGTAGTTCAATTCTCTCGAGTGGCTTCAAGAAGTTGTTCTCCAACGCTCTTGGGCTTTCTTCTTCTTCTTCTTTGCTTCCTTCTCAGCTTTAGCTTGTTTGGCAGCTTCAGGACTTAGCGTGTCCTTCAACAGATGTGGGAGCATCCTCGGTCATCACAACTTCATTATCTTCATGTTCAGGGTTAAAGTGGCAAGTGGGGTCTATCCAACAGGTAGGTGTCCGTGCCAAACTTGGCATTGATGAGCATCTAAATGTGCGGAGCAAACCCACATGACCTCTTCAGTCTGCTCTTTGTCCTCTTGATAGTCTCTACTATCGTGTCCATCACCTTAAAAGGTGTCTTCTGATCTAGAATGTGCAGCATGTTGATAGAGTAGCCTCTTGTCATGCGGTGGTCTCCTGACTTGGGCATCAAAGTATGCCTCAGAATGGTGTTAGTGGTTGGGAGACCTGCCTGAAGATGATAAACTGATCCAAGCTTCCATATCTCAACATCCTTGTCTGGTACCTCATTGTACATGTTCTTCATAGACTCGTGATTTTTCTTTGGAATGCCATAGACATCTACATCATCATCCCTTGATACTGGTGCATTCAGCAATGCTCTCCATTCCTCAACAGTTGAGGAGAATCTCTGGCCTTCTGTCATCCATACAATTCTGCCATCTGGATAGAAGTGTGCGGTGGCATAGAACGCATGATCATTTCATCATTCCAAGCGATCAACTTCGACCAACGAACTCGCAACTCCACATGCGGTGAAGCTCTCATGCACATGTGGGAAGTAGTCTCTGTGCTCTTCACTTGTCGATGTATTTCCGATCTACATATCCGTGTCGGCAACAATTGGTTTCTTGTCCATGAGCACTTGTCTCATAGAAATCTTGTTGCTCTCGGTGTGGAACCTAGAGTCAACAGCTGTCCTTCTCTGGTGGCATATGGATCAACTTGCCTCCATAGCCCGAGACCTTTGTCCTTCCTTTCCTTCATATTTTCAGCTCGAGGATGAGCATCATTATGAGCTGGCGGTTTTCGTCGAGCTTGACAAAACATGTGCCTCTTCATTAGATTCAGCGGTGGCACATTGTCCTTCTTCTTCTCTCAAGCAGGAATATTTCTCACTGATTTTCTTTGGCTTGGCAGCAGGTTTGGCTTGGGTTGCCTTTCTTGAGCTGATGGCTTAGATTTTGTGGGTGCTCCTGCCTCGATGGCATCTCCCATCAACTTTTGCTTCGAGGAGGCTGGGGTGCTTCCTCATCGAGTCATCATCGGCTTCTTCATGGCGGCCTCTTCCTCTTGGAAGTTTTTTGATCTTCTTTGGAGGTTTCTTCTTCCATGCTCAGCTTCTTTGCAGCTGTGGATTTCTTCTCTTTCTTTGGTGCCTTTCTTTGTTTGTTGCCCTTGATAGCCCTTGGCAACCACTTTCCTTTTAGGCTTGGAAGTATCTCTCATCAAGCAACAAAGTCGAGTCTTCCTCATCGAATTCCTCTTCTTCCTGGCCCGGTGGCAGGTGGAGGCAATCCACTTGGAGTGCTCCTCTCTCCATCATCCAAAAACTGCTTGCTTGGGACTTGTAAGCGCCTCTGGAATCTCAACTGGTGATTCGGACTGTTCAGCTGTCACTTGCATCGGACATGGTGACAACCTGTGAAAAGAATAGGTATAGGCAGAATAGAAGAGTTATCACAAACCGCAGAGGATTTTGCAAAAGAATGAGTTCAAACTTTAGTTTTAGGTTTTCACGAGAATACATTTCGGTCGACCGAGTCTAAAATTCGGTGAATCCAAGTGTCTAAACCTAACCTGCACACACTACTTTCGGTTGGACGAAATGGGTTTCGATCCGCCGAGAGCACTAGGGTTTCACTGAATCCTCACTTGGTCTTACCGATTTGCACAACTTGGTTTAACCGAAAAGTGCATTGCAATGGCCAGAGGCCAAATCGGTCGATCCGAGAATGTAGAATCGGTCACACCGAGATGTGTTCGTGGAAACCTAACCCTAAAATTTTCACTCGAATTTTGTTCTAAGATCTAAACTGCTGGATAGGAAGATTTCAAACTTGGCAAGAAGCTAGGCAAAACCTATCGTGCATAGAATCGGAGGTTGAAGCACGAGAGGATGAAACTCACCCAATCTGGTGGAGTTTCACTACGGGCTGCTGGCGCGATGAGATTGACCATTGACGGTGATGGAGACCAGCGAGCGCCAAAGCGACGGCGGAGGCGATCCGGAGACCACGGCGACGCAGCGAAGGGTTTGGGGCGGCGTTTGAAGGAATAATCAACGCGCTGCCCTCGGGTATATATACCCTTCCGGTGTCGGTGGGACCAAGTTGGAAAACTTCGGTGGGACCGAGATAGTTAATCTGCGTGCGATTACTCACTTGATCACGCCGAAATTTAACTCGGTTTCACCGAGGTGAAAACCTAGATCAATCCAAGTGATTTTGGTCCGTCCGATTTGAGTATATTGGTTTGACCGAAAATACTTAGAAGGTTTTGGAAGTTAGGCTTTTGACGGATCGGTGGCTCGAAAGTGCTCCTCACTCGGTCTCGTCCGAAAAAGTCTTGTTCAAAGTTTGTGATATAAGCATGAATAGAGTTTGAGACAAGAAAGCATAGATAGCTAGGGGAGGAACTTAGGCATTCTTGTCCATCCATTTGGTCAAAAGAAAAATCCAAAAGACCAAAGCAACAAATGGATGTCCTCGAATGGATAAAATCATGCATCCAACATGCTCACACAATAAGATAGCAAATAAAACATGTGTCAAACATGCACAAACAAAACACTAGCAACTAGCACACAATTTGGCGATGACTAGGTCATCTATATATGAGTATATTGACTTAGGAGTCAAATGAGAACATTTGATCATAGGTCATACTCATCGTTTAAGCACAAGTGGGGTTACCACTTTTCCATAAAGCATTAATGTGTTCACATCATTAGAAGATGCTTTAGCTCAATTCTTTAGAGCAAAGCTCCCCCTTGATGTGAGAACCCCTTTAAAGGGTCAAACTAACCTTGGGTTGTCGTTGAAGACTTCATGTAGATGTTGAAGATGTGGATGCTCAATGTTGATGAAGATCATCAAGAGTTGGGAGCAATCCTTTGGATTGGGCACTTTCAATACCTACATGGGTTAGTCCCACAAGGAACAAACAAGGATATCCATGGACATAGATTGAAGTACACAATAGATGATGTCCATGAAAGCAATGATTACCTTGTCCCTTGACTTACCAACATGAGGGTTTGTGACTCCATGAACTAGTGCAAGATGTGAAGTTGATTGCACAAGTTCTTTGCCAAAAGAATGTGAGTGAAGTATGTTGGCGGAGTCACCCTCAAGAACTCTCTAGTTCTTCTTCTTGGGATCCACATCATCTTGATGGGAATCCTTGGGGTAGTAGTTGAGCTTGTCAAGTAGAACTTGAAGTTGCCTTGGGAACCCACTTGACCATGGCCTTGGGTGCTTCAATGAATGCATCAATCTCCTCTTGAAGCTTGTCCTTGCCTTTTAGCTTGTGGTCTTGTGGTGGAAGGTCATCTTGAGCTTGTTCCACATTGGAAGAAGTAGGATCATACTTCTCCTTTTGAGAAACAAACTTTGGAGTGGGATATTGACCTTCTTCCCATTCAACACCCTCGGCGTTGAACTTTCGCTCAAAACCAATTCCTTGATTCTTCGGTGTCTTCCTTGCTTGCGAACAATTTCCTCAAAGCTCTTGCTTCCGGCAAGACTCTTGTAGACACCGACTTACATCGAACCCGTAGTGGTTCCAGAGTCCGCAAGCGCCCTTCGAAGAAGGGCAGGACTGGACGCCGGGCGGCCTCTCGGCCCAACCAGAGGCGCCAGATAACCTGCTGGAGGTGCTAAAGGCGCTCCATCGAGAAGAACACCGCACTCTCATGAGTGCGGTGATTGAGAAGGTCCGGGGCCAAGAGCGGGCCGACCGAGCCTCGCAGCAGCCTTCTAACAGGCTTTGAGGTAAGAAGTTAAAATTATGTAATGTAATACCAAGATAGACAAGAGCCCCTGATGCTTAGTTCATGTTCGGAAGGAAAAGCCGACTAAGGATCTAACAAGATATACGAGGTTTCAAAAATATGTCAATATGGGTTTGCAAGTTGCGCCGCTGCATCACGATTAATGGCAGGTCGAGGTGCTGAAAAGGATCTCAGCGGTCTCGCACGAGCTCTCGGCCATGCAAAGAAGCAATGAGGAGAAAGAAGGTGAGTAACACCTCTAGAATAAGTACCTTACGAAAAGGATTTTGGTTGCAAATAAAATTAACAAGGATAATGTGTGTATTGCAGGGCTACTAATGAGGTGGCAGCTCAAGGATGCCGTGTTCGCATGCCGAACGCAATGCCACTGAGCAGGCTGAGCGAGAAAAGCAAGAGGCACCGGTGGCGGAAGTTCGGCAAGAGCCCAGGCTCATGGAAAGCACCAGAGTTTGGAGCGTGACTCCAAGACTCGAGAGTCCGAGCTTGCCTCGGCCTCGAAAAGTACCAAGTCCGCCAAGGCCGAGGCCTAGAAGGCCCTTCAAGAGGTTGAGGACATAAAGAAGATAGCAGCGGTAAGGCCTTTTTCATGCAAAGCAGGCATGTTAATGTGAATAATGGATACTTACCCGATTGAGCTCTCCAGTGGGCGCTTGTGATTCACAGAAGCGCTCGATGCCGCTGGGGAACGAGTATTTCAAAAAATTTCCTCACGCACACGCAAGATCATGGTGATGCATAGCAACGAGGGGAGAGTGTTGTCTACATACCCTTGTAGACCCGGCGAAGCGATCACAACGTAGAGGAAGTAGTCAGACGTTTCCTCGCGATCCGACCGATCCCGGCCAAGCATCTGACGCCCCGAAGTTCTTGACACACGCATAGCTCGATGACGCCCCTCAGACTCCGATCCAGCCGAGTGTCGAGGGAGAGTTTCACAAGACACCGGCGGATGACGATCTTGATGTTTCACCGCAGAAGTTTCGCCTACTTCATGACGGTATAACCGAGGTGGAATATGGTGGGGGGCACCGACACGGCTAAGGAACGATCTCACGATCAACTTGTGTGTCCTAAGGTGCCCCCGCCTCCGAGATATAAAGGAGCAAGGGGAGGGGCCATGCCAAGGAGGCCGAGTCCTACTCCGGGAGTAGGATTCAATCCTAGTGGACTAGGATTCCCGGAGGGGGAAAGAGAGAGGGGGGTCTCTTCTCCTAGTCCTAGTAGGACTAGGGAAGGGGAGGCGCGCCTCCTAGGGCTGCTCTTCCTTTTCCACTAAGGCCCATCGAGGCCCATTTACCTCCCGGGGTTCCAACCTCCAGATTCCGCAAATTGCTGCTCGAACCATTCCAACTCCAAACATAGGCTTCCAATATATCAATCTTTATGTCTCGACCATTCCGAGACTCCTCGTCATGTCCGTGATCACATCCGGACCAACTTCTTCGTACATCAAAATACATAAACTCATAATAACCGCCATCGAAACCTTGCCGCGGACCCTATCGGTTCGAGAACAATGTAGACATGACCTAGAACTATTCACGGTCAATAACCAACAGCGGACCTGATGCCCATATTGGTTCCTACATATTCTACTTAAGATCTTTACCGTCAGACCGCATAACAACATACGTTGTTCCCTTTGTCATCGTATGTTACTTGCCCGAGATTCGATCGCCGGTATCCAATACCTAGTTCAATCTCGTACCGCAAGTCTCTTTACTCATTCCGATAATACATCATCTCACAACTAACTCATTAGTTGTAGTGCAAGGCTTCAGTGATGTGCATTACCGAGAGGGCCAGAGATACCTCTCCACTATCGGAGTGACAAAACCTAATCTCAAATACCAACCCAACATCTCTTTGGAGACACTCAGAGTCCTTTATAATCACCCAGTTACGCTAGACGCTTGGTAGCACCCAGTGTTCCTCCGTAAACGGAGTTGCATAATCTCATAGTTAGGAACATGTATATGTCATGGATAAAAGCAGAGCAACATACTAAACGATCGGTGCTGTTAAGGAATGGGTCATGTCAATCGATCATTCTACTAATGATGTGACCTTGTTAATCAAATAACAACTCCTTGTTCATGGTTAGGAAACATAACCATCTTTGATTAACAAGCTAGTCTAGTAGAGGCATACTAGTGACATGTTGTTTTGTCTATGCATTCACACATGTATCATGTTTCCTGTTAATACAATTCTAGCATGAATGATAAACATTTATCATGAAATAAGGAAATAAATAATAACTTTATTATTGCCTCTAGGGCATATTTCCTTCAGCCTCCCACTTGCACTAGAGTCAATAATCTAGATTACATAGTAATGATTCTAACACCCATGGAGTCTTGGTGCCGATCATGTTTTGCTCGTGGAAGAGGCTTAGTCAACGGGTCTGCAACATTCGATCCGTATGTATCTTGCAAATCTCTATGTCTCCCGTCCCGACTAAGTCCCGGATGGAATTGAAGCGCTCTTGATGTGCTTGGTCCTCTTGTGAAATCTGGATTCCTTTGCTAAGGCAATTGCTCCAAAGATTGTCACGAAGATTTTCATTGACCCGATGCACTAGGTATGACACCTAGATCGGATATGAACCTTCATCCGCACTCCTTCATTAGCTGCTTCCGGCTGCTATGTATTCCGCTTCACATGTAGATCCCGCCACGACGCTTTGTTTAGAACTGCACCAACCGACAGCCCTCCGCTTAGTGTAAATACGATCCGTTCATGATTTAGAATCGTCGATCAGTCAAAGCTTGCATCAACGTAACTGCCATTTATGAGCTCTTTGTCACCTCCATATACGAGAAACATATCCTTAGTCCTTTTCGTATTTCAGATGTTCTTGACCGCTGTCCAGGATCCACTCCCGGATTTTTGGTACCTCCCTGCTAGGCTTATAGCAAGGCACACATCGTGTCTGGTACACAGATTGCATACATGATAGAGCCTATGGCTGAAGCATAGGAACATCTTTCATTTTCTCTCTATCTTCTCAGTAGGGTCGGGCATTGAGTCCGACTCAACTTCACACCTTGTAACACAGGCAAGAACCCTTTCTTTGCTTGATCCATTTTGAACTTCTTCAAAACATTGTCAAGGTATGTGCTTTTGAAAGTCCAATTGCGCCTTGATCTATCTCTATAGATCTTAATGCCCAATATGTAAGCAGCTTCACCGAGGTCTTTCATTGAAAAACTCTTATTCAAGTATCCCTTTATGCTATCCAGAATTTTATATCATTTCCGATCAGTAATATGTCATCCACATATAAGATCGTAAATGCTACAGAGCTCCCACTCACTTTCTTGTAAATACAGCTTCTCCAAAAGTCTCATAAAACCCAAATGCTTTGATCACACTATCAAAGCGCTTATTCCAACTCCGAGATGCTTGCACCAGTCCATAGATGGATCGCTGAGCTTGCATACTTTGTTAGCTCCTTTTGATCGATAAAACCTTCCGTTGCATCATATACAACTCTTCTTCCGTAAATCCATTCAGAATGCACATCCATTTGCCAAATTTCATAATCATAAAATGCAATTGCTAACATGATTCGGACGGACTTAAGCATCGCTACGGGTGAGAAGGTCTCATCGTAGTCAACCCCTTGAACTTGTCGAAACCTTATGACAAGTCGAGCTTTATAGACGCAGAATATTACCGCTGGCCACCTCTTCTTGAAGATCCACTTGTTTTCTATTGCTTGCCTACCTCGGCAAGTCAACCAAAGTCCATACTTTGTTTTCATACATGGATCCCATCTCGATTTCATGGCCTCAAGCCATTTTATGAATCTGGGCTCACCATCGCTTCTTCATAGTTCGAGGTTCATCATGATCTAGTAGCATGACTTCCGAACAGGATTACCGCATTCACTGTGCGGATCTTACTCGTTGATCTACGAGGTTCTGCAAGAACTTGATCTGAAGTTTCATGATCAACATCATCAACTTCCTCACTACTTGGGTAGGTGTCTCGAAACCGGTTTCTGATTTAACTACTTTCAAGTAAGGGAGAAGGTACTATTACCTCATCAAGTTCCACTTTCCTCCCACTCACTTCTTTCGAGAGAAACTTTCTAGAAAGGATCCATTCTTAGCAACGAATGTCTTGCCGGATCTGTGATAGAAGGTGTACCCAACTGCCCGGGTATCCTATGAAGACACATTCGATTTGGGTTCGAGCTTATCGTGTTGAAGCTTTTTCACATAAGCATCGTGATCCCCAAACTTTAAGAAACGCAACTTTGGTTTCTTGCTAAACCATAGTTCATAAGGTGTCGCCTCAACGGATTTCGACGGTGTTCTATTCAGTGAATGGCCGCCTCTAGAGCATAACCCCAAAACGATAGCGGTAAATCAGTAGACATCATAGATCACTATATCTAGTAAAGTACGACATGACGCTCGACACACCATTACGCGGGTGTTCCGGTGGCGGAGTTGCTAAACTATTCCGATTGTTTCAAATGTGACCAAACTGTAACTCAAATATTCACCTCCACGATCGATCAGAAATTTAATTTTCTTGTTACGATGATTTTCAACTTCACTCTGAAATTCTTTTGAACTTTTCAAACGTTTCAGACTTATGTTTCATTAAGTAGATATACCCATATCTGCTTAAGTCATCTCGTGAAGGTGAGAAAATAACGATATCCGCCACGAGCCTCAACATTCATCGGACCACATACATCGGTATGTATGATTTCCAACAAATCTGTTGCTCGCTTCCATAGTTCGAGAACGGCGCTTTTAGTCATCTTGCCCATGAGGCACGGTTCGCAGTACCAAGTGATTCATAATCAAGATTCCAAAAGTGTTGGGGAACATAGTAATTTCAAAAATTTCCTCACGCACACGCAAGATCTTGGTGATGAATAGCAACGAGAGGGAGAGTGTTGTCACGCATCAGAGACCAAGCGAAGCGATCACAACGTAGAGGGAGTAGTCGACGCTCTCCTCGCGATCCGACCGATCCGCGCCATATCTGACGCCCGAAGTTCTTGACA
This sequence comes from Aegilops speltoides, assembly GCA_021437245.1. Taxonomy (NCBI): domain Eukaryota; kingdom Viridiplantae; phylum Streptophyta; class Magnoliopsida; order Poales; family Poaceae; genus Aegilops; species Aegilops speltoides. The sequence continues at coordinate 40,308,746 of CM038143.1, forward strand.
CACGACAGCTCGATGACGCCCCTCAGACTGATCCAGCCGAGTGTCGAGGGAGAGTTTCACAAGACGACGGGTGGGACGATCTTGATGTTTCATCAAGCAGGGTTTCGCCTAAGCTTCGCGACGGTATGACCGAGGTGGAATATGGTGGAGGGGGCACCGCACACGGCTAAGGAACGATCCGTAGATCAAACTTGTCTGTTTTAGGTGCCCCCTGCCCTCGTGATATAAAGGAGCAAGGGGGGAGGGGGCCGGGCCAAGGGGAGGCGCTGAGGAGTCCTACTCCTCTCTGGAGTAGGATTCCCCAATCCTAGTTGGACTAGGATTCCTGAGGGGGAAGAGAGAGAGGGGGCGGCCTTCTCCTAGTCCTAGTAGGACTAGGGAAGGGGGGGAGGCGCGCGCCCACCTAGGGCTGGCCCCTTCTCCTTTCCACTAAGGCCCATCGAGGCCCATTTACCTCCGGGGGTTCCGTAACCTCCCAGACTCCCAGAATTTCGCCGTTTTACCCGAACCATTCGCAACTCCAAACATAGGCTTCCAATATATCAATCTTTATGTCTCGACCATTCGAGACTCTCGTCATGTCCGTGATCACATCCGGACTCAACTTCTTCGGTACATCAAAATACATAAACTCATAATAACCGCCATCGAAACCTTAAGTGCGGACCCTACGGTTCGAGAACAATGTAGACATGACATAGAACTATTCACGGTCAATAACCAACAGCGGGACCTGATGCCCATATTGGTTCCTTACATATTCTACGAAGATCTTTATCGTCAGACCGCATAACAACATACGTTGTTCCCTTTGTCATCGGTATGTTACTCGCCCGAGATTCGATCGCCGGTATCCAATACCTAGTTCAATCTCGCTATCGCAAGTCTCTTTACTCGCTCCGTAATACATCATCTCACAACTAACTCATTAGTTGTAGTGCTTGCAAGGCTTCAGTGATGTGCATTACCGAGAGGGCCCAGAGATACCTCTCCGACAATCGGAGTGACAAAACCTAATCTCAAATACGCCAACCCAACATCTCGCCTTTGGAGACACCTGTAGTACTCCTTTATAATCACCCGCTTACGCCAGGACGCTTTGGTAGCACCCAAAGTGTTCCTCCGCAAACGGAGTTGCATAATCTCATAGTTACAGGAACATGTATAAGTCATGGATAAAAGCAGAGCAACATACTAAACGATCGTGGTGCTAAGCTAAGGGAATGGGTCATGTCAATCGATCATTCTACTAATGATGTGACCTTGTTAATCAAATAACAACTCCTTGTTCATGGTTAGGAAACATAACCATCTTTGATTAACAAGCTAGTCTAGTAGAGGCATACTAGTGACATATTGTTTTGTCTATGCATTCACACATGTATCATGTTTCCGTTAATACAATTCTAGCATGAATGATAAACATTTATCATGAAATAAGGAAATAAATAATAACTTTATTATTGCCTCTAGGGCATATTTCCTTCAGTCTCCCACTTGCACTAGAGTCAATAATCTAGATTACATAGTAATGATTCTAACACCCATGGAGTCTTGGTGCTGATCATGTTTTGCTCGTGGAAGAGGCTTAGTCAACGGGTCTCGCAACATTCAAATCCGTATGTATCTTGCAAATCTTATGTCTCCCACCGACTAAGTCCCGGATGGAATTGAAGCGCCTCTTGATGTGCTTGGTCCTCTTGTGAAATCTGGATTCCTTTGCTAAGGCAATTGCTCCAGATTGTCACGAAGATTTTCATTGGACCCGATGCACTAGGTATGACACCTAGATCGGATATGAACTCCTTCATCCGCACTCTTCATTAGCTGCTTCCGGTTGCTATGTACTCCGCTTCACATGTAGATCCCGCCACGACGCTTTGTTTAGAACCGCACTAACCGACAGCTCCTCCGCTTAGTGTAAATACGATCCGGTTTGCGATTTAGAATCGTCCGGATCAGTGTCAAAGCTTGCATCAACGTAACCGCCATTTATGAGCTCTTTGTCACCTCCATATACGTAGAAACATATCCTTAGTCCTTTTCGTATTTCAGATGTTCTTGACCGCTGTCCAAAGGATCCACTCTCGATTACTTTGGTACCTCCTCGCTAGACTTATAGCAAGGCACACATCAGGTCCGGTACACAAAGATTGCATACATGATAGAGCCTATGGCTCAAGCATAGGAACATCTTTCATTTTCTCTATCTTCCGCAGTGGTCGGGCATTGAGTCTTACTCAACTTCACACCTTGTAACACGTGCAAGAACCCTTTCTTTGCTTGATCCATTTTGAACTTCTTCAAAATTTTGTCAAGGTATGTGCTTTGTGAAAGTCCAATTAAGCGCCTTGATCTATCTCTATAGATCTTAATGCCCAATATGTAAGCAGCTTCACCGAGGTCTTTCATTGAAAAACTCTTATTCAAGTATCCCTTTATGCTATCCAGAATTCTATATCATTTCCGATCAGCAATATGTCATCTACATATAATATCGTAAATGCTACAGAGCTCCCACTCACTTTCTTGTAAATACAGCTTCTCCAAAAGTCTCAGATAAACCCAAATGCTTTGATCACACTATCAAAGCGCTTATTCCAACTCCGAGATGCTTGCACCAGTCCATAGATGGATCGCTGGAGCTTGCACACTTTGTTAGCTCCTTGATCGATAAAACCTTCTCGTTGCATCATATACAACTCTTCTTCCAAATCCATTCAGAATGCAGCTTTACATCCATTTGCCAAATTTCATAATCATAAAATGCGGCAATTGCTAACATGATTCGAACGGACTTAAGCATCGCTACGGGTGAGAAGGTCTCATCGTAGTCAATCCCTTGAACTTGTCGAAACCCTTTATGCATAAGTCGAGCTTTATAGACAAGAATATTACCGTCCGCCTCGCCTCTTCTTGAAGATCCACTTGTTTTCTATTGCTTGCCTACCTCGGCAAGTCAACCAAAGTCCATACTTTGTTTTCATACATGGATCCCATCTCAGATTTCATGGCCTCAAGCCATTTTGCGGAATCGCTCACCATCGCTTCTTCATAGTTCGTAGGTTCATCATGATCTAGTAGCATGATTTCGAACAGGATTACCGCATCACTCGCGCGGATCTTACCGTTGATCTACGAGGTTCTGCAGTAACTTGATCCAAGTTTCATGATCAACATCATCAACTTCCTCACTACTTGGTGTAGGTGTCTCGTAAACCGGTTTCTGATTTAACTACTTTCAAGTAAGGGAGAAGGTACTATTACCTCATCAAGTTCCACTTTCCTCCCACTCACTTCTTTCGAGAGAAACTCCTTTCTAGAAAGGATCCATTCTTAGCAACGAATGTCTTGCCTTCGGATCTGTGATAGAAGGTGTACCCAACTGTCTCCTTTGGGTATCCTATGAAGACACATTCCGATTTGGGTTCGAGCTTATCAGTTGAAGCTTTTTCACATAAGCATCGTGATCCCCAAACTTTAAGAAACGCACAACTTTGGTTTCTTGCCAAACCATAGTTCATAAGGTGTCGCCTCAACGGATTTCGACGGTGTTCTATTCAGTGTGAATGCGGCCGCCTCTAGAGCATAACCCCAAAACGATAGCGGTAAATCAGAAGAGACATCATAGATCGCACCATATCTAGTAAAGTACGACACGATGTTCGGACACACCATTACGCTGTGGTGTTCCGGTGGCGGAGTTGCTAAACTATTCCGCATTGTTTCAAATGTAGACCAAACTCAGAACTCAAATATTCACCTCCACGATCGATCGTAGAAACTTAATTTTCTTGTTACGATGATTTTCAACTTCACTCTCAAATTCTTTGAACTTTTCAAACGTTTCAGACTTATGTTTCATTAAGTAGATATACCCATATCTCGCTTAAGTCATCCGTGAAGGTGAGAAAATAACGATATCCGCCACGAGCCTCAACATTCATTGGACCACATACATCAGATGTATGATTTCCAACAAGTCTGCTGTTTCTCCATAGTACCGAGAACGGTGTTCTAGTCATCTTGCCCATGAGGCACGGTTCGCAAGTGCCAAGTGATTCATAATCAAGTGACTCCAAAAGTCCATCAAGATGGAGTTTCTTCATGCGCTTTACAATCGATATGACCTAAACGGCAAAGCCACAAATAAGTTGCACTATCATTATCAACTCTGATCTTTTGGTTTCAACATTATGAATATGTGTATCACTACTATCGAGATTCATCAAAATAGACCATTCTCAAGGGTGCATGACCATAAAAGATATTACTCATATAAATAGAACAACCATTATTCTCTCGATTTAAATGAATAACCGCCTCGCATCAAACAAGATCCAGATATAATGTTCATGCTCAACGCAGCACCAAATAACAATTATTTAGGTCTAAAACTAATCCCAAGGTAGATGTAGAGGTAGCGTGTCGATCGCGATCACATCGACTTTGGAACCATTTCCCACGCCGATCGTCACCTCGCCCTTGCCAGAGTTCGCAATCAGTAGTTCCTGCTTCGAGTTGCAAATATTAGCAATGTAACCAAGATCAAATACCCAAGTGCTACTACGAGCTCTAGTAAGGTACACATCAATAACATGTATATCACATATACCTTTGTTCACCTTGCCATCCTTCTTATCCGCCAAATACTTGGGGCAGTTCCTTCCAAAGGACCAGTCGCTTGCAGAGAAGCACTCTGGGTTTCAGGTTTAGGGCCGACTTGGGTTTTTCTCCCGAGCAAAGAACTTGCTTGCTGTTCTTCTTGAAGTTCCCTTCTTCTTCCCTTTGCCTTTCTTCTTGAAACTAGTGGTCTTATCGACCATCAACACTTGATGCTCCTTCTGATTTCTACCTCCGCAGCCTTTAGCATTATGTAAGAGCTCGTATAGTCTTTACTAACCCTTGCATATTATAGTTCATCACGAAGCCTTTGTAGCTTGGTGGCGTGATTGAAGAATTCTCGTCAATGACACAATCATCCGGAAGATTAACTCCCAATTTTGTCAAGTGATTGTAGTACCCGCACATTCCGAGTATATGCTCACTAATGTAACTATTCTCCTCCATCTTGCAGCTATAGAACTTATTGGAGACTTCATATCTCTCAATCCGGCATTCTGTTGAATATTAACTTCAACTCCCGAACATCTCATATGCTCCATGACGCTCAAAACGCCGTTGAAGTCCCGGTTCTAAGCCGTAAAGCATGGCACACCGAACTATAGAGTAGTCATCGCTTTTGCTCGCCAGACGCTCACAACATCTCGTGTTGCTCCAAAGAAGAAGTTCTGGCACCTAGCGGTGCATCCAGACGAACTCTTTCAGGCAAGCAATGAGGATGATCCTCGTTACGGACCCAGTCCGTAATTGCTACCATCATCTTTCAACTTTGCTTTTCAAGGAACGCATTAAAATTCAACGGAACAACAACACGAGCCATCTATCTACAATCAAACATAAACAAGCAAGATACTATCAGTACTAAGTTCATGATAAATTTAAGTTCAATTAATCATATTACTTAAGAACTCCCACTTAGAAAGACATCTCTAGTCATCTAAGTGATCACGTGATCCAAATCAACTAAACCATAACCGATCATCACGTGAAATGGAGTAGTTTTCAATGGTGAACATCTTATGTTGATCATATCTACTATATGATTCACGCCGACCTTTCGGTCTCCGTGTTCCGAGGCCATATCTCGCATATGCTAGGCTCGCCAAGTATAACCCAGTATTCTCGCAGTAAAAACTGGCTTGCACCGTTGTAGATGGACGAGAGCTTATCACACCCGATCATCACGTGGTGTCCGGGCACGCATTAACTTTGGCAACGGTGCATACTGGGAGAACACTTCTTGATAATTTAGTGAGAGATCATCTTATAATGCTACCGCCAATCAAAGCAAGATAAGATGCATAAAAGGATAAACATCACATGCAAATCAATATAAGTGATATGATATGGTCATCATCATCTTGTGCTTCATGATCTCCATCTTGCAGCACCACCATGATCACCATCGCCACCGCGCCGACACCTTGATCTCCATCGTAGCATCGTTGTCGCTCGCCAAACTTATGCTTCTACGACTATTGCTACCGCTTAGTGATAAAGTAAAGCATTACAGTATGCATTGCATTGCATACAATAAAGCGACAACCATATGACTCCAGCCAGTTGCCGATAACTTCGTTACAAAACATGATCATCTCATACAATAAAATATAGCATCACGCCTTGACCATATCACATCACAACATGCCCTGCAAAAACAAGTTAGACGTCCTCTACTTTGTTGTTGCAAATTTTACGTGGCTGCTACGGGCTTAAGCAAGAACCAGTCTCACCCACGATCAAAACCACAACGATATTTCACAAATAGACTCCGTTTTAACCTTCTCAAGGACCGGCATAGCCACACTCGGTTCAACTAAAGTGAGAGAGACAGCACCCACCCAGCCACCTTTAAGCAACGAAAGTGCTCAGAGCGGTGAAACCAGTCTCTCAGAAGCGCACGCAGAATGTCGGTCTGGGCCGCCATCTCACAATACCGCTGAACCAAAGTATGACATGCTGGTAGGTAGTATGACTTGTATCGCCCACAACTCACTTGTGTTCTACTCAGGCAAAACATCAAACCATAAAAACCTAGGCTCGATGCCACTCTTGGGGAACGAGTAATTTCAAAAATTTTCCCACGCACACGCAAGATCATGGTGATGAATAGCAACGAGAGGGAGAGTGTTGTCTACGCACTCAGAGACCCAAGGAAGCGATCACAACGAGGAAGTAGTCGACGTTTCCTCGCGATCCGACCGATCCCGCGCCAGCATTCGACGCCCCGAAGTTCTTGACACACGACAGCTCGATGACGCCCCTCAGATCTCGATCCAGCCGAGTGTCGAGGGAGAGTTTCACAAGACGACGCGCAGTGACGATCTTGATGTTTCATCAAGCAGGCTTCGCCTAAGCTTCGCGAACAGTATGACCGAGGTGGAATATGGTGGAGGGGGCACCGACACGGCTAAGGAACGATCCAGAGATCAAACTTGTGTGTTCTAAGGTGCCCCCTGCCCCCGTGATATAAAGGAGCAAGGGGGAGGGGCCGGCGGCCAAGGGGAGGCGCTGAGGAGTCCTACTCCTCCGGAGTAGGATTCCCCCAATCCTAGTTGGACTAGGATTCCGAGGAGGGAAAGAGAGAGGGGCCGCCCTTCTCCTAGTCCTAGTAGGACTAGGAAGGGGAGGCGCGCCCACCCAGGGCTGGCCCTCTCCTTTCCACTAAGGCCCATCGAGGCCCATTTACCTCTCGGGGTTCCGTAACCTCCGACTCTGAATTCCCGCTTCACCGAACCATTCCAACTCCAAACATAGGCTTCCAATATATCAATCTTTATGTCTCGACCATTCCGAGACTCTCGTCATGTCCGTGATCACATCCGGACTCCAACTTCTTCGTACATCAAAATACATAAACTCATAATAACCGCCATCGAAACCTTGCGCATGGACCCTACGGTTCGAGAACAATGTAGACATGACCTAGAACTATTCACGGTCAATAACCAACAGCGGGACCTGATGCCCATATTGGTTCCTACATATTCTACGAAGATCTTTATCGGTCAGATCAAGATAACAACATACGTTGTTCCTTTGTCATCGGTATGTTATTTGCCCGAGATTCGATCGTCGGTATCCAATACCTAGTTCAATCTCGCTATCGCAAGTCTCTTTACTCGTTCGAATACATCATCTCACAACTAACTCATTAGTTGTAGTGCTTGCAAGGCTTCAGTGATGTGCATTACCGAGAGGGCCCAGAGATACCTCTCCGACAATCGGAGTGACAAAACCTAATCTCGAAATACGCCAACCCAACATCTGCCTTTGGAGACACCTGTAGTACTCCTTTATAATCACCCAGTTACGCCAGACGCTTTGGTAGCACCCAAAGTGTTCCTCCGTAAACGGAGTTGCATAATCTCATAGTTACGTGAACATGTATAAGTCATGGATAAAAGCAAGAGCAACATACTAAACGATCATGTGCTAAGCTAAGGAATGGGTCATGTCAATCAGATCATTCTACTAATGATGTGACCTTGTTAATCAAATAACAACTCCTTGTTCATGGTTAGGAAACATAACCATCTTTGATTAACAAGCTAGTCTAGTAGAGGCATACTAGTGACATATTGTTTTGTCTATGCATTCACACATGTATCATGTTTCCGGTTAATACAATTCTAGCATGAATGATAAACATTTATCATGAAATAAGGAAATAAATAATAACTTTATTATTGCCTCTAGGGCATATTTCCTTCACACACATGCTCACGGCCATAGGCCATGGCCATACATGGCCACTAGAGCCGGCCATACGCAGGCATATACCGGATCGAGATGCACTTTGGCACGATCACAGACATATGGCCCAGAGCACTTTGTACGCCTGATGTACACCCTGATAGATACACTCGTATTATGCAAAGAAGAGGAGTATTATCTCTCCTGAGAGCTCCGGTTGGGTAACCACCACTGCTACTCGTGATACCCCGCCTCCCGGCCTATCAGCAGCAGTCTTGCTCTCACACGGCCACCTTGTGGCATATGTCGCCTTGCAACACTTCGTGGGAACACACGACATTTGGCGCCCACCGTGAGGCGAGGTGCACCGGCCGTCCGGAGATCTGTTCAACGGGAACCTTCTTCCTCCCTGGCGAGCGCAGCCAGCCCGCTCGCCAGATGGAGTTCAAGGCGACGATCATGCGCGGCGCCGGCCAGCCGCGAGCGAGCGCCTCATCGGCCAACTCATCGGGCAGGGTCGCCTCCGACGAACCCGCCGAAGCGCAGCGCCGGTGGCCCCCGAGAACCTTCTTGCGGGCTCTTCGACCAACTTCAAGTCGCCACGAGCCCTCCAGACTTGGAGTCCGTGAGGCTCCTCCACCGGGCTGCTGGTCAACTCCGGCGCCGAGACGCTGATACCTTCCCCACCAACGTGGTGGTTTACGGAAGAGCCGCTGCAGACGAGGAGAGCGACGGAAGTGCCGCCACGGAGGTGTTTCGCCATCAGCCACGGCGAAAGCACTCCGGGCGAAACGCCAGACCTGCCGCTCGCGCCCTCAGAGACCTGGCCCCGCGCCTCCTGTGAGGACGCGGACGCAGAGATGCTGGAAGAGCGCCGCCTTCAGATCATTGAAGGTGCCAAGAAGTTGCGCATGAGACGCTTGTCCGGCGCATATCAGCGCGAGATGGACCGCCAGGGCGCTCGCCGCCCGATCGGGCCGAGCCTTCGGTGTGGTCCGAGAGCGGCGCGCTATCGCCGACTGTCGGGAGCGGCGCCTGTACGCCACCTCGCGAGAACATCCACGCCCTAAGCGGCGCATCAAGAGCTAAGAAACTCGGCGCTAAGAGCGCTGTAATGACGGAGCGAAGTTCAAGCAGCTCTCGACGCTGTTGCTGCAAGAACGCGGCAGCGGCCGCTACCGCCAAGAGCAGCAGCAGCAGAATGACGACTTACCCGCCGAGATCAAGGCGCTGACTTTTGACGCCGACCGCGTGAGTCCGGAGGAAAGAGAAGGAGCCGCTGCGAGCCACAGCCGACTCGCAGATCTCCATTGAGCGCGACCAAGATGGCCGCCCCAGAGCAAAGTGGAGCGCGAGACGACTATCCGCCTCCCTCCCCAAGAGAACGGCGAAGTCTTCTCTGCGCCGTCGAGCATCCGACTTCGGAGATCGCCTTGGCCGCCGAGGGAGTCGGAGAGAACGATGCCCGCCACCGGATCGACCGACTCCACGCATCCTCGGCGTTAGAAGAAGAAGATGAGCTGGGTCCGCCTTTACTTGGCCCCAGATCGTAAACGAGCCCTTCCCCAAAGGGTTCACGCCTCGAGATACGCCCAAGTACACCGCCGCGTGAAGCCGGAGGATTGGCTGATAGATTACTCCACGTACCGTCAAAGACGCCAACGGCAACAAGCGATTCGCCAGTGAAAGTATGTTCCCCTCATGCTCAGTGGCACGACCCGACATGGCTGAACAGCTTGAAGCCCCGCGAGCATCAATACTGGGTCGACTTCACCGAAGCCTTCATCCGCAACTTCACCAAAGACGCATAAGCGACCTCCCTGCCGCGCCAACTCTCCTTGTCGCGCAAGGCCCGAAGAATCGACGCGACTACCTCACGCGCTGGGGCAAACTCCAAACTCCCCGCGAGGGCGTGCACGAGGTGCAGGCCATCGAGTACTTCACGGCCGGGTGCCGAGAGGGCACCTCCTCAAGCACAGCTCCTCCGCGAAAGCCCAAACCTCGATTTAACCGCTAATCATAGCGCATAAGTACGCCACGGCCGACTCCTCTATGAAGACGGAGATCCAAGTCAACGCGCCGCAAGGTGACCCCAGTGCTCCGTAACCCCGGCTGGAGATGCTAGCTGGCGACAGCAGAATGTAATGATAATGAAGCGCAAAGCCCCACAACCGACTTCCAACAATGGGCAGTGTGCAGCAACAGAGAAGATCAAGAACCGAGGGCAGCCTCCGCCAAGCGAGAAGGGCGGCAAGTCCAATTGGTTGCCGGCTTTCTTATGAGCAGACTCCGACGGTCCTTGCAAGTTTCTACAATGCTGAAGCCGCCAAACCACACCACCGTAAAGTGCCATCGGCTCGTCAGATCGCTAAGGAGACGGGCTCACCCTCCGCTGCCTTGAGGGCCACCGCTCCGCCTCAAGCTCAGCCGGCGGCTCGCCAGATCGGCGCAGTCCAAGACGAAGTTCCCAAAAGAGCACGGAGAATACGTGAGTGTTCACTCACCTGGCAGATGATCGCGCAGAGCAAAGCCAAAAAGCAGCAAGAAGTCAACGCAGGTGGCAGCAGAAGCCCCTGAGTTCATGCATTGGTCCGAGAAGCCTATCAGCTGGAGTCGGGCGGATCACCCAGAGGTGATGCCGAGTCCGGGCTCTTACGCCTTGGTTCTCGGAGCAACCTTGGCCACTGAAAAACGGGTGAAAGCACATTTGCTCCCTGGGTGGTTTTGGTAATTAATGACAACATACTTTGTGGTTGGACTAATGCTTTGAACAAGTATGTTTCAGGAAAGTCAATCACTGCATGGCAAAAGGATCAAGAGGTGAACCCCTAGGATGCTAAGGAAAGGATTGGCAAGTGCTCAAGACTCCATTTTTGGTTTAGTGATCCAAGATCACATTGAGTCCATAGGAAAGCCAATACTATTAAAAAGGATGAGGTTATGATGATGATCTGGTTGCTCTAAGTGCTTAGTGATTTATCTCTCAAACTATCGCAATCTTTCACTCCAACATAAACCCATAAGTAATCTCGGTCCCACCGATTCCAAACTCACCACACCGAGATGAACCACCTCAGCCATATAGCCAAACCCTAAGAATTTCGGATTTTCCGATTCCAAACTCGGTCATACCGAAATTGGTGTTGCCAAGCTTCTCTAACCTTCTGTACTCAAATCGGTGTCACCGAGATGAGAAAGTCGGTCCCACCGAGATTGGCAAACCCTAGACTTTGGAAGAATCGGACTAACCGAGATTGTATTTTCGTCCCACTGAAAATCCCAACGCTCACAAGATTTGAATTTCGGTCTCACCGAGTTGTCAACTTCGGTCCGACCGAGATTGGTCAAATGTGTGTAACGGTTGATTTTGTGTGGAGGCTATAAATACCCTCCACCTCCTCTTCATTCGTGGAGAGAGCCATCGAAAGAACTACCACTCCTACCTTACATTTCGAGAAGAAAACTACCTACCCTTGTGTTGAGATCAAGTTACTCCACTCCCACCATATGAAACTTGATTTCTAGCCTTCCCAAGTTGCTTTCCACTCAATCCTTTCTTCCACCACAGCCAAATCAGTGAGGAGAGTTGAGTGTTGGGAGATTATCATTTGAAGCACAAGAGCAAGGAGTTCATCATCACCAACACCATCTATTACCTTTTGGAGGGTGGTGCCTCCTAGATTGGTTAGGTGTCGCTTGGGAGCCTCCACAAGATGTGGAGTTGAACCAAGAAGTTTGTAAGGGCAAGGAGATCGCTTACTGCGGAAGATCTACCCCGAGTAAGGCTAGTCCTCCGTGGACGAAGCCATGATGGCATAGACAAGGTTGCTTCTTCGTGGACCCTTCGTGGGTGGAGCCCTCCGTGGACTCTCGCAGCCGCTATTCTCCGTGGGTTGAAGTCTCCATCAACGTGATTGACGATAGCATTACCTATCGGAACCACGAGAAAATCTCCGTGGTTCCAAATTGCGCTTGTTTTCACAATCTCTCCTTACTATTTATGCAATTTACTTTCCGCTGCCCCATACTCTAGAATTGCATGTGTAGTATGTTGCTCGATTTGTTTGCATGATGCTTGACTTGATCTTCATTGTGAACTTGCTAAAACTTATGTTAATCAAAAGGCATAAACTTTATCTTGTCAAGTTGTCTAATCACCCCCTCTAGACACTCTTGCCTTCAACGATCTCTACAACGGGCCGCCTGCTTTCGCTGGTCCCGAGTAGACGGAGGCAAGCAGCATAAACATCCCTGCATAAGGATACCATGGAGAAGCTCGAATCCGGGCGGAGGCAGCTGCAGAAAGCAGCCGCACTGTTCCATGGAATCGCACTGCCTTCTCCTCGTCAGCCGATTGGCAAGATCTCTGATAGACGCCTCTTCGGAGACAAAGATCACTTCCACCGAGAGCCAATCTGGTTCGAGGTGGTGGATTTGGAGAGCCTGCATTCACGCGCTGCTAGGTCGGGCCTGCTCGCCAAATTCATGGCGTTCCCCACTACGCCTACCTCAAGATGAAGATGCCGACCTCCAAGGGATCCCGACCGCTGCCGGCGACTACAAGAAGTCGCCCGCTTCAGGCGGCCGAGAGCAATCGGGTTGGCCGAGTCTTCGTAATCGCAGCCGAGAAGCGGCCTTGATCGCTGCATGGCGATGGCTGGGAAGCAGCCGAGATGTCGCCCGACCCCAAGGAGTCGGAGGCGTATGGATCATTCTGCCGCTAAAGAAACCAAGAAGATACCCTTGGACCCGGAGCACCAGAGAGGCACGCCGTCAGGCACCGGCCTCGACAAAGAATAGGAAGGCGAGCCGTCGATTTCCTCCGCGGAGAATCGAGACATCTTCGATGGTCCCCAAGGACATGCAGTGTACCGACGAATTCGCCGAGCACAAGCTACATGTCGCCGGATGAAGCCCGTCCAGCAGCCTTTGCGCCGCTGTCCGTCAAGAGAAAAGAAGAGTAGTGGGGAGAAGAGATAGCCTGCCCCGCAGCCGGCTTCATCATGGAGGTGTTTTTTCCGGAATGGCTGGCCAACCTGTGGCTGCATCAAGAAGAACAAGCAGTGGCGGATGTGCATCGACTACACCAGCCTCAACAAAGCTCGCCCAAGGATCCGCTTTGCTCGCCAAGGATCGATCAGTGATAGACTCCACACCGGATGCGAAGCTGTTGAGCTTGGATGCATACTCGTGATATCACCAGATCAAGTGAATCCAGCAGACAGATCAAGACCGCATTCATCACGCCGCTTGGAGCCTTCACACCCGACGATGACGCTCGCTTGAGGAATGCCGGCGCCACCTTTCAGCGTTGCCAGATGCAGAAATGCCTCCTCAAGCAACTCGGCAGAACGCCCATGTTTATGTAGATGATGTGGTGGTAAAGACAGAGAAGCGTGGACGCTGCTAGAGGATCTCAAAGAGACCTTTGAGAATCACGCCGATTCCAGATCAAGCTCAACCAGCAGAAATGCGTGTTCGAGTCCCACCGCCAGCTCCTTGGTTTTCTCGGTCTCCGAACGCTGCATAGAGTGCAACCTGTGAAGATCAAGGCCATTGAGAGGATGGAGGTACCCAGCCGACCGTTGATGTGCGAAGTTCACCGGTACGCTTAGCTTCAATAAGCCGATTCATCACCGGCTCATGCGAGAAAGCTCGCTGCTTGTATCAATTGATGAAGAAGACCACTTTTTTGAGTGGAACCACAAGGCAAATGAGGCATTTCTCCAATCGAAGAAGATGTCGACGACTCTTCGTGTTGGCGGCTCCGACTCCCAAGGAGCCCATGCTCCTGTATATCGCCGCCACCAGCCGGGTAGTCAGCACAGTTATTGTAGTCGAGCGCAAGGAGGAAGGCAAGGCGCTCCCGGTCCAGAGACCAGTATATTACTTGAGCGAGGTACTGTCGACCTCCAAGCAGAACTACCCTCACTACCAAAAGATGTGCTACGGCGTGCATTTTGCCGCCAAGAAGCTGAAGCCCTACTTTCAAGAGCATCCTTCACCGTGGTCTGCACCGCCCCACTCGCCGAGATCATCGGAAGTCGAGATGCTTCCAGCCGAGTGGCCAAGTGGGCTATCGATCTGGCTCCCTACACCATCTACTACCAACCTCGACCGCCATCAAGTCGCAGGGCGCTTAGCCGACTTCCTCGCCGACCGGGCCGAGACTCAATATTTGCCGCTCAGCTACTCGACTCTACTCATTGGCGATCTGCACTTCGACGGCTCCAAGATGCGCCCGCCTCGGAGCCAGCTGTCACCTCACCTCCCCAAGGGCGATAAGCTCAGATACGGCTGCAAATCCACTTCGCCGCTTCCAACAACGCCGCTGAATACGGCGCCATCCACGGGCTCGCTTGCCAAAGAACTCGCATTCGCCGGATCCCGTATGGCTATGGCGACTCCGACTTGGTGGTTCAGCAATCTATCCGCGATCGGGACGCCAAGGACGCAAACATGGCAAGCTACTGCTTTTGGTGCAGCAACTCAGCGGATATTTTGAAGGATGCGAATCCTCCACGCACTCAAGAAACGATAACGATCAAGCAGATGCATTGGCGCTGAAGTCGGCTCCACTCGCCAGCGATACCTTCAAGCGCCGCTTCTTCAGCGCCTCGCCGCCTATCAAGCCTTCACCAGAATCAGACTCCACTTTCGTGCTGCCCCAGAGATAGTCGGATCCGACTCCAAGACCTCAGCAAGTGGCCCCAAGAAAGCCACAGCCAGCCTGGGATCTGCGCCTTGGGTCTGGCTGCGCCAGCTGCCCGGGACTCGCGCCACAATGCCTAGAGATTCCCCAATTCAGCAAGCGCAGAAGAGTTCAACCCGCCTCCCAGCCCAGCCACCCTTGTCCAAGTCAGCTGGTTGGCAAATAAGAGATAGCAGCACTTCTTCGTGCAGCCCATCCTCAAGTTCCTAGTCAACAAAGAGTTGTCGCAGATGAGACTCGCTCGGCAAGTACAACGCCGAGCTGCAGCTTACACCATAGTCAACAGAGAGTTAGTCGACGCAGCGCCACCGAGTCCACCAGCGCAAGCGAGAATCGAGCAAGGCCAAGCGATCCTCAAAGACATCCATCAAGGCGAGTGTGGTCACCATGGCCTCGAGGGCGCCATGGCCAAAGCCTTTCTAAGACGGTTTCTTTTGGCCGATCGCCCTAGAAGAAGCTAAAGAACTAGTCAAGAAGTGCAAGGTGCCGTGTGTTCCGCTTCCAAGCCCTTCACCGCCTTCAGATCAAGACAATCCCCATCGCCTCGCCCTTCGCAGCTTTGGGGCCCGGATATGGTGGGACCTTTCAAGACGGCCCGAGGCGGCTCGACTCCATTTGCTCGTCCGCAGCGGGACAAGTTCACCAAGTGGGTAGAAGCAAAGCCCATCAAGAAATTAAACGGGCCCACAGCGTGACCTTCATTGCCGACATCACGGTGCGGTACGGCATACCGCATAGCATCATCACGCATAACGGCACCAATTTCGCCAAAGGCGCTTTGGCTCGCTTTCGCTGACGCAGGCATCCGACCGACTTAGCGCCCGCCGCCCATCCGCAATCAAACGCTGTGTGGAACGAGCCAACGGCCTCATCTTGTCCGCATCAAGCTCGATTGGTCGAGCTCTCGAGCGCCGGCTGGTTGTTGGGTGGAAGAGCTGCTCGCCGCCCTCGAGTTCGCCCACGACCTTCAACAGATCAACCGGCCAGCGCCGTTCTTCCTCGTCTACGGTGCCGGGCCGCTATCCCGACGGATATACAATTCGACTCTCCGCGAGTCTCTATGTACACCAAAGAGGAGGCTGAAGAAGCACGCCAAGACGGCGCCGACCTGCTCTTGAAGAGGGCCGGTTGTTGGCACTCACCGGTCCAAAGATCTACCAACAGAGTCTCGCTACGATACTACAACCGCAAGGTCAAGCCAAGATCATTTCAAGAGGGCGATTTGTGCTCCGCTGATTCAGAGAACAGCCGCCAGCACAAGTTGTCACGCTTTGGGAAGGTCCTTCATCATCAGCAAGGTGCTAGGGAACGACGCTACTATTTGATCGACGCCGTAAGCCTCGAGCACGCAAGAGGGACGACCGCAAAGAGACGAACGCCAGGAACGCAAATCTTCTTCAAGATTTTACAGCTTGATGCAGATATATCACGCTACCCCTTTTGTATTAAAGTATTAAGACTTAGGCCCTCGAGACGAAGCTCGGGACTGCTTTTTGATTATCTCAGTATGATATCGATCTCGCTTCAAACGCTTTCCCTTTTTTATCATATCGTTCCGCACCGGTCCGACTAGTCGCCCGACTCGCCCATGTGCTATGAAATGCCCCGAGGTCGGATAAGTAATGTGCTACGCCAAAGCCGCTCTCCCACGGAAAGCCGCAGCCGCAGAGCGATCGCCGGAAGCGGGGGACGGAAAGAGCGAAAGCAAGACATGAAAAAAAAAAGGCTAAGGACTTAAGAGTTACGATAGCCCAAGCCGCTCCCGCTTTCTACCGAAGCCGACTCATGAGCAATCGGCTCATAGTTTCAACCTTTATCAAAGACGGCCGACTTTCGAGAGTCGGCTGTCGATCTCCAGCCAAACTTGCTACGGCGTTCTAAACGATTAAGTACTTGCCTCCTAAAGTAGCCGAAGGCTGACCCGGCGGCAGTCCGCAGAGCGGCCGGCCTAGCTTGGCAAGGCGGCAACCAAGGGAGGCAGCAAAGGAAAAGTCTAAAGAGCCAAAGCAAGGAAAGGCGGAAATTGACAATATATACATATGGCCCTTGGTCAATACACCTGCTGGTGGAATTGTTCGCAGTCGACAAGTTTTTGAAGAACAAAAGAGACAGTAAAGCCGATGCACTCTAGGGGCGGCCTCGAGCCGGAGGGCCGGAGGCGGCGGGCGCGCGGACGTCAAGGGTCTGGTCTGGGCGGTCTCGGCTTGGTCATTTTTGCAGCGACGGTCACGCTTTCCGAGGCTCGCTGTCGGAGGCACGATCAAGCCGAGGCTGGCCGCCTCCGTTTCGCCTGCCTCCTCCGCCTCCATCCTCCGACTCGCCTCCCTTCGTGCCGGAGCCGATCACTCCGCCGAGTCCTCCTCGCATTCTGGTGCATCCCGAACCACTGGCGGAACCTCTCGCCGCCGGCGTCCGCCAGCACAAAGACACCGTGTCCGTGGTATCGGCGATGGCCGCCGCCACCGACTAAGGGCGCTTCCACAGCCCCTAACTCGCTCGGGCCTTCGATCGAACGCTGCCAGCGGTCAGGTCCACCCTGTGGTACCACCCTTGATTTAACTCCTGTGGCGGCAGGCAACGGCACGGGCCGAGGAGCCCTCCAAGCTTCAAACGACCGACGGCGACCTCTCCTGGCTCCGCCGTCCGACTAGCGGGTGCGAAGAGCCGCACCTCCGCCACTGTGGCGCAATAACTTGGGCGCCGCACGCTGAAGACGACGATCAAACGGTGAGAAGGACGGCGAGCCCGATGCTCAAGAGCTGCTCGCCAATGGTTCGGGGCGCGGCGGCGATCACTTCGCCTCGCCTCCGCCTCCCGATCCGCCTCGATGGCCAGAGGGACGGCCTGCGAGTGGCCAGGAAAGAAGTCTGCCAAAGACAAGAAAGGAGATAGTTAGCAAAACCAGAAGACAGTCCGACACAGAGTCGAAGAACCAAAGAAGAGAAGCCAGGAGTTACCATCGACGATGTCCTCGAGCTCGTGATAGCCGGAGGTCAAGATCGCCACGGTCGGGTCCAGCGCCCGCCCATCGCGAACTCGCTAGGAGGGCCTCTTCCCGCGACTTGGCGCCCTCCCGCGCTTCCGGCAGGTCCTTCGCCGCCAGCTGCGCGCTGCAAGGTCGCGCTCGAACGAAGCTTGTCGCCTCCTCCTCCTTAGCGCGACGGGCGGTATTGGCCTCGGCCCAGCTGCTCTTGAGGGCGGCATTGGCGCTCAAGCTCAAAGAAAGACAAATCATCATCAACAAGGAAGGTCGCTGGAGATCCGCCCGATCGCCAGCAATCGGTCCAATCTGGGATTATAGCCATGCAGGCCAAAGCTTCCTCGGAGAAGAAAGAAAGAAGGTCGCTGGAGATCCGCCCGATCGCCAGCAAGCCGCCCCAATCTCGGGATTACAGCCCGCTGGAAAGCGCCAAATACCGAATAAGGAAGAATCGCCACTCGACTTTCCGCCAGATCGGGCGGTCCGCTCTCAGCTCCTCAACGCTGCGGTTGAAGGCGAGAGCTGGAGGTTGTGGTACTCCGCAAGGCCGCAAAGCAAAGTCAGCCTTGAGTCCGCTAGAAAGAGTTCTCGAGCCGCCGCCAGCAGCCGACCAACTCGGGATTACACTCAGCAGGAGGCTGGCGCCTCACGAAAAAAGACAAGAGACTAAAAGGGAAAACGAAGCATACCGGACGGAGGTCCGCAGGCCGAAGCGCTCTTTGTGTAGAGTTGAGGGCTTCGCTTTCTTTTGCGCAACTTGACCGAACGCCCGTAAGCGCCTGGTTCAGCGGGCCGGTGCCGCTTTCACGCACTCCAGCCGGTGGGCACGGCATCGAGGCCTCAAGATCTGTGTTCGCCATGCCGGCGACGCCGCCTTCCGAGCCAAGCGGGCGCTGGAGCTCGCCCTTCGACCGGGCGGGCGTGGTCGGCACGGCGACTGGAGAAGTAGCGCTGCCGGCGTTGCCGGTCGCAGCCGGCGATCCTGCGGGTCCACCGCTGCTTACCGCAGCGGCTCTCAAGACGGAGGCGGCGGAGGTGGCGCTGGGTGTCCGAGCCCGAGGCGCCGCCACCATCCTCCGCGAGAGGGTTAGCGGTGCCGACCTCCCGTCTGCCCCTGTGAACTCGGGGCGGCGGGCTGACGACATGGAGGAATGAGCATCGCCGCCGGGCGACGAACGGCTCTCGGCGTCTTCGCTGCGCGGCCGCAGCCACGGCCTCGGCCCAGATGCCGCTGAGCGCTATGGCGGCCGCCTTCTGCCTCGCGCGCTTCCAGCGGTCGGCCTTCTCCTCTCGCGCTTCTCCCGCTGCCTGCGGTCCGCCGCTCGGAGGTCGACGGCGGGATCAACCCGCCACAGAGAGGAGGCCGCCTCGACCCCATGACGGAGGGCACGGCGTCTCTCAAGGGAAAGGGGGCGCTGGAGAAGAAAGGGAGGGTAGGCACACCAGACCCAAGATCTTCAAGACATCGGGCAGGCCGCGCCCTCACCAATCCCAGCAAGGCGACCTTCGAGAAGGCCGAGTCCTAGCCGGGCGACCTTCGAGAAGGCCGAGTCCCACTGGCGACCTTCGAGAAGGCCGAGTCCAAATGGCGACCTTCGAGAAGGCCGAGTCCCAGCCGGGCGACTCGAGGAAGCAGAGCCCCAGATGGCGACTCTGAACAAGCCGACCGGCTTGCGACCCTCAAGGGCCGACTATGAGAGTCGGCCCGCGACCTTCACGAAGATCCGGGGTACAGCCCTCACGTGGCTGTCCCTCGACCCACGGAAGAAGGCATGGCTACAAGTGAGCCGCGCCACCGTGAGATCTCCGTGAGGCGCAGCATCGCCATGCCTCCTTGACTCAGCCACAAGGCATCAGGATCACGACGGCGGCGCGCAGACGCCTAGAGGTCGCCGGGCCCCCGCCGCTGAGATAGAAGAAGACTACGGAGAGTCCAAGACGGTTCTGCGGGAGTCGGCCTCCCGAGTCGGCCGCCTCGCCAGGGCCCCACGAGCCATAAACCGATTGACGGGAGTGGCAACAAGTGATCGCCGACAGACGGGCGGCACTGCTCCTCACGACCCCACAACCGAGCTCGCGCATCGAGCGCCAGACAAGAGTTCTACTGTCCGCTGGACTCCGCCAATGGCATGGCCCCCGTGGTCGGGCGGGAGGACGGCTGCAAGAGAGACTCGACGATCGGGGCCACGCTTAGTCGGATTACCATTGTACTTCGGGTAGGCCTATATAAACCCCCGGGCACCCATGCAAAGGGTTCGCCCTAGTAGGTTTTAGACATAGCGCGAGGGAAAGAGCCAGCCTTGCTTTCCCTCGCCCCCAAACAGCTCGAGGAGCACCGCGGTACTATCACCCCATAGTGATCATGCGGAGACCCCACGAGCAGCAAGAGGGTGTTATCTCCTGAGAGCCCCGTTGGGTAAGATTCGCCAAGCGCATGTTCGCCATCCCGCTTCAGCACCGCGACGCTCTACCGCCCCCACCATGATAAGCCACCGCTGGCATATGTCGCACCCAACCCCGACATTTGGCGCCCACCGTGAGGCAAGGTGCACCGTCGTCCGAGATCTGCTCGATGGGAACCTCTTCCTCCCTGGTGAGCGAGCCAGCCCGCTCGCGGCCAGATGGAGCTCACGCCGACAAGATCAGCGGGCGCCGAAGCCGCCAAGCAGCGAAGGCCTCCGCCAACTCATCGGGCGGTGCGCCCGATTTAACCCGTGCCGAGCACAAAGCGCCGGTGGCCCCGAGAACCTTCTTGAGGGCCCTTCGCCAACTCAAGTCGGCCAAGCGAGCCCGCCAGAGACTTGGAGTCCGTGAGGTTTCTCCGACCCGACATCTGGTCGACTCCGACGCCAGACGCTGATACCTTCCCCACCAACGTGGTGGTTTATGACGAGCCGCTGCGACGAGGAGAGCGCGACGGAAGTGCCGCCACGGAGGTGCTCGCCATCGCCACGGCGAGCACTCCGCGAAAACGCCCAGACCGCCGCCGCGCGCTCCTCAGAGACTGGCCCGCGCTTCTCCCAGAGGACGCGGACGCAGAGATGTGGAAGAGCGCCGCCAGATCATTGAAGGCCCCAAGAAGTTGGCAAGCATGAGACGCTTGTCCGAAGCATATCAGCGCGAGATGGACCGCGCTGCAGGCGTTTCGCCGCCCGAACGCCGAGCCGCCTCGTGTGGTCCGGAGATGGGCGCGCTATCGCCGATCTGTTCGAGCGGCGGTTACTGCACGCCACTTCTTCGAGAATCTCCGCGCGCCCAAGCGCGCATCAAGAGCTAAGAAACTCGGCGAAGAGCGCCTGTAATGACGGAGCGAAGTTCAGCAGCCTCGACGCAATTGTTGTGCGTAACGCGGCAAAGCGGCCGACCGACGCTAGCAAAGATCGCAGAATGACGACTTACCTCGCCGAGATCATATGATTTCCGGACGCCGACCGGGCGGAGTCCGCGGAGGAAAGAGAGGAGCCGGCTGCGAGCCTGGCCGGACTTCGCGATTCCATTGAGCGCGACCAAGATGGCCGCCCAGCAGCGTGGAGCGGCGAGACGACTATCTCGCCTCCCCGCCCAAGAGAACGGCGAAGTCTCCGCCGCCTGCCGAGCATCCGACTTCGGAGATCGCTTTGGCCGCCGAGAGGGAGTCGGAGAGAACGATGCCCGCCACCGGATCGATCGACTCCACATATCCTCGGGCGTTAGAAGAAGAAGATGAGCTGGGTCCGCTTTGCTTCGCCCCCAGATCGTAAACGAAGCCCTTCCCCAAAGGGTTCACGCTTCCCTCGAGATACGCCAGTACACCGCCCCGGAAGCCGTGAGGATTGGCTGATAGATTACTCCACAGCCGCCAAGACGCTTAACGCAACAAGCGAAGTCGCCGAAAGTATGTTCCTCATGCTCTAGGGCACGGCCCGACATGGCTGAACACTGAAGCCCCGCAGAAGATCAACAAATTGGTCGATTTCATCAAGCCTTCATCCGCAACTTCACCAAAGACGCATAAGCGACCTCCCAAGCCGCGCCAACTCTCCTTGCAGCGCAAGGCCCCGAAGAATCGACGCCACGACTACCCTCACTACCGGGGCGAACTCCGAACTCCTGCGAGGGCATGCACGAGGTGTAGCCATCGAGTATTTTCACGGCCGGTGCCGAGTGGGCACCTCCTCAAGCACAAGCTCTCCGCGACGAGCCCGAAACCTCGATTTAACTGCTAATCATAGCACACAAGTACGCCACGGCCGAATTTCTATGAAGACGGAGATCCAAGTCAACGCTGCTGGCAAGGTGACTTCGTGCTCTCGTAACCCCGCCGAGATGCCACCGGCGACAAAGAATGTAATGATAACAAGTTTAATCTGCAAAAATAATGAACACCAGATAGTGTCCGCTCGCCAAAATAATTTCCACATTCCATCGTAGAGAGAATAAAATATACACTTAGCTCAATCTGCCGACGATATGCGGCGCGGTCAACACACCGCAACCAAGCCTTTGTTTGAATTACTAACCACCTCAGACGCTTAGCTAAGCGGTTTCTTGGCACGCCCCGTCAAGCGTAGATCGTGTTCCCTTATTCCGGATTCTCATCAATACGCAGTGGTAACCCAACCGCACCATTGATGGTGGCGCTTGGGAGATAAGTTTAGTTTTACCAGCCGGTGGGGACGATAGTTTTGTCCGCCTATGTATAAGGGATAAGGATTTACCTTCTCACCCACGCCTTCTTCCTCCTTTGCTCATCCATCCTCGCTAACTCAAGCTCCAACGCCTAAGCTCACAGATCTCGCCGACCTTCTCCTAATATGTCCGGAGCGGAGGTAATGGTTGGCCTCCACCGCTAAGGAGGAGGACATCACCAAGCTGCGCCGACGCCGGATACCTTTCAGCGATATTATGATCGGCTGCCCGACGAGGGGCAGCTCATCCCTACCCCGGCCTCATGAGAGGGTCGCCTTCCTCCCCACTTCCTCCGCGGACTGGGCTTTCCGCCCATCCATTTGTCCGGGGCTCATGTTTTACTACGGCCTGATTTCCACGATCCGCGCCAACTTCATCCTCAACATCTCGGCGCTTATCTTCGTGGTGCGAGGCTTTCTCGATCCAGCCCCACTTCGCTCAGGGCTCAAGACCTTCAACGCTGCCAAGGTGGTGAAGGGACGAAGCGAATGCGGAGGCACCATGTTGGGCAATTGCCCAACGCCCTTGGCTAGAAGGGACCTTCGTGGACTCCACAAGGGGTGGCATCGGGTGGTTCTACATCACCGAGCCGCACAAGCCCACATGGGCGGCGCCCCGAAGTTTAGATCTGAATCCCCATGCAGCTCACCTCCCGAAAGAGAAGGGCTTGCAGTGGGGCAGTCCGTGGAGGAGGACGGACTCGAGCCTGCATCAAGAAGATGGTGAGCAATAGGCTCCGGCTCGCCGACGTGGTCCAAGTCATGCTCCTCCGCGGATTCTCCCATGCCAAGAACGGGCATTCAATTTGTGGAGTTCAATCCGAACAGCACTGACACTAAACGGGCTCTTCGATACAACACACGAAGGTGCCTCGAGGGTGCTGTTCAAGGGCGCCAAGCCCCGCATCCGCGGACCAAGACCGCTGGATTCAGCTCACGCCTTCACTAACGAGGTAAGTGATTCAACCCCATTATGGGACACTTGTGGTAATTAGATTGACTCTAGTGAGGTTTTAATCTGCCTCTTCCTTTGACAGAATGGATGGAGAAGGCTGCTGCTCATCAGCCCGGCTCCCATGCCGAAGAACCAGTGGACGCCCGCTAGCAGGGTTGCTGGTTCCGCACCGCACGTGGTGCCGAGAAGAAGGCCAAGAAGGTGGCCACGGGACTCGAAAGAGTTCCTCAGAATCAAAGGCCCGACGACGACGAGGACTCCTCCTCAAGACGAGGAGGAGGAGTACTCTCTCCGGAGGAGGGAGAGAAGAATAGGAAGGTTTCCCCAATCGGGCGGCCGAAGGGTCCAAGAGGGGAGAACTATCCTCGACAGCCGCCAACATCAGCGCATGGAGGATGAGTGGCTCAAGGGCCAAAGCGTCCGCCGGATCGTAAGTATTCGGATCATTTATATGTCGCACTTTCATGTCACGTAGTATCCTTCTAACGCCGATTCTCGTCCGTAGTCCGGTCGATGACGACCTCCTCGACTCAATGAGCGGTCGTTGGCTTCGCCGGACATAAATTCCGCCCCGACCGCTTTCTACCCCGCGCCGATGAGGACGCCGAGGTGGGATCCCAAGAGGGGACCCATCAGAGGAGGCTCCCGAGGCGCCGGAAGCGACCTCCTCGACTTTGCGCCGACTCTACATCGAACCCGTAGTGGTTCCAGAGTCCGCAAGCGGCCCTTCAAAGAAGGGCAGACTGCGGACGCCGGCGGCCTCCGCCCAACCGAGGCGCCGGATAACCTGCTGGAGGTGCTTAAAGGCGCCCATCGAGGAAGAACACCGCACTCTCATGAGTGCGGTGATTGAGAAGGTCCAGTTCGCCAAGAGCGGGCTGACCGAAGCTCTGCAGCAGCCTTCTAACAAAGCTTTGAGGTAAGAAGTTAAAATTATGTAATGTAATACCAAGATAGACAAGAGCTCTCGATGTTTAGTTCGGCGCTCGAAGGAAAAGCCGGACTAAGGATCTAACAAGATATATGCAGGGTTTCTAAAAATATGTCAATATGGGTTTGCAGGCTGCGCTGCTGACCTCTGCCGCATTAATGGCGGAGGTCAAGGTGCTGAAAAAGGATCTCGAGCGGTCCGGGCACGAGCTCGGCCATGCAAAGAAGCAGCTCGAGGAGAAAGAAGGTGAGTAACACCTCTTAGAATAAGTACCTTACAGAAAAGGATTTTGGTTGCAAATAAAATTAACAAGGATAATGTGTGTATTGCAGGGGCCACTAACGAGGTGGCAGCCCTGAAGGATGCCGTGTCCGCGGCCGAACGCAATGCGGCCACGGAGCAGGCTGAGCGAGAAAAGCAAGAGGCACTGGTGGCGGAAGTTCGCAAGAGCTCCGTGCTCTCATGGAAAAGCATGAGAGTTTGGAGCGTGACTCCAAGACTCTCGAGTCCGAGCTTGCCTCGCTCTCGAAAGTGCCAAGTCCGCCAAGGCCGAGGCCTAGAAGGCCCTTCAGGAGGTTGAGGACATAAAGAAGATAGCAGCGGGTAAGGCCTTTTTCATGCAAAGCAGGCATGTTAATGTGAATTACCGGATACTTACCCGATTCGAGCTCTCCTGGCGTTTGCAGATCTGCCCCAGAAGCGCTCGATGCCGCCAAGATTCTATCGTGGCGAGGAGGGAGCTCGACGGAGAAGGTCTTCGGTCTCAAGACGCCGAGGCCGGCCATCCAGTTTTCAAGCCACCAGTGAAGCAAGCTGGTCGAACTCCACAGGTAGCCGAGGAGGCCATGAAGGGCCTCATAGTCCGGTTGTGGCTCGAGAGGCCATGCCCGAAGCTACTTTGGCCTAGGGCGGCTGGTGAATGCATGCCCTGTGCTCGATGTAGTCAAGCGCCCGCCAGTATTGAAGGCGCCATCGGGCCCTTGCCCGCATAAAGGTGCAATGGGCAAACCGATGCGGAGAGGCTTTCACGACCCACCGCCGCCGGGCAAGGAGCATCCCATGTCGGAGTGGTATTATAAAGTTGTCCCAAGGGAGCCTGCGATATTGCGTATGAGTGCTCCCAAATGTAATTTTTGAGTGAACTCGCTGTGTATTTATCCTCAGGCGCCGAAACTTCGCTTGTATGCGCCATGAGCAACGCTTGTTTAATTTAAAATATTACCTTCTGTGCGGCCGTTTGTTAAATCTGAGAGATGGCAAATCGTTGGCTTCAGCCCCCAAGCCACAAGTGCTGGGGTGTTCGGTGATAAACTTGAGCACTTCCCATTTTTGGGTCCATCTAGGGAGGTGCTCAACACGACGAACAAGGCGACCGGACTTATAATGCTTGAACACTCTCACTTAGCCATAGAATTCTATAATTTTAAATTTCAGCGAAGCCCCTGGTATTTGGAAGACCGAATCCGAGGCGCTATCCACGCCTTCATCGGACATTATCCGGAACTTCGCTCGAAGCGGCGTGAGTCTTTAAGGACCCGAAAGAACCTCTCGAACAGCGACCAGTCTCTCACCTTATCATGCCAGCCGTTTTAGCTTCCTCCATCGAGGCGTTAACCTGCTCAACCGGGCGCAATCGCAGTGGTTCTCGCCAGCTACCTTAGCCGACGGAACGGAACGTAAGGCACCAAAACATGGGAGCCGGGCAAACCCAACTATTGACCCAAGACATGATTCGGAGCCGATTCATATAATGCTATAAGTTCGGGGTGCCGCACTTGTGAAAGTGTTCGGACTTAATCACACCATAATGTGGGGAACAGAAGCCCCTGGCGTGTTCGGCCGTACCAAAATATACGGGTGCAAGATGTCATATAATGAACATATATATAAAAGATAATGCACTTGCAAAAAAGAAGTGCTGCATTATTTATGAAAGAAAGTCTGCTAGTAGAGCGGACTGATACAAATAGTGCGGTAAGCAAGGGATTTGACTAAATAAACATGTCCCCCTCCAGGGATGAGCTGCAGACTTGGTGTATATAATTGAATTTAATGCTCGTAATTGAGACCACCTGGGTGTTCGTCGCGGCCTTCTTTAGTCCCTGACTGTTGCATCATGAGTTCAGCAAGTTCGCCATCGGTCAGGGCTTCTGGTTAACAAAGTCCTGTGTACATAAAAGAAGAAAATATAAAAATAAAAAGAAGAGGGGCACTCGTGTGAGCCCCTGGTGTGGTCGAGCCGCACTCTAGGTCCATTGTGGTCATGCCCCCTTTCCCTGTGCCCATGGAATCTCCAAAGCGTAATGATGTACGTGGAGTGTTATTCTTGCGATCATGTGCGGGCGAGGGCTGGGGCCGCATTGCTACACGTGCTCCGATGGCACCAGGTGGTCTTGGTTGGCATTGTTCGCGGCGCTTTTTTGTATCCGCTTTTAACCGCCGGACTTGAGAATTGCTTGAAAAGGCTGCTCTGTACTTCTGCCACGAGAGCCGCTATATGTTTGTCGGAGTAATTGGGCACGGATACCCCGAAGACGGCGAGACAATAATTCAAGACATCGGGGCTAGCAAAGCACCTCAGTCCGACTTCCCGGCTGGCGACCTTCGGGAAGGCTGAGTCCCGGCTGGCGACCTTCGGGGAGGCCGAGTCCCGGCTGGCGACCTTCGGGAAGGCCGAGTCCCGGTTGGCGACCTTCGGGGAGGCCGAGTCCCGGCTGGCGACCTTCGGAGCAGCCGAGTCCCGCGACAAGAACTGAAGCAAGCCGACTGGCTTGCGACCTTCAGAGGCCGACCGCCGACCGCCGACTACCACCAGCCGACGGGCCGACTCCGCCACCAGCCGATCCGTCGACTCCGCCACCAGCCGATCGCCGACCGCCGACTCCACCACCAGCCGATCACGACTCACCACCAGCTAACCGCCGACTACCACCAGCCGATCGCCGACTACCACCAGGCCGATCGCCGACCTGTCGACCGCCGACTCGCCACAAGGCCGATCACGATCAGAGCCTCGACGCGAACCCCGACGAGACGGCCATACCGCGGACATGACAACCGTACCGCGACGCCATCATGTACAGTGACACTTGTCCCTGGGCACTATTTATGAAGTGACCCAGGAGACAAGTGTGACACTCACCCTGAAGGAAATATGCCCTAGAGGCAATAATAAAGTTATTATTTATTTCCTTATTTCATGATAAATGTTTATCATTCATGCTAGAATTGTATTAACCGGAAACATGATACATGTGTGAATGCATAGACAAAACAATATGTCACTAGTATGCCTCTACTAGACTAGCTTGTTAATCAAAGATGGTTATGTTTCCTAACCATGAACAAGGAGTTGTTATTTGATTAACAAGGTCACATCATTAGTAGAATGATCTGATTGACATGACCCATTCCATTAGCTTAGCACACGATCGCTTAGTATGTTGCTACTGCTTTATCCATGACTTATACATGTTCCTATAACTATGAGATTATGCAACTCCTGCCACCGGAGGAACACTTTGGTGCTACCAAACGTCACAACGAATCGGGTGATTATAAAGGAGTACTACAGTGTCTCCAAAGGCGATGTTGGGTTGGCGATTTGAGATTAGGTTTTGTCACTCCGATTGTCTGAGAGGTATCTTCGGCCCTCTCGTAATGCACATCACTAAAGCCTTGTAAGCACTACAACTAATGAGTTAGTTGTGAGATGATGTATTACGGAACGAGTAAAGAGACTTGCCGTAACTAGATTGAACTAGGTATTGATACCGACGATCGAATCTCGCAAGTAACATACCGATGACAAAGGGAACAACGATGTTGTTATGCGGTCCGACCGATAAAGATCTTCGAGAATATGTAGGAACCAATATGGGCATCCAGGTCCCGCTATTGGTTATTGACCGTGAATAGTTCTAGGTCATGTCTACATTGTTCTCGAACCGTAGGGTCCGCACGCTTAAGGTTTCGGCGATGCTATTATGAGTTTATGTATTTTGATGTACCAAGAAGTTCGAGTCCCTGATGTGATCACGACATGACGAGGAGTCTCAAATGGTCGAGACATAAAGATTGATATATTGGAAGCCTATGTTTGGAGTTCGAATGGTTCCAAGTAAAACGGAATTTATCGAGTACCGGAGGTTACTGAACCCCGGGAGGTAAATGGGCCATAGTGGGCCTTAGTGGAAAGGAGAAGGGCCAGCCCTAGGTGGTCAAGGCCCCTTCCCCTAGTCCTACTAGGACTAGGAAAGGGGGCCGGCCCCCCTCTCTCTC
Organism: Aegilops speltoides; assembly: GCA_021437245.1. Taxonomy (NCBI): domain Eukaryota; kingdom Viridiplantae; phylum Streptophyta; class Magnoliopsida; order Poales; family Poaceae; genus Aegilops; species Aegilops speltoides. The sequence goes on from CM038143.1 coordinate 40,337,591, forward strand.
TTTCCCCCCTCCGGGAATCCTAGTCCAACTAGGATTGGGGGAATCCTACTCCCAGAGGGAGTAGGACTCCCTTGGCGCGCCTCCCTTGGCCGGCCAGCCCCCTCCCCCTTGCTCCTTTATATACGGGGGCAGGGGGGCACCCTAGAACACACAAGTTTGATCTACGGATCGTTCCTTAGCCGCAGCGGTGCCCCTCCACCATATTCCACCTCGGTCATACCGTCAAGCTTAGGCGAAGCCCGCGCCGTGAAACATCAAGATCGCTACCACGCCGTCAGGTCGACGGAACTCTCTCGACACTCGCTGGATCGAGTACGAGGGACGCCATCGAGCTGTACGTGTCAAGAACTCGGGGCGCCGGAGTAACGGCGCCGGATCGGTCGGATCGCGAGGAGAACGTACGACTACTTCCTCTACGCTAGATCGCTTCGCTCGGTCTCACGAGGGTACATAGACAACACTCTCCCTCTCTGCTATACATCACCATGATCTTGCGTGTGCGAGGGAAAATTTTTGAAATTACTACGCTCCCCAACAAAGGGCATCCGAGCCTAGGTTTTTATGGTTTGATGTTTTGCACGAGTAGAACACAAGTGAGTTGTGGGGATACAAGTCATACTACCTACCAAAGATGTCATACTTTGGTTCAGCGGTATTGGAGATGAAGCGCCTGCACCGACATTACGCCAGACGCTTACGCGAGACTGGTTTCACCGCCACGAGCACTCGCTGCTTAAAGGTGACTGGTGGGTGCCTGCCTCTCACTTTAGTTGAACTGAAAGTGGCTACGCCCGTCCTTGAGAAGGTTAAACGGAGTCTATTTGACGAAGTATCGCTGTGGTTTTGATGCGAGGTGAGACTGGTTCTTGCTTAAGCCCGTAGCAGCCACGTAAAATTTGCAACAACAAAGTAGAGGACATCTAACTTGTTTTTGCAGGCATGTTGTGATGTGATATGGTCAAGACGTGATGCTATATTTTATTGTATGAGATGATCATGTTTTGTAACCGGTTATCGCAATCGGCTGGAGCCATATGGTTGTCGCTTATTGTATGCAATGCATCGCTTCAGTAATGCTTTACTTTATCACTAAGCGGTAGCGATAGTCGAGAAGCATAAGTTTGGCAAGACGACAACGATGCTACGATGGAGATCAAGGTGTCGCTACCGGTGACGATGGTGATCATGATGGTGCTGCAGAGATGGAGATCACGAAGCACAAGATGATGATGACCATATCATATCACTTATATTGATTTGCATGTGATGTTTATCTTTATGCATCTTATCTTGCTTTGATTGACGGTAGCATTATAAGATGATCTCTCACTAAATTATCAAGAAGTGTTCTCCCGAGTATGCACCGCTGCCAAAGTTCGTCGTGCCTGCACACCACGTGATGATCGGGTGATAAGCTTCACGTCCATCTACAACGGGTGCAAGCCAGTTTTGCACACGCAGAATACTTGGTTATACTTGACGAGCCTAGCATATGCAGATATGGCCTCGAACACGGAGACCGAAAGGTCGAGCGTGAATCATATAGTAGATATGATCAACATAAGATGTTCACCATTGAAAACTACTCCATTTCACGTGATGATCGGTTATGGTTTAGTTGATTTGGATCACGTGATCACTTAGATGACTAGAGAGATGTCTATCTAAGTGGGAGTTCTTAAGTAATATGATTAATTGAACTTAAATTTATCATGAACTTAGTCCTTGTAGTATTTTGCAAATTATGTTGTAGATCAATAGCTCGCGTTGTTGCTTTCTTATATGTTTATTTTGATATGTTCCTAGAGAAAATTGTGTTGAAAATGTTAGTAGCAATGATGCGGATTGGATCCGTGATCCGAGGTTTATCCTCATTGCTGCGCAGTAAGAATTATGTCCTTGATGCACCGCTAGGTGACAGACCTATTGCAGGAGCAGATGCGACGTTATGAACGCTTATTAGCTCAATATGATGACTACTTGATAGTTTTGTGCACCATGCTTTATGGCTTAGAATCGACTTCAAAGATGTTTTGAACATCATGGACCATATGAGATGTTCCAGAATTGAAGTTAATATTTCAAGCAAATACCCGAGTTGAGAGATATGAAGTCTTCAACAAGTTCTATAGCTAAAAGATGGAGGAGAATCGCCAACTAGTGAGCATGTGCTCAGATTGTCCGGGTACTTCAATCGCTTGAATCAAGTGGGAGTTAATCTTCCAGATAAGATAGTGATTGATGAATTTTCTAGTCACCATCACCAAGTTAGTAGAACTTCGTGATGAACTATAGTATGCAAGGGATGATGAAAATGATTCCCTAGTTCTTCATGATGATGAAATCGATGAAGGTAGAAATCAAGAAAGAGCATCAAGTGTTGATGGTTGACAAGATCACTAGTTTCAAGAAAAGGGCAAAGGGAAGAAAGGGGAACTTCAAGTAGATTGACAAGCAAGTTGTCACTCCCACGAAGAAACCCAAAGCTGAACCAAAGCCCTAAACCGAAAGTGCTTACATCGCAAAGGAAATGGTCACTGGAAGCGGAACTGCCCTAAATATTTGGTGGATAAGAAGGATGGCAAAGTGAAAAAGGGTATATTTGATATATAGGTGTTTTATGTGTGCTTTACTAGTGTTTATAGCAACCCCTCGGTATTTGGTACTGGTTCAGCTTGCTAAGAGTAGTAACTCAAACGGAGTTGCAGAATAAATGAAACTAGTTAAGGGTGAAGTGACGATGTGTGTTGGAAATAGTTTCAAGATTGATATGATCATCATCGCACACTCCCTATACTTTCGGATTAGTGTTAAACCTAAATAAATGTTATTTGGTGTTTATGCTGAGCATGAATATGATTTGATCATGTTTATTGCAATACGTTATTCATTTAAGTTAGAGAATAATTGTTGTTCGCTTACATGAATAAAACCTTATATGGTTACACACCCAATGAAAATGGTTCATTGGATCTCGATCGTAGTGATACACATATTCATAATATTGAAACCAAAAGATGCAAAGTTAATAATGATAGTGCAACTTATTTGTGGCATCGCCCTTAGGTCATATTGGTGTAAAGCGATGAAGAAACTCCATGCCGATGGGATTTTGGAATCACTTGATTATGAATCACTTGATGCTTTGTAACCATGCCTCATGGGCAAGATGACTAAGACCGCTTCTCCGAACAATGGAGCGAGCAACTGACTTATTGGAAATAATACATACAGATGTATGCGATCCAATGAGTGTTAAGGCTCGCGGCGGTTATCTTTATTTTCTGACCTTCACAGATGATTTGAGCAGATATGGGTATATCTACTTGATGAAACATAAGTCTGAAATAGTTGAAAAGTTCAAAGAATTTCAGAGTGAAGTGGAAAAATCATCGTGACAAGAAAATAAGGTTTCTACGATCTGATCGTGGAGACAAATATTTGAGTTACGAGTTTGGTCTTCAATTAAAACAATGTGGAATAGTTTCACAAATTCATGCCACCTGGAACACCACATCATAATGGTGTGTCCGAACGTCATAACCGCATTTTATTGGATATAGTACAATCTATGATGTTTCTTACCGATTTACCAATATCGCTTTTGGGATCATGCATTAGAGACACTGCATTCACGCTAAATAGGGCACCATCTAAACTGCTGAGACGACACTATATGAACTATGGTTTAGCAAGAAACCAAAGTTGTCGCTTTCTTAAAGTTTGGGGCTGCGATGCTTATGTGAAAAGTTTCATCCCGATAAGCTCAAACCCAAATCGGAGAAGTGCGCCTTCATAGAATACCCAAAGGAAATTGTTGGGTACACCTTCTATCACAGATCCAAGGCAAAACATTCGTTGTTAATAAATGGATCCTTTCTAGAGAAGGAGTTTCTCTAAAGAAGTGAGTGGGAGGAAAGTAGAACTTGATGAGGTAATTGTACTAGCTCCCTTATTGAAAGTAGTTCATCACAGTAAATTGGTTCTGTGACACCTACACCAATTAGTGAGGAAGTTAATGATGATGATCATGAAACTTCAGATCAAGTTACTACGTAACCTCAGAGATAAACCAGAGTGAGATCCGCACTGTAGTGGTACGGTAATCCTGTTCTCGAAGTCATGTTACTAGACCATGATGAACCCATTTAACTATGAGGAAGCGATGATGAGCCCAGATTCCGCGAAATGGCTTGAGGCCATGAAATCTGAGATATGATCCATGTATGAAAACAAAGTGTGGACTTTGATTGACTTGTTCGATGATCGGTGAGTCATTAAGAATAAATGGATCTTCAAGAGGAAGACGGACGCTGATAGTAGTGTTACTATCTACAAAGCTAGACTTGTCGAAAAAAGGTTTTGACAAAGTTCAAGGTGTTGAATACAATGAGATTTTCTCACTCGATCGATGCTTAAAAGTCTGTCCGAATCATGTTAGCAATTGCCACATTTTATGAAATGGCAAATGGATAAACAAAACTGCATTCCTTGATGGAGTTATTAAAGAAGAGTTGTAATGATGCAACCAAGAGGTTTTGTCAATCCTAAAGGTGTTAACAAAATGTGCATCTATGGACTGGTGCAAGCATCTCGAGTTGAATATACGCTTTGATAAGTTGATCAAAGATATAGTTTATACAGACTTGCAAAGTGAAGCCTCAGATTTACTAGAAAGTGAGTGGGAGCACTACAAGATTTCGATAAGTATATGTGAATGACATATTGTAGATCGGAAATAATGTAGAATTATTCTCCAAAGCATAAAGGAGTGTTTGAAAGGAGTTTTTCAAAGAAAGACCTCGTGAAGTTGTTACATATTGAGCATCAAGATCTATAGAGATAGATCAAGACGCTTGATAAGTTTTTTCAATGAGTACATACCTTGACAAGATTTTGAAGTAGTTCAAAATGGAATACCAAAGAAAGAGTTCTTGTCTGTGTTAAAAGGTGTGAAATTGAGTAAGACTCAAAACCCGACCACATGCAGAAGATAGAAAGAGAATGAAAGTCATTCCCTATGCCTTGGCCATAGGTTCTATAAAGTATGCCATGCTGTGTACCAGATCTATTGTATACCCTACATCGAAGTTTGGCAAGGAGTACAATAGTGATCTAGGATTAGATCATCGACATTGGTCAAAATTATCCTTAGTGGAATAAGGATATGTTTCGATTGAGGAGGTGAAAAAGGTTCGTCAGAAAGGGTTACGCCGATGCAAGTTTTGACACCAATCTGATGACTCTAAGTCTCGATCTAGATACATATTGAAAGTGGAGCAATTAGCTAAAGTAGCTCGCATGAGCATTGTAGACATAGAAAATTGCAAAATACATAACGGATCTGAATGCAGAAGACTCGTTGACTAAGATTCTCTCACAAGCAAAACATGATCACACCTTAGTACTCTTTGGGTGTAAATCACATAGCGATGTGAACTAGATTACTGAATCTAGTAAACCCTTTGGGTGTTGGTCACATGGCGATGTGAACTATAGGTGTTAATCACATGGCGATGTGAAATATACCCTAGAGGCAATAATAAAGTTATTATTTATTTCCTTATTTCATGATAAATGTTTATCATTCATGCTAGAATTGTATTAACCGGAAACATGATACATGTGTGAATGCATAGACAAAACAATATGTCACTAGTATGCCTCTACTAGACTAGCTTGTTAATCAAAGATGGTTATGTTTCCTAACCATGAACAAGGAGTTGTTATTTGATTAACAAGGTCACATCATTAGTAGAATGATCTGATTGACATGACCCATTCCACTAGCTTAGCACACCATCGCTTAGTATGTTGCTACCGCTTTTATCCATGACTTATACATGTTCCCGTAACTATGAGATTATGCAACTCCTGCTTAACGGAGGAACACTTTGGTGCTACCAAACGCCACAACGTAATCGGGTGATTATAAAGGAGTACTACAGTGTCTCCAAAGGCGATGTTGGGTTGGCGATTTTGAGATTAGGTTTTGTCACTCCGATTGTCGGAGAGGTATCTCGGCCCTCTCGTAATGCACATCACTCAAGCCTTGCAAGCACTACAACTAATGAGTTAGTTGTGATATGATGTATTACGGAACGAGTAAAGAGACTTACCGGTAACGAGATTGAACTAGGTATTGATACCGACGATCAATCTCGGCAAGTAACATACCGATGACAAAGGGAACAACGATGTTGTTATGCGGTCCGACCGATAAAGATCTTCGAGAATATGTAGGAACCAATATGGGCATCCAGTGTCCCGCTATTGGTTATTGACCGTGAATAGTTCTAGGTCATGTCTACATTGTTCTCGAACCGTAGGGTCCGCACGCTTAAGGTTTCATGATGCTATTATGAGTTTATGTATTTTGATGTACCGAAGAAGTTCGAGTCCCTGATGTGATCACGACATGACGAGGAGTCTCAAATGGTCGAGACATAAAGATTGATATATTGAAGCCTATGTTTGAGTTCGGAATGGTTCCGGCGAAAACAGGAATTTTGCGAGTACCGGAGGTTACCTGAACCCCCGGAGGTAAATGGGCCATAGTGGGCCTTAGTGGAAAGGAGAAGGGCCAGCCCTAGGTGGTCAGGCGCCCCCCCCTTCCCTAGTCCTACTAGGACTAGGAAAGGGGCCGCCCCTCTCTCTCTTCCCTCCGGGAATCCTAGTCCAACTAGGATTGGGGGAATCCTCACTCCCAGAGGGAGTAGGACTCCCTTGGCGCCTCCCTTGGCCGCCAGCCCTCCCCTTGCTCCTTTATATACGGGGGGGGGGGCACCCTAGAACACACAAGTTTGATCTATGGATCGCTCTCAGCCGCAGCGTGCCCCTCCACCATATTCCACCTCGGTCATACTGTCGCAAGCTTAGGCGAAGCCTCGCGCCGGTGAAACATCAAGATCGCCACCACACCGTCAGGCCGACGAACTCTCCTCGACACTCGGCTGGATCGAGTACGAGGGACGCCATCGAGCTGCACGGTGTCAAGAACTGGGGCGCCGGAGTAACGGCGCCGGATTGGTCGGATCGCGAGGAGAACGACGACTACTTCCTCTACGCCAGATCGCTTCCGCTCGGTCCACGAGGGTACGAGACAACACTCTCCCCTCTCGTTGCTATACATCACCATGATCTTGCGTGTGCGTAGGAAAATTTTTGAAATTACTACGTTCCCCAACACACCCATGCCCCCATGCCACTAGCTAGCTTACATACTAAGCTACCTCACACTATAAAAGGAGGCACACATCCATCCATCCAGGAGGGGGGACTCCCACGCACACACACAAGGAAATAGCTAGCAAGATAGCTAGCTATCCATCCATCCACATGAGCACACATGCTCACGGCCATAGGCCATGGCCATACATGGCCACTAGAGCCGGCCATACGCAGGCATATACCGGATCAGATGCACTTGGCACTGATCGCAGATACAGCTCCAGGAGCACTTTGTAACGCCTCGATGTACACCCCAGATAGATACACTCGCATACGCAGCAAGAGGAGTATTATCTCTCCCGAGAGCTCGAAGCTGGGTAAACCACCGGCTACTCGCATACCCGCCTCCCGGCCTATCGCCAGCAGTCTTGCTCTCCACACGGCCACCTTGTGGCATATGTCGTTTGTAACACCCCCGTGGGAACACCACGACAATGTTCCTCCGCACGGAGGAGCGCCCGATTTCCATTGACCGTGATGACTTCGAGGGCCCGCATCTTGAGCTTTAGGTATGCATAACGCGGCACCGCGCTGAGTTTTGCAACGCTGTTCGTCCGAGCAGAGCATGATAGCCGCCACGGAAGGGACTATATCGAAGATTAACTCTTGCTTCGAAATTATCCGGGATCCAAGACCACTTCCAGCAGGACCGAGCCTGCACAGTTGGTTTCCACTCCTGGATGACACCTTTAAAGGTTGTCTTTGTAGGTTTAATCCTTGATGGGTCTATGCCCATTTTTGCGATCAGATCCCGATAAAGCAGGTTCAGTTGCTACCACCGCCCATCAGACTCTCGTGAGGTGAAACCCATTGATGATTGGGTCTAAAACCACGCGCGAATCCGCCATGGCGATATGCTGGTCGGATGGTCTCTTCGATCGAAAGTGATCGGGCAAGAGGACCATGGGTTGAACTTTGGGGCGACCGCTCCATCGCATAGACGCCCCAGAGTGCGCGCTTCCTCTCCTCTTGGGTATATGGGTCGCAGATATCATATTCACCATCCGCATTTGTGTGGGGAAAACCCTTCGTCCTCTATTGTTCGGGCGGTCGGGTCTCCCTCGTCGCCGCTTATTTAGCCCCTTGTCAATGTTTTCGCAATTAACTTGCCGCCTCGCTTGAACACCCAACAATCTCTATTGGTGTGGTTAGCTGGCTTTTCAGAGATGCCATGTATCCGCATAAGCGGTCGAGTATTCGGTCCAGATTGGACGGACCCGAGTGGTTCTTTAAATGGCTTCTTCCACGACCTGGTTTAGAGCCTCGAACCGCATTGACCGCCAGATTCTCCTTATCGCCGCCAAGCACGCGACACTTTTGATTCGTCGTGACTCGCCGTTGTTGTCCTTAGTATCCGGACCGCCAGAATTTTTACGGAGATTGTTGTCTGCGAAGCCAGCCAGTTGTCCTCTCCCGCAAAAAAGCGGTCATTAACGGCGTGAGGGCTGCCATGGATTTCGCTTTTCCTCCCCCTGTGCCGGGCTAGCCATTCATCCCGGATGTTATGTTTGAAGGCTGCAAGGGCCTCGTGATCCGGACAATGACGATTTGGTTTTTCTTTGTCAAGAACCGTGGTCCGTAATTGTCCGCCGATTCGTCTCGGCTGCTGAATGATGTGGCTTAGGTCATCGGCGTCGTGGTCGCACATATGTGCCTTTGAAGTTATCAAGGAATGCGCCTCCGTGTCTTCCCAACACCCAATTGACTCAAGGGCAAGCTGTTAAGCCAATGCCGAGCTGGTCCTTTAAGCTTGAGTGGTAGGTACTTGATGGCGTGGAGATCATCGCCGCGGGCCATATGGATGTGGAGAAGGTAGTCTTCGATCCACACCGCGGGGTCTATTGTGCCATCGTAAGATTCGATGTTTACGGGTTTAAACCCTTCGGGGATCTGATGATCCATTACTTCGTTAGTGAATCATAACGGGTGTGCGGCGCCCCTGTATTGAGCGATATCGCGACGCAGCTTGAGAGAGCGCTGTCTGCTGTGTTCGGCCCGGCCAGGGTTATTGTATCCGGCACGACGGTATTCGTCGTGGGTCGTGGGGCGCCCATGTGATCCATAGATGGATCTGGATTGCCTTGCTTTGTCCTCCAATATGTCTCGCAAGTCCGGGCGCTGCTCCTCTTGGCTTCGTACTTTTGGAGCGATGCCGGGTACAGCCTTGGCTGGGAGCCTAGATGCCTTCTTCGTCACGTACCACGGGTGGTCGGTGAGCCATGTCGCGGCGCTGGTGATGAAGGTATGTATGCTTCCTCCTCTAATCGGGAAGCAGCTTATGCCTTGGGTAACTTTTGAGGGACGCTCGAGTTTATACTCTTCGGCCCGGAGGACCTCGGTCCATCGATCGCTGCCAGGTGTCCCCGATCAGCTTGAAGCTGCTGCTGCTTTTTCTTTAGGCTGTTTGCTATGGCGATAAGCCCGCGCTTGAAGCGCTCTTGTTCGACGGATCTCGTGTAATGATTTAATTCGCTATCGTTGAGGCTTGCTTCGTCTTCGATGGAGGCATATAGTTATCATCCTCAACCCCTTCGCCCCGCCGCCTCGTGGGGCTTGCTTCGATCCTCCTGCTACCGAGTCTTGCCTGAGGGGATTGTCTTCGGCGCCTCCGAGTGTTATTGTCTCCCGTGCCGAATTCCATTCTTGCTGTGGCGGGATTTAGAGCGGCGTCACCGACGCCGGGCGCTTGGGCTGCTTTTTTAAGAGTCCGCCTCCGCGCTTCTTCGCCATCCCTTCTTTTGGGGTATCCACCATGCATACGCTATATGACGAGGTGGCCTTCCAGCGCCTCAGTAGGCGCTGGTTCTCGTTTGTCTCCAAAGATCGCCGCCCATAGCGCCGATGTCTTCGAGTCGTAGTCTAGCATGTCGGTTAAATCCTCGACGCTGGCTACAAAGTGGGTGGTGGGTGGGCTCAATTTCTTCGCTGCTCAGATTCCAACCATCCTCGCCATAGTCCGCCAGACTCTCCGATAACGAGATGCTTTAATGAGTTTAGGATATCGCCAAAGGCGAAGTGTTGGAATATGTCCGCGCGGTGAATTCCATAACCGCGCCCAATCCGGACCGATTGGTAGGGCGGAGGTTCGGAGTCCGGCGAGGAGTCCGCACCTCGGAATCACGAAGTCTCGCAGGGACAAGGTCGTTGTTCGCCCATCGCTGCGGAGGTTGAAGCCCCGGGCGCGCTTATCCACCGACCCTTGATCCGGGCGATCGTTCGCCATGGTCAAGCGGATCTGAGTGCGCTACCAAGGCACCGCTCCGCGGCAGAGCTAGATCGCGCCCATCGCCATAGTGCGACGCTGCTTCGTGGCTCGAGTCCGTCAAGATCAAGTCTCCGCGTCATCGGCCGTGAAGTTTAAGTTTCCAAATCTGACTCGACGCCAGGGCGAAGCTGATCCGCTTCCAGATGGCCAAGTGAATTGGCCCACAGGCAAAGCCGAATAGGAAGATCTGTCCGGGAGAAAAGTTCACTCGACAGCGCTGTTGGTTGAAGATGCCATCAAGTTTATCGGTGACGCATAGAGGAACTCTCAATGAAAGCACCAATGTCGGTGTCAAACCGCGGATCTCGGTAGGGGGTCCCGAACTGTGCGTCTAGGCAGATGGTAACAAGAGACAAGGGACACAAGAGTTTTTACCTGTGTTCGCACTCTCGGCGGAGGTAAAACCCACGCCCGCTTGATTAATATTGATGATATGGGTAGTACAAGAGTAGATCTACCACGAGATCAAGGAGGCTAAACCCTAGAAGCTAGCCTATGGTATGATTGTTGAGATGTATATTCGCCCCACGTACTAAAGCCCTCCGGTTTATATAGACACCGGAGAGGCGAGGGTTACACGTAGTCGGTTACAATGGTAGGAGATCTACATATCCAGATTGCAAGCTTGCCTTCCACGCCAAGGAAAGTACCATCCGACACGAGCCGAGTCTTCAATCTTCTATCTTCGTAGTCCGGGAGTCCGCGGATATTGATAGTCCGCTATCCGACACCCCTAGTCCAGACTCCTCAACCGGGTTTTACGAACGTCCAAGCCTCGGGCCAAAAAAATCGAAGACGGATACGCCTCCGTCAGATCTATAATTTTTGATTGTTCCATGCCAATATTATTCAACTTTCATATACTTTTGGCAACTTTTTATACTATTTTTGGGACTAACATATTGATCCAAAGGCTCAGCAAGCGCCTTCCTCGCTTGTTGCATGTTTTATGTTTCGCAGAAACCCAATATTAAACGGAATACAAATGGGATAAAAACAGATGGAGAATTATTTTGGAATATTTGGGATTTTCCGAAGGAAGAATCAACGCGAAACGGTGCCCGAGGTGGCCAGGAGATAGGGGGCGCCCCCCCCCCCCGGGCGCACCTCGCACTCTCCTGGGCCATGTCGTGATTCTAAGTCTGACAGTAGAGTGGGGGTAGGTATGGAGAGGCAATGTCTTAGCTATGGAGAGGTTGTAACACAAGTTTATGTACGAGTTCAGCCCTTCTGAGGAAGTAAAGCCCCACGCCCTCGGAGCCCCGAGGCGGTCGAGTGGATTATGTGTATATGAGTTACTGTGGGTGCTAACCCTTCGCCTGGAGGGGGGGTGGCTTATATAGAGTACGCCAGACCCCCGCCAGCCCACGAATGAAGGGTTTAAGGTACATTAAGTCTGGGCGCATCGTAACGCCCCACATAAAGTGTCTTAACTACCATAAAGTCTACTTAATTACGCATGCTGCAGACAGAGTGCCGCTGGCCTTCCGGGTGGTCGAGTGAGTCTTCATGGTCGAAGTCCTTCTGCCACCGAGCGGTTCCTCGTAGGTCGATCGAAGGTGATCTCTTCTAAGGGTGTCCTTGGGTAGGGCACTTAGATCAGATCTATGACCCTACCCTAGGTACATGAATCCATCATTAGCCCCTAATGGATTGAGGTTTGAGTGAGGAAGGAGTTGATGTAGTTTTCGATCGACTTTTGCATACCGGTCTGCGCGTTGTTTTGACTAAGAATCTTTTCGTTGATAATGAGCAACTTTTCTTTAGTCGACTCGATCCATTCTTTTCTTTCGCCGAGTGACCTTTTGGACTTTGCCGATTTCCGAGCGACGGATCGTAGGGAAATCCCTTTGTCCGACAAACCAATCTGCCGCTTTCATGGATTCTCGGGATATGAAATTTGGGGAAGCGCTGGCGGGGCGGACCGCAGCGCCGGATGGGATAGGCATAGACGCCGATCCCGCGCCGCCGCCGCCACGATCGCTGACGACAAGAATCGTTTCGGATATGATTAGATCGACCGCCCACCTGTCATCCACTCGAAGGGATCTTATAAATGCGCCTTCGCGAGGGTTTTTGAACAAAGGCCTCAAGATTCTCTCTCGCTCTCCTCGCTCTCCGCCTAACGCGCTCGCTCGCCCCACGCAACTTCTCCTCGCGATCTCGCCGGGCAGCCATGGTCAAGGAGAAGACGCCGGCGCCGAATGCGCGAAGAAGGCCGGGCGACAGAGAAGGCGAGGGGAGATCCACCACCGCAGCGGTCTTCGCTTAGATCTCGCTCGCCAAAGGCTGGGTCCAGGAGATTGATCCGCCGACCATCACGGAGACGGATCTCTCGACATGGCTAACGACGGGCTGATCCCACGGAGCCGCAAGGCTTCGGGGAAAGAGTGGCAGCCCCACCGAAGAGGGTGAGTGCGTGCTTCTCGCCACCCATGTCGATCATGGATTTTCTTTGCCACCGAGCTGCCCGTGGTTTCTGAACTTTTTGAGCGCAACTCCACCACTTCACCCCGAATTCTATCGCCTATCTTGCCGCGTTTGTGTCTATGTGTGAGAATTTTCTGGGTTGTCGACTGCATTGGGGCTTGTTCAAGCACATATTCATGTGTCGCTCTCATACCGTGAAGAAGGCGAGCCCAGGCGATGAAAAAACCCAAGTTGTCCAAATGTGTGGAGGCCTGGGGATCTAGGTGAGGAACAAGAGCACCTTCCCAGCCATGACGTTTCCCGAGTCGGTCAGAAGCTGGCTGTCGACCTGGTTCTATCGCCGAATGAGCCGACACCGGGCAATGAGGGACTCCCTCAATTCACCATGGACCGAGGAACAATCCTCCTCTCAAGGTGATTCCGAGGAGAAAGCCGACGTGAAGATGCTGATGGAGCGCGTAGTTCAGTTGGTCCGAGATGGAGTAACTGGCATGGACCTTTTGGAGGTTTTTCTTAGGCGGCGTATCCAGCCTCTTCAATTCCGGAGCCATTGCATGTGGTTGTACTGCGGAACTGAAGATGAAACTCGGATCCACCCGGAAGCAGTCGACGATGCCACGGTGGAAAGGTGGATGGCTGCGGTCACTGGGAACAAGGATAATCCCCGTGGATCCAGAAGCATTCCTCCACTCGACCATCACAGCGTTCCAGACAAGGTATGTTTGCTCCACCTTCCACTGTATTCTTGTCATATTTATTTCTGTTTTCTCCACAAATCGGTCGATTGATATTTGTCTTGATGTCTATCAGGCCCTCACCGAGCTGTACTCGATGCCCAATGGAGCACAGGCTCCGACTGAAGAGGAAGAAGCGAGCGGGGGCGAGAGCCAGGAGGAGTGGGACTCGGATGTCGCTGAGGATGATGATGATGATGACGACGATGAGGAGGACGAAGAAGAGGAGGAGGAGGAGGTTGTTCCATCGCGCCGTAAAGGCGGTCGAAACTTGTCCATGACCTCGCGATCGAACGTGGCAGGGGTTATCATCGTCAAGCAGCCGACCAAACGCCTCGACCACTTCTCCGCGCCGATCGAAAAGGCGCCAAGCAATCCAAGGTGGCCCTCACAAAGCCACCAAGCTCCTACCAAAAATGAAGGTGTCCATCCCCACCATATCAGGGTAAACCTGCTGTTTAAGTCTTCTTGTTTTGTGCAAACTTTATCTCTCGTTGACATTTGAGTTAGCCGATCGATTCTTTGGAACTGCAGTTGTTGCTATCGAGACTCGTGCAAGGCCGACGACCATGAGATGGAGGACGAGCAACCTCAAACCCCGGTAGTATACTCTTAATTCTGTTTTTATTCGATCGACTCGTGATCTCTAATTTCGATTCTTTTCTCAGTAGCTCCATCCAATGTCGCTATCACTCTTCCGGATGATGATGAAGATGAGGAACCATCGCACGGAGGAGCAGGAAAGCGCGCCGGCCGTGGTGGCCCAGATGTGACGGTGCCCGAGACTCTGGTCGCGGAGGAGGAGAACACCACTTGACACACCGTGTCTTTCGCGGTGCCGCTGACGAGTGCTCATCCTGCTTTGTCGAAAGTGCCGCACAACCTTCTTCTTCACGACGCACCACGCCCCGTGAGGACCAAGCCGCTGCTGCTAAGGAAGCGATACGCCAAGCGGGATCATGATGGAGCAGGTGAAGACCATCCGGATGCGAGCCAGCAGCTTACGGCGCCGCTTCGCCCTTCAAAGCAATGTTTAGGTCACGAGTCGCCTGCTCGTTAGGATATGCTATCAAAAGCTTTTTCGAATCCATAGCAATCACCCACCGGGTATGTCGATTGAAACTCCGTGTTAGCGGGGCATCGCAGAGTGCACCCGCCGGTGTAGTCCCATACTAAGGTCGATCGCCGCGCCGGCCTTAGGCTTTATAAGTTCGCTTTTCCGCCATTCGACTATGGCTAATGAATTTTCAAACCGTGGGGGCACGCTGAGTGCACCCATCGGTGTAGTCCCCAAGATCGTGGGTCGATCGCTTGCAGCTGATTACAATCAAGAATATGTCTTGAGCATTTTTTTGGGGTCGATCGTCGACTCGCTTTTAATAGAACTAGTGGGGCATCGCCGAGTGCACCCATCGGGTAGTCCCCAGACTACGGTCGAATGTTTGTATTCGGCAGTAGTCTTAGAAACGCATGATTTTCTTATCCACTCGGAAGTGAATTATCTTTGATATTTTGTCGATTGGTTCTTCGCAGAAACTCGTGACCTTGGCGGCTCGTTATAATCGAAATGGAGCACAAGCACATTCAGCTCGA
This sequence comes from Aegilops speltoides, assembly GCA_021437245.1. NCBI lineage: Eukaryota > Viridiplantae > Streptophyta > Magnoliopsida > Poales > Poaceae > Aegilops > Aegilops speltoides. Next base: position 40,352,843 of record CM038143.1, read on the forward strand.
ATCGATCTCAAGTTGGTTCAGAGAATCGACGTAAGGCAAGGAGGAGACCAAAGGTATGTTTGGTGAGACCTTGACGACCCTTTTTCCCTTCATTTGTTTCAAAATCTGACCTTGCTGAAACTTGCGTGCAAGGTGAAGGAGGCCCGTAAGAAAAAGACCTTGAGCTAGTCGAGAAGACCAAGCTTGCCGACGAGAAGTTAGCTTCACCACCAAGCTCAAGAAGAAAATACTAATATGAAAGCTGCTCTTGGATTGCTAACAAGGAAGTCACCGATCAAAATCGACAGTAAAGCTGCCCCGACCGACAAAGTCAGCCACTGACCGAAGAAAATGATCCGAGGTCTTTCCGAGTGGTCTTGCCAAGAAGTTGTTCCTTATGCTTGAAGGTAACCTTTACACTCGACAATCATTTTCAGCTGTGATCTTTCCATTCGACCATTGCCTTGACTCGTGTTTGTCCTTGTAGAATTTTGTCAAAACTTTGAAGAAGAGACTAGCCGGCCGAACCAAACCTTGACCCCGCCAATTCTCGTGAACGATGAAGTTGCTATGAATGTTTTCCGACCGAGTCCCGCGGTTGCAGCCTGTCGTGGACTATCTTGCAAGGCTGAAGGTCACCACATCTCGTGATCGACTCAACGCCTCGCCTGTGGAGACACTCCGTAATCCACCTCGAAGTCGCCGATGGCTCGCCAACACGGTCCCCGGTCGAGTGCAGGAGGAAAAAAGTCCTCGGCTCGGTGCGGTGCAGATGTTGCTCGTGGTTCCGCTCGAGTCCACTCCAAAGATGCGCGAGAAGACAAGCCGGCAGCTCTCCGGTGGCTACCACCAAGAAACACGACTTCAGGTCCTTCATGGAAACCTTCATTGCTGCCGCCACTGGATCGATATTGTATTGATCTTGATGAATTCACAGCACCTTCCAGCCTCCACAGAGGGATAAAAACTTCTTTTAAGTTTGGCACTTTAAATTTGCCTCGGTATGTCGAGTGGAGTTGTAACCGATAAACCTTAACAGTGCTTAGCGCTCGAGCACTTTCGGTTCCTTTAGGTATCGATCCGAACTTGGATTTGATGTTTGAATATGATTGCTTTGGCTCAAATGTCTTTTGCAGTGTTCAAAGCAAAACGCCACCGCAATGACTTATTCCTTAATCCACTTAGGCTAGCGCTGGTTGCAGTTAAGCCCCGAGTGAGAGGTTTGCTCTTCACTCGTAGGATTTTTATATCTTAGGGGAGCACTGTGGTTGCAGCTAAGCCCCCGAGAGAGAGGTTTGCTCTTCACTGTAGGATTTTCATAGCTTAGGCGAGCCCCTGGCTGCAGCTAAGCCTCCGAGTGAGAGGTTTGCTCTTCACTGTAGGATTTTTATATCTTAGGCGCAGCCCTGGCTGCAGTAAGCCTCCGAGTGAGAGGTTTGCTCTTCACTCTGTAGGATTTTCATATCTTAGGCGCAGCACTGGTTGCAGTTAAGCCCCGAGTGAGAGGTTTGCTCTTCACTCGTAGGATTTTTATATCTTAGGCGCAGCACCGGCTACAGCTTAAGCCCCCGAGTGAGAGGTTTGCTCTTCACTGTAGGATTTTCACGTTGTACTTGTGGTGAAGCTCAGAGGAGTGGGTCGCAATGACCTGCACCTTGTCCTCCTTACGAAAGACATTGTACTTATGGCGAGCTCGAGGAGAGGGTCACAATGACCTGCACCTCATCTTCCTTTCGAGCAGACGTTGTATTTGTGGCGAGACAGAGGAGAGGGTCGCAATGACCAGATCTCGCCCCTCCTTATGAGAAAGACATTGTACTTATGGCGAGCTCAGAGGAGAGGGTCGCAATGACCTGCACCTCGGCCCTCCTTTCGATCAGACGTTGTATTTGTGGAGCTCAGAGGAGAGGGTCGCAATGACATGTACCTCGTCCTCCTTATGAAGACATTGTACTTATGGCGAGCTCGAGGAGAGGGTCACAATGACCTGCACCTCGCCCTCCTTTCGAGCATACGTTGTATTTGTGGCGAGCTCGAGGAGAGGGTCGCAATGACCTGCACTTTTGTCCTCCTTATGTAGCACACATTGTACTTAGGCGAGTGTTAAATCAGCAGTAAGCCCCGAGTGGAAGTCCGCTTACCACTGTAGGATTTTTATAACTTAGGCGAGTACTTGACTGCAGCTAAGCCCCGAGTGGAAGTCCGCTTACCACTGTAGGATTTTTATAACTTAGGCGAGTACTTGGACTGCAGCTAAGCCCCCGAGTGGAAGTCTGGCTTACCACTCGGTAGGATTTTTATAACTTAGGCGAAACGGATTCGCGGCTAAGCCTCCAAGTGGGAGTCTGGCTCAACACTCGGTAAGGATTTAATCTTAGGCGAAACGGATTCGCAGCTAAGCCTCCGAGTGGGAGTCTGGCTCACCACTCAGTAAGGATTTTTACAAACTTAGGCAAAACGGATTCGCGGCTAAGTCACCCACTGAGGGGAAAATTTTATTGGACAAATAAAAAGTGACAAAAATTATGGAGGAATTATGACACTATTATTTTGAAATCCATGAACTACGTATACTTTATTACAACTCATCCGAAAGGATAAACTTATGTAAATGGGCGGAGTAGTTCCGCTCCAAGCTCGAGGCTCGCCGATATTATGTTCGACGTTGTAAAGACGGTATGCCCTGCTGTGGAGAACTTTGGTGACGATAAAGGGTCCTTCCCAAGAAGGAGCAAGCTTGTGTTGTTTCTTCCGATCCACTCGAGAACTAAATCTCCTTCCTAGAAGGCTCGACCTCACATTTCTCGGGCGTGGAAACGACGCAAGTCTTGTTGGTAGATGGTCGATCGATCGAGCCATCTCCTTTCTTCCTCTAAAAGGTCGATCAAGGCCCCGCCGCCGCTTGTTCAGCTTCGCTTGTAGAGTTCAACTCGAGGAGCATTGTCGAGAAGATCACTCGGCAAGATCGCTTCACTCCAGAGACCAAGAAGAATGGAGTTCTTCCGGTCGACCGATTAGGTGTGGTCCGCAGTCCCCAAAGCACCGGGAAGTTCGTCGACCCATGCTCCAGCCGCATGCTTGAGATCATGCATCACCGGGTTTCAACTTTGAGGATCGTGCCATTGGCTCGGTCTGCTTGTCCATTCGATCGCTGGATGGGCGATCAAGCGTAGTCGACTCGTGTGCCTTGAGAGTTGCGTAAATCCTGAATTCTTCCGAATCAAAGTTCGACCCATTATCTATAATGATGCTGTAGGGACTCCATATCTGAATATCGCCTCGATGAAGCTCACAGCGAAGACCGGCCAAGGTTCTTGATTGGCTTAGCTCAATCCACTTGGTGAACTTGTCGACCGCCACGAGTACATGCGTGAAGCCACTTCGACCTGTTCTCAAGGGACCGACCATGTCCAACCCCCATACCGCGAAGGCCGACGAGTGGAATGGTCTTCGAGTCGACGCAGCTTGTGTGACATATTTGAGTAGAACCGACATCCTTCGACTTGTCCACTATTTCCTTTGCCATCTCATTCGCCTTTGGCCAAGAAAATCCGACTCGGTATGCTTTTGGCCACGATGGTCCGATAGGACGATGATGACCACAGTCCCCGAGTGGATATCATTGAGAATGATTCGACCTTCCTCCGCGTTATGCACTTTTGACCAACTCCAACAAGGCTCTCTATACAACTCGTCCTTTGATAACGGTAAAGGCCTTTGGATCGACGGACGATCCGTCGAGCCTCTTCCTCATCTTCGGGAGCTCTTTTCTCGTGATATACGCGATATAGGAATTGTCCAATGGGTGACTACCAAGATCTCCATGACCAAGTCGACCACCGCGGGACTTCAACCTCGCCGGATCTGTGGCACTCTTGGGCTGTGGAGCTTCTTCGGTGAAAGGATCTTCTTTGATCGACGGAGTATGTATATGCTCCAAGAACACACCACTGAATGGCTTCTCTCTTGAACCTATCTTTGCCAGATCATCTGTTTTCTGATTTTTCACCGGGTATGTGATGGAGCTCTAACCCTCAAACTTCTTTTTCCAGCTTCCTCATCGCATTGCAATATCCAATCATGGTGGGCTTTTCACGCCCCACTCCTTCATCACTTGGTTGACCACTAAATCTGAATCGCCATAGACCATCAAAGCGACGGATGCCGAAAGTGAGATGGCCATGCGAATCCGTATAAGAGGGCCTCATACTCGCCTCATTGTTGGAGGAATCAAAGTGAATCGAGCACATATCCGAGCTTATCTCCTCCGGGGAAACCAGGACAACCCCAAAGACCGAACCATTCAACATCTTAGAGCCATCAAAGAACATGGTCCAATGCTCCGAGTGAACTTCACCGATCGTCATTGTTCAATCCACTCGGCGAGGAAATCTGCTATTGCTCGACTTAATGGCTTTTGCCTCAAACTTGATATCAAGGGAAGAACTTCAATTGCCCATTTTGCCACTCGACCGCTTGCATCTCTCACAGCAAAATCTCGAGAGTGGAGCGTCACGACGATCGTGATGGTATGATCGAGAAATAATGAGCAACCTTCTTCGTGGTCATGTATATTCCATACACAAGCTTCGATAATGAGGATATCTCGCTGATGGAGTCAAGACTTTAGACAAATAATACATCGGGCGCTGAACTTTGAAGGCTTTTTCTTCTTCTTCCCGCCGACCATAAGCACTGATCGACGACTTGTCCTGTGGCTGCGATATAAAGCAACAGAGGCTCTTTGCTGATTGGAGCAGCGAGCACCGGCTGGGTGGAGAGCAGAGCTTTTAGCTCGCAAACGCTGCATCAGCTTCTCGAGTCCACTCAACTTGTTCCGCTTTCTTCATCACGGTAAAGAGGCAATGCCTTTTCACCGAGTCATGAGATGAATCGACTTAATGCGCCAAGCATCCAAGAAGCTTCGACATCGCACTCAAGACAGTATGCTTCATTCAGAGAATAGTGCCGATCTTCTCGGATTAGCATCAATCCTCGCCGAAACGAAAACCGAGTAACTTTCCACCAGAACTCCGAATGTGCACTTTGATGGATTGAGCTTGATATCATATCTTCGAGGTTGGCAAATATTTCGCGAGGTCAGCGAGCAGGTCGTAACCTTTTCGTGACTTGACGATGATATCATCCATATACGCTTCTACATTCCGATCGATTTGAGTGAGCGTACACTTCAATCATTCGTGATAAATGTGGCTCCGCATTTTAAGGCCAATGTCATGTTGATATAGCGTAGCACCCTAATGGAGTGATGGAAGCTGTTTTATCTCGCCGGGTCCATACAGACGGATCCGATGATACCCGAATAGGCGCCTAGAAAAGACATCTTCGTGATCCCGCAATGAAGTCAACAATTTGATCTATGCGAGGGAGAGGAAAATGATCTTCGGCAGGTTCTGATTGATGTGCTTGAAATCAATGCACATTCGGAGCGATTTGTCCTTCTTAGGAACCATGACGACATTAGCGAGCCACTCAGAGTGGTATATCTTCTGATAAATCCTGCCGCCAACAATGAGCCACTTCTTCACCAATAGCCTTTCTTCTCGACGGCGGACCGTCAAGATGCTCTCTAACCTGCTTTGCTGATGAGTCGACTTAAGACGATGCTCAGCCAGCCCTTTGAACACCTAGCATGTCACCGCTTCCATGCAAAATGTCCTAGTTCTCACGGAGGAACCGGATGAGCGCTTCTTCCTATTTCGGTCGAGTGTTGTGGAGATGTGGGTCGGGCTGCATTGGGGTCGGTCGGGTGAATGTGACATGCTTTATCTCACCGCCGATCGAAATGCAGATTCTGTGGCGGGTTTTGGATCGCAGCAAATCACTCGGATCGCGCTTTGCTTATACTCTTCAAACTTGACCGCTGTCACCGAATCAGCAATCTTCGAGCCCTTCCGAAAAGCAATTTTTGTTTTTACGATCACCGTGACAGTTGATCACCCTTTGGGGCCGGGCATCTTCGCTTGAGGTACACGAACATGGTCGAGCCATGAACCGCATAAGCTGGTCTCCCAAAATGGCGGTACGACTCAAAATCCACAACCTCAAACGCCAACTTTTCCTTGCGAAAATGTTTTGAATCACCAAACACCACGCCCAGAGCTATTTGTCGAGTGACTCGCTTTCTTTTCCGGTATAACTCCATGAAAGCTCATGTTATCGGTGCTCGGGCCGACATCGGAATGCCCATTCCTTTCAAGCAGGTTCAGATACAACAAGTTCAGCCCATCAAGACCTTTTGTCACGAGTGCCTTCGATAACCGGGTCGACCACCAAAGCTTCCTCCTGTGGGTGGCAATATGAGTCGGGTGATCGATTGGTCGAAAGTGATGGGTGTTTGGGACCATCTCGTATAACTTGGTTTTGCTGGGCAACCATGTTCACCTCACGATTAATGACTTTCACGACTCTTGCTTTCCACATCCGCGAAGACCATCAAAGTGGAGTTGACATGCGGATATCCTTCCTCACCGCCCTCCTTGTCTTCGCCTTGTCCGACTCTTTTCCTTGTCCTTAGACTATTTTCCTTGAAACCGCCGGATCAGAGTCGACATTGGCGCAGTGGTATGCTTTGGGTAAATGATATTGCCTCTTCATCTTTCTTCGTGTGGATGTGACACGCATATCCATCACGCCGCTCCCTTCTTTATCCTTCACCTTCTTAGGGTTCCGTGATCCTTTTGGTTTCCCTTTAAACTTTCCTCGAAGTCACGGCCACGCCTCTCCAGAGCTGCTGGTTCAGCCTTCCGCTTCGCTTCCGATCGGTGTTTCTTCTCCGATCGACTCGGCTTGTACTTGCCGCTGAATCGGTTCTTCTTCGCCACATGATTTGGTAGCAATTCCATCATCCGACTCAGTGGTCATGTCTCCGGTTCGACCAAATTTCAAACTCAATTCTTCGTTTGACGCCATCCTTGAAGGCGCAGACCGCTCGATGATCGTATTACATTCTCCACAAGATGGTGCAAAGTGATCCATCTCTCAATATACTCCCCGAGAGTCTCATTGGTCTTCAGACACGCACTTGCAGCTCCGCTAATCCGCTGGTCGCTTGCAAGTTCCTTCAAACGCTTGACGAACACTCGTGATGATCTTCCCAAGTGTAAATGCTGCCGGTGGTAATCGATTCAACCACGCCCGCGTAACCTTCCAACGTGAGGGGCAAATGCTTCATGGCCACCTCGTCATTCCCACGACCAATCTGAACCGCCACTCAGTAGTCTCAAGCCAAGTTTCGTGCTTAGACTCACCAAAGGAACTTGTCGACCTCTGCCAACCTGAAATTGGGGATTATCGCAGCTCGATAGCCCTGCTGAAACATTCTAGACCGTAAACATGCACTCGATCGCCAGGGCGATCTCGCCGGGCCCGCCCGATGGGCTCTGCTCCGCCGACAAGCCTTGCACGATAATGGATCGCTGTCAAGCCTGGTTCCTCGGGTCGACCGGAGCTCTTCGCCTCACAATCGAGCCGACGCCACATCTTGCTGCCGAGGAGCGAAGACCCACCTCGAGGGGAAGTGGCACTGACGCCTATCATCTCGGTCGGTCGGTCTCCATATCGTTCGCTGATTTCACGCTTCTTCGCCGCGGAGGCGATCGGGATCAGGAGCCGATTAAACCGATTCGCAGCGATGGATCGGCTGTGAATTTGCTGCGCGATCGCGACACGGCTGAATTCTGGTCCTCTCGCCCGGAGTAAATCCTCGACCGTGATCAAGCTTCCGCCAGCCCGACCGAGAGGGCTGGATGGACTTCGCTATACGAGTCGCGTCGCTAAATTCTGATTGGGGTTCGATATACCTGAGTCGGCGGGAAGAGTTGACGCCTGACATGCTGAACTCGCTTTACACATGCTGCCGAGTGCTCGCCGAAGATTCTCAAGCGAGCTGCTCGCCAACCGCCAAACGTGTTTCCTCCAAGGCGCAAGCCACGGGTTTCTCCGCGATGGGAGTATGCAGGCATCCATGTTCCTCGCGGGCGGTTCTCTTTGCGAGAGTCGAGTGGCTCGGCTGGTACTCTTCGTGGTCACGGCGGGTCGCTCGTCACGCCGCCCCGCCTTCATGGGCGGCTGGGGACCGCGAGGTCCATTGACCATCGGATTTCGCCGCCGATCATCGCTATCGCATTCGGATGCGCTTCTACGAGCCACCGACAGATCGAACAGCCAGAGAGATTCGCCGGGCTCGATTGTCAAGAACTCTGGGTGGTGGCCGCCCGACGAGCCATCACAGGTCTCACCCACCGCTGAAGCCTCGATCACCAGAGCGCTTATATGTTGGGGAACGAGTAATTTCAAAAATTTCCTACGCACACGCAAGATCATGGTGATGATATAGCAACGAGGGGAGAGTGTTGTCCACGCACTGTGAGACCGAAGCGAAGCGCTATGACAACGCTGTTGATGTAGTCGACGCCTTCACGATCCGACCGATCCAAGCACCGAACGACGCACCTCCGAAGTTCAGCACACGCTCAGCTCGATGACGCCCTCGAACTCCGATCCAGCCGAGTGTCGAGGAGAGTTCCACAAGACGACGGCAGGACGATCTTGATGTTCTATCGCAGCAGGCTTCGCTTAAGCTTCATGACGATATGACCGAGGTGGAATATGGTGGAAGGGGCACCGACACGGCTAAGGAACGATCCGAGATCAACTTGTGTGTCCATGGGGTGCCCCTGCCCCTCAGATATAAAGGAGGGAGGGAGGAGGAGGCCGCCCTAGGAGGGGCGCCATAGGGGAGTCCTACTCCCACCGAGTAGGATTCCCCTTCCTAGTCCAACTAGTAATCCTTCCATGTAGTAGGAGTAGGAGACTAGGAAGGGAAGAGAGAAGAGAAGGAAGGAGGGGGGCGCCTCCCTAGTCCACCTCGGACTAGTCCATGGGGGGGTGCGCCTGCCCTATGGCCCTTTTTCGCATGGGCCCAATAAGGCCCAATAGGCCCAATACGAATTCCTCGTAACTCTCCCAGATTCAAAAATACCCAATCACTGAACCTTTCCAACTCCAATATAGTCGTCCAATATATCGATCTTTACGCCTCGACCATTTCGAGACTCTCGTCATGTCCCCGATCTCATCCGGACTCAACTCCTTCGTACATCAAAACTCATAAACTCATAATATAACCGCCATCGAAACCTTGTTGCATGGATTCTACGGTTCGAGAACTATGTAGACATGACCTAGAACTATTCTCGGTCAATAACCAATAGCGGACCTGGATGCCCATATTGGTCCTACATATTCTACGAAGATCTTTATCGGTCAAACCGCATAACAACATACGTTGTTCCTTTGTCATCGGTATGTTACTTGCCCGAGATTCGATCGTCGGTATCCAATACCTAGTTCAATCTCGCCACCGCAAGTCTCTTTACTCGCTCAGAATGCATCATCCCGTAACCAACTCATTGGTCACATTGCTTGCAAGGCTTATAATGATGTGCATTACCGAGAGGGCCCAGAGATACCTCTCCGACAATCGGAGTGACAAAACCTAATCTCAAATACGCCAACTCAACATGTACCTTCGAGACACCTGTAGTACTCCTTTATAATCACCCAGCTTACGCCAGACGCTTGGTAGTACCCAAAGTGTTCCTCCGTAAACGGAGTTGCATAATCTCATAGTTACAGAACATGTATAAGTCATGAAGAAAGCAATAGCAACATACTAAACGATCAAGTGCTAAGCTAACGGAATGGGTCAAGTCAATCACATCATTCTCCTAATGATGTGATCCCGCTAATCAAATGACAACTCTTTGTCCATGGCTAGGAAACATAACCATCTCTCGATAAACGAGCTAGTCAAGTAGAGGCATACTAGTGACACTATGTTTGTCTATGTATTCACACATGTATTATGTTTCCGTTAATACAATTCTAGCATGAATAATAAACATTTATCATGAAATAAGGAAATAAATAATAACTTTATTATTGCCTCTAGGCATATTTCCTTCAGCCTCCCACTTGCACTAGAGTCAATAATCTAGTTCACATCGCCATGTGATTTAACACCAATATTCATATCTCAGATATGATTAACACCCATAGTTCACATCATCATGTGACCAACACCCAAAGGGTTTACTAGAGTCAATAATCTAGTTCACATCGCTATGTGATTAACACCCAAAGAGTACTAAGGTGTGATCATGTTTTGCTCGTGAGAGAAGCTTAGTCAACGGGTCCGCTACATTCAGAGCCGTATGTATTTTGCAAATATTCTATGTCTACAATGCTCGCACGGAGCTACTCTAGCTAATTGCTCCCACTTTCAATATGTATCCAGATTGAGACTTAGAGTCATCTCGATCGTGTAAAAGTTTGCATCGATGTAACTTTTACAACAAACTCTTTTATCACCTCCATAATCGAGAAACATCTCCTTAGTCCTTACTAAGGATATTCTTGACCAATGTCCAAAGGATCTACTCCTAGATCACTATTGTACTCCCTTGCCAAATTCAGAGCAAGGTATACAATAGGTCCGGTACATAGCATAGCATACTTTATAGAACCTATGATCGAGGCATAGGGAATGACTTTTCATTCTCTTTCTATTTTCTCGATGTGGTCGGGATTTGAGTCTTACTCAATTTCATACCTTTGCAACAAGTGCAAGAACTCTTTCTTTGACTGCTCCATTTTGAACTATTTCAAAATCTTGCCAAGGTATGTACTCATTGAAAATCTTATCAAGCCGCCTTGATCTATCTCAATAGATCTTGATGCTCAATATGTAAGTAGCTTTATCGAGGTCTTTTCTTTTAAAGAACTCCTTTAAAACACTCCTTTATGCTTTGTAGTAAAATTCTACATCATTTCGATCAACAATATGTCACCACATATACTAATCGTAAAGGTCAGAGTGCTCCCACTCACTTTATTGTAAATACAGCTTCATCGTAAGTCCATATAAAACTATATGCTTTGATCAACTTATCAAAGCGTATATTCCAACTCCGAGATGCTTGCACCAGTCCATAGATGGATCGCCTGAGCTTGCACATTTTGTTAGCACCTTTAGGATTGACAAAACCTTCTCGTTGCATCATATACAACTCTTCTTTAATAAATCCATTAAGGAATGCAGTTTTGACATCCATTTGCCGATTTCATAAATGTGGCAATTGCTAACATGATTCGACAGATTTAAGCATCGATACGAGTGAGAAAATCTCATCGATTCAACCCCTTGAACTTGTTGAAAACCTTTTGCAACAAGTCGAGCTTAGTGGATAGTAACACTACTATCGTTGTCCGCCTTCCTCTTGAAGATCCATTTATTTAACATGGCTTGTCGATCATCGAGCAAGTCAATCAAAGTCCATACTTTGTTCTCATACATGGATCATATCTCGATTTTATGGCCTCAAGCCATTTTATGAATCTGGGCTCATCATCGCTTCTCATAGTTCGAGGTTTATCATGGTCTAGTAACATGACTTTCGTAACAGGATTACCGCATCACACCGGTGCGGATCTTACTCGAAGACCCACGAGGTTCTGTAGTAACTTGATCTCAAGTTTCATGATCATCATCATTAGCTTCCTCACTAATTGGTGTAGGAATCATCGAACTGATTTCGTGATGAACTATTTTCCAATTCGGGAGAAGGTACAAATTACCTTATCAAGTTCTACTTTCCTCCCACTCACTTCTTTCGAGAGAAACTCCTTCTAGAAAGGATCCATTTTAGCAACGAATAACTTGCCTTCGGATCTGTGATAGAAGGTGTACCCAACAGTTTCCTTTGGGTATTCTATGAAGACGCATCTCCGATTTGGGTTCGAGCTTATCAGATGAAACTTTTTCACATAAGCATCGCAACTCCAAACTTTAAGAAACAACAACTTAGGTTTATTGCTAAACCATAGTTCATATGGTGTCGCCTCAACGGATTTAGATGGTGCCCTATTTTAAACGTGAATGCAGCTGTCTCTAATGCATAACCCCAAAACGATAGTGGTAAATCGATAAGAGACATCATAGATCGCACCATATCAAATAAAGTGCGGTTACGACGCTCGGACACACCATAACGATGTGGTGTTCTGTGGCGGAGCTGTGAAACTATTCCACATTGTTTTAATTGAAGACCAAACTCAGAACTCAAATATTTGTCTCGTGATCGATCGCAGAAACTTTATTTTCTTGTTACGATGATTTTTCCACTTCACTCAAATTCTTTGAACCTTTCAACTATTTCGCACTTATGTTTCATCAAGTAGATATACCCATATCTCGCTCAAATCATCTTGTGAAGGTCGAAAATAACGATACTTGCCACGAGCCTTCATACTCATTGGTCTCGCATACATCAAGATGTATTATTTCCAATAAGTCAGTAGTTCGCTCCATTGTTCAAGAACGGAGTTTTAGTCATCTTGCCCAAAAGGCACGGTTCGCAAGCATCAAATGATTCATAACCAAGTGATTCCAAAATCCATCTTTATGGAGTTTCTTCATGCGCTTTACATCGATATGACCCAAACGGCAAGGCCACAAATAAGTTGCACTATCATTATTAACTTTGCATCTTTTGGCCTCAATATTATGAATATGTGTATCACTACGATCGAGATCCAACAAACCATTTTCATTGTGTGTATGACCATAGAAGGTTTTATTCATGTAAATGTAACAACAATTATTCTCTAACTTAAATGAATAATCAGATTGCAATAAACATGATCAAATCATATTCATGCTCAACGCAAACACCAAATAACATTTATTTAGGTTTAACACTAATCCCGAAAGTATAGGAGTGTGCGATGATGATCATATCAATCTTGGAACTACTTCCAACACTCATCGTCACTTTCCTTCAACTAGTCTCTGCTTATTTCAGAACTCCTGCTTCGAAGTTACTAATCTTAGCAACCTAACAAGTATCAAATACTGTGGGCTACTATAAACACTAGTAAAGCACACATCAATAACTCAGATATCAAATATACCCTTGTTCACTTTGCCATCCTTCTTATCCACCAAATATTTAGGGCATTTCCGCTTCAAAGGACCATTTTCTTTGAAGAGTAAGCACTTAGTCTCGTGCTTTGGTCCAGCTTTGGGCTTCTTCAGGAGTGACAACTTGCTTGTCTTTCCACTTGAAGTTCCCTTTCTTTCCTTGCCCCTTTCTTGAAACTAGTGGTCTTGTCAATCATCAACACTTGATGCTCTTTCTTGATTTCTACCTTCGCCGATTTCAACATCACGAAGAGCTCGGGAATCGCTTTCGCCATCCCTTGCATACTATAGTTCATCACAAAGTTCTAGTAACTTAGTGATGGTGACTAGAGAATTCTGTCAATCACTATCTTATCCGAAGATTAACTCCCACTTGATTCAAGCGATTGAAGTACCTGCATAATCTGAGCACATGCTCACTAGTTGAGCGATTCTCCTCCATCTTTTAGCTATAGAACTTGTTGGAGACTTCATATCTCTCAACTCGGTATTTGCTTGAAATATTAACTTCAATTCCTCGAACATCTCATATGGTCCATGACGCTCAAAACATCTTTGAAGTCCCGATTCTAAGCCATAAAGCATGGTGCACTAAACTATCAAGTAGTCATCATATTGAGCTAGCCAAACGCTCATAACGCCTCAGATCCGCTTCCCGCAATAGGTCTGCTACCTAGCGTGCATTAAGGACATAATTCTTTCAGGCAGAATGAGGATAAACCTCGATCACGGATCCAATCCGCATCATTGCTACTAACATCTTTCAACACAATTTTCTAGGAACATATCAAAATAAACATATGAAAGCAACAACGCAAGCTATTGATCTACAACATAATTTGCAAAATACTACCAGACTAAGTTCATGATAAATTTAAGTTCAATTAATCATATTACTTAAGAACTCCCACTTAGACAGACATCTCTAGTCATCTAAGTGATCACGTGATCCAAATCAACTAAACCATGTCCGATCATCACGTGAGATGGAGTAGTTTCAATGGTGAACATCACTATGTTGATCATATCTACTATATGATTCACGCCGACCTTTCGGTCTCCGTGTTCCGAGGCCATATCTCAGATATGCTAGGCTCGCCAAGTATAACTCGAGTATTCCGCAGTGCAACTGTTTTGCACCCGCTGTATTTGAACGAGAGCCTATCACACCCGATCATCACGTGGTGTCTCAAAGACGAAGAACTTTCGCAACGGTGCATACTCGTGGAGAACACTTCTTGATAATTAGTGAGAGATCATCTTAAAATGCTACCACAATCAAAGCAAGATAAGATGTATAAAGGATAAACATCATATGCAATCAAAATATGTGACATGATATGGCCATGATCATCTTGTGCCTTTGATCTCCATCTCCAAAGCATCGTCATGATCTTTATCGCCACCGCACGACACCATGATCTTCATCATCTTGATCTATATCATGTGTCGTCACATGGTCGCCTCGCCAACTATTGCTTTTACAACTATTGCTATCGCTTAGTGATAAAGTAAAGCAAATATTTGGCACTTGCATTTTATGCAACAAAGAGACAACCATATGGCTTCGCCAGCTGCCGATAACTTCAACAAAACATGATCATCTCATACAATAAAATATAGCATCACGCCTTGACCATATCACATCACAACATGCCCCGCAAAAACAAGTTAGACGCCCTCTACTTTGTTGTTGCAAATTTTACGTGGCTGCTACGGGCTTAGCAAGAACCGTTTACCTACGCATCAAAACCACAACGATAGTTTGTCAAATAGACTCCGCTTTTAACCTTCACAAGGACCGGCGAGCCACACTCGGTTCAACTAAAGTTGGAGAAACAGACACCGCCTAGTCACCGTGGTGCAAAGCACGGCGGTAGAAACCAGTCTCGCAGAAGCGCACGCTGTAATGTCGGTCCGGCCGCTTCATCCAACAATACCGCTGAACCAAAGTATGACATGTCGGTAGGCAAGATGACTTATATCGCCCACAACTCACTTGTGTTCTACTCGCATATAACATCAACGATAAAACCTAGGCTCGATGCCATCGCTGGGGAACGAGTAATTTCAAAAATTTCCTACGCACACGCAAGATCATGGTGATGATATAGCAACGAGAGGGAGAGTGTTGTCCACGCACTGAGACCGAAGCGGAAGCGCTATGACAACGCTGTTGATGTAGTCGACGCCTTCACGATCCGACCGATCCAAGCACCGAACGCACGGCACCTCCGAAGTTCAGCACACGCTCAGCTCGATGACGCCCTCGAACTCCGATCCAGCCGAGTGTCGAGGGAGAGTTCCACAAGACGACGGCGCAGGACGATCTTGATGTTCTATCGCGCAGGCTTCGCCTAAGCTTCGCGACGATATGACCGAGGTGGAATATGGTGGAAGGGGCACCGACACGGCTAAGGAACGATCCGAGATCAACTTGTGTGTCTATGGGGTGCCCCTGCCTCAGATATAAAGGAGGGAGGAGGAGGAGGCCGGCCTAGGAGGGCGCGCCATAGGGGAGTCCTACTCCCACCGGAGTAGGATTCCCTTTCCTAGTCCAACTAGTAATCCTTCCATGTAGTAGGAGTAGGAGAGAAGGAAGGGAAGAGAGAAGGAAGGAAGGAAGGGGCGCCCTCCCTAGTCCACCCGGACTAGTCCATGGGGAGGGTGCGCCTGCCCTAGGCCTTTTTTCTCCTTTTCCGCAGGCCCAATAAGGCCCAATACTCCCGGAATTCTCTGTAACTCTCCTCCCATTCAAAAATACCCAATCACTTGAACCTTCCAACTCCGAATATAGTCGTCCAATATATCGATCTTTACGCCTCGACCATTTCGAGACTCCTCGTCATGTCCCCGATCTCATCCGGACTCAACTCCTTCGTACATCAAAACTCATAAACTCATAATATAACCGCCATCGAAACCTTGTTGCATGGACTCTACGGGTTCGAGAACTATGTAGACATGACCTAGAACTATTCTCGGTCAATAACCAATAGCGGGACCTGATGCCCATATTGGCTCCTACATATTCTACTTAAGATCTTTATCGGTCAAACCGCATAACAACATACGTTGTTCCTTTGTCATCGGTATGTTACTTGCCCGAGATTCGATCGCCGGTATCCAATACCTAGTTCAATCTCGCCACCGCAAGTCTCTTTACTCGCTCAGAATGCATCATCCCGTAACCAACTCATTGGTCACATTGCTTGCAAGGCTTATAATGATGTGCATTACCGAGAGGGCCCAGAGATACCTCTCCGACAATCGGAGTGACAAAACCTAATCTCAAATACGCCAACTCAACATGTACCTTCGAGACACCTGTAGTACTCCTTTATAATCACCCAGCTTACGCCAGACGCTTGGTAGTACCCAAAGTGTTCCTCCGTAAACGGAGTTGCATAATCTCATAGTTACAGAACATGTATAAGTCATGAAGAAAGCAATAGCAACATACTAAACGATCAAGTGCTAAGCTAACGGAATGGGTTGTCAATCACATCATTCTCCTAATGATGTGATCCCGTTAATCAAATGACAACTCTTTGTCCATGGCTAGGAAACATAACCATCTCTCGATAAACGAGCTAGTCAAGTAGAGGCATACTAGTGACACTATGTTTGTCTATGTATTCACACATGTATTATGTTTCCGTTAATACAATTCTAGCATGAATAATAAACATTTATCATGAAATAAGGAAATAAATAATAACTTTATTATTGCCTCTAGGGCATATTTCCGAGAGCCGGGGCCATCATCATCACCGCGATCTTCACCAACAGCTCCGCCATCTTCACCAACATCTCCATCACCTTCCCCCATATATATCCAGCGGTCCACTCTCCCGCAACCCGCTGTACCCTCTAATTGAACATGGTGCTTTATTCTTCATATTATTTTCCAATGATGTGTTGCCATCCTATGATATCTGAGTAGATTTTCGTTGTCCTACCGGTGATTGATAAATTGCTATGATTGGTTTGAGTTGAGTGTTTTATTATTGGTGCTATCCTATTGTGCCCTCCGTGTCGCGCAAGCGTGAGGGATCCCCGCTGTAGGGTTTGCAATATGTTCATGATTTGCTTATGGTGGGGTGAGTGATAGAAGCACAGACCCGAGTAAGTAGGTTGTTTATGATGGGATAAAGGGACTTGATGCTTTAATGCTATGGTTGGGTTTACCTTAATGATCTTTAGTAGTTATGATGCTTGCTAAAGTTCCAATCATAAGTGCATATGATCCAAGAAGAGAAAGTATGTTAGCTTATGCCTCTCCCTCAAATAGAATTGCAATAGTGATTATTGGTCTAGTAAAGTAGTCAATTGCTTAGGGACAATTTCACAACTCCTACCACCACTTTTCCACACTCGTTATATTTATTTTATTGCATCTTTATCTAAACAGCCCCTAGTTTATATTTACGTGTTCTTTATTAGCTTGCAAACCTATCACACCTACAAAGTACTTCTAGTTTCATACTTGTTTTAGGTAAAGTTTAACAAGCTGTGTATAGAGTCGTATCAAGGGTCGATAGGACTTGAGAGAGTATTTGTTCTACCTTTAGATCCTCGCTGATTCGACACTGACTTATCGAAAGAGGCTACAACTATCTCAGATACTTGCGGTCATCGGACCTTTTTCCGGCGCCGCTGTCGGGAGTCATAGCGTGGGGTGAATATTCTCGTGTGCTTGTTTGTTTTATCACTAAGTAATTTTTATTTGCCGCTCTAAATTGTTCTCTATCTTTAGTTATGGATATGGAACACTAAATACCAAAAAATTAGAGTACTTGCTACTCATGGAGATGGGGAACCTCCTAAAACCCTCGATGCTCATTATGTTCGAGATATTATGTACTACTTTGATAATCCTGAGAAACCCCCATTAAATTTTGTTATGCGCGACACGTTGGATCAACGTGAATACTTTAGGGATTATCGCTTGACACAAAAAGGGAAACTATTATTGGATCAAATTAATATGTTGCGTTGGTATGCCCGGGATCTATGCTTGAGATATGATATTACTTGTTGCTCTAGGATGAAGGCTCCACACCTTCCCTTTTCATGCAAATTTATTGATAATGAAACCTTAGTTTCTTATGCTAATGGTATATATGATTACTATGATGTTGAACAAATTGAACAATTTGTTGCTTTTAAGTCTGCTTATGAAATTGAATCTTTGTTTGAAAAGTATGAAGCTTTTGATGATGATGTTTATAGGCCTGAAAATCTTGCTATACTTAGATATTGCTATGAAAATTATGAATAAAATTACAATATTAATGCATTTATTGAGAAAGTCTCCGCTGTCCAAGAAGAGACTAATATTTTGCAGGAAGCTATGGAAGAAGAAATTGATGAAACTATGAGCTCATTGGATGAAAAAGATGATGAGGAGAGCGAAGAACAAAAGGAGGAAGAGCGGATTGATCACCCGTGCCCACCTTCTAATGAGAGTAACTCTTCAACTCATACATTGTTTAATTCCCTTCGTGCTTATCAAGGATGATTGCTATGATCCCGTTGATTCTCTTGAAATATCCCTTTTTGATGATGCTTGCTATTCTTGTGGCCAAGATGCCAATATGAATTATGCTTATGGCGATGAACTTGCTATAGTTACTTATGTTAAACATGAAATTGTTGCTATTGCACCCACGCATGATAGTCCTATTATCTTTTTGAATTCTACAAACTACAAGTGAGTGCAATTTTGGTTGGCATGGGTGTCTTACATGGACTAGCATCGACATGCCAAACTTCTAGAATATCCTTGAGGTATTTTGCTTGGGACAAGAAGATTCCTTCTTGAAATTGTTGAATTTGAAACCGAGGAAGAACTTCAAACCGCATTGAGTGACATTTCAAAATTCTTGGTCATGGAAGCCGCAAACTTCTTGCACAAATGAATGTTAGGAGAACCAAAATGATGTCATCTACATAGATTTGGCATAAGATCAAATCACCCTTGTCCTCTTAGTAAAAATAGTGGATCGATCACCCTCTCACAAAAGCATCATCGAGTAAAAACTTAAGATGATCACACCAAGCATGAGGTGCTTGTTTGAGGCCATACAAGGCCTTGTGAAGTTTATACACATAGTCTTTGTGATCGGGATCAACGAACCTGTGTGGTTGTGATACATATACTTCTTGTAGAGGACCATTAAGGAAAGCACTCTTCACATCCATTTGATGTAAAGTAAAGCCATTGAAAGCAGCATAAGCAAGTAAGATGCGAATGGATTCAAGACGGGCAACGGGACCAAAGGTCTCACCAAAGTCCAAACCTTCAACTTGTGAGTACCCTTGTGCCACTAACCTTGCCTTATTACGGATGATTACACCATTCTCATCTTGCTTGTTCTTGAAAATCCACTTTGTTTCAATGACGCTGTGCTCGTAGTAGGCCTCTTAACTAATGACCACACTTGGTTGCGTTCAAAACTGTTCAACTCTTCTTGCATTGCAATGAGCCAATCATTGTCCATTAGTGCCTCTTGTACCTTGAGAGGCTCAACACTAGACACAAACGAGAAGTGAGCACAAAAGTTTGTCAAGTGTTTACGAGTGACTCTACCTTCCGATATGCCGGTGAGAATTTTGTCAACATCAACACGACCGGCCACTCGAGGCATGATGGAGGTTAAGGTTTCGCGAGGTTCAACTTCATGTCCATCATCCACATCCTCAAAATAAGGATCATTGATGTGTGGTGGAAGGTATTTTTCTTCATCTTCCACTTGATGAGGTTTATTGTCAATGATTACACATTCTTGTTCTTGCCCTTGGTGATGATCTTGTTCTTGATGTTCATCATGAAGAGGAACTTGATCATCATCTTGTACTTGGTCTACACATATTGGTTGAACACTAGGAGCTTGAGGTGGTATGGGTGTTGAAGTAGTTTGATAATGCGTGAAGCTTCCATCTTCTTCTTCATCATCATGAGGTTCTCGTTCCATTGGAAGATGTGCACCAACACCCATGGTCAAGATATCTTGAGAAGAATCTTCTTCACCTACATCACTTAGATCAACTTGCTTCTGTGGGAGCTATTAAATTCATCAAACACCACGTCACGAAGTTTCTACAAAAACATCCATTGGATTTGTTGTAGACTCTATAGGCATGAGAGTTTGATCCATAGCCAACATTATGCCCTCAATGGTTTTGGATTGAAATTTTCCTAACCGTTCTGTTTTGTTGAGAATGAAACATTTGCACCCAAATACCCGAAAGTACTTGACATTTGGCTTGTTCCCGCTAGAAGCTCATATGGAGTCTTTTCCAATATAGTGCGGAGAAAGAGCCGGTTTGATGCATGGCATGCAGTGTTGACAACCTCGGCCCAAAAACTATGTGGCGACTTGTATTCATCCAACATGGATCTTGCCATTTCCACAAGTGTGTGATTCTTCCTCTCTGCTACACCATTTTGTTGGGGAGTGTATGGAGATGAATATTTATGCTCAATCCCTTCATCACTAAGAAATTCTTCCAAGGTGTAGTTCTTGAACTCAGAGCCATTATCACTTCTTATTGCCAAGATTTCTTAGTCAAACTTGCATTGTGCTTGCTTGGCAAAATCAATGAAGGTGATCTTCGTCTCGTCCTTGGACTTGAGGAAGAAGACCCATGTGTATCTTGAGTAATCATCAACAATAACAAGTCCATACTTTTTCCCACCCAGACTATCCCATGAAGGAGGCCCAAAAAGATCCACATGAAGGAGCTCCAAAGGCCTTGAAGTAGACACAATATTGTTGGGTGGGTGCTTTGATTGGTGTTGCTTCCCAGCTATGCATTCACTACACACACGATCTTTCTCAAAAGAAACATTTGTTGGTCCAACGATGTGATTACCTTTAAAGAGATCTTGAAGATTTCTCATGCCAAGATGGGCTAGCCGGCGATGCCATAGCCACCCCTTGTCGGCCTTGGCCATTAGACAAGTTGCATGGAATGTGCACTCTTTCGAGAAATCAACCGTGTAAAGGTTGCCATCCAACTCTCCAACAAAGGCCACTTCGAGAGTATCTCTCTTAAAGACTTTCACATCCGTTAGTCCAAAGAGTGTATCATAACCAACAGAAGCCAATTGGCGAATGTCGGTGTCAAAACCGGCGGATCTCGGGTAGGGGGTCCCGAACTATGCCTAGGCGGATGGTAACAGAGACAAGGGACACGATGTTTTACCTGTGTTCGGCCCTCTCGATGGAGGTAATACCCTACCCCGCTTGATTAATATTGATGATATGGGTAGTACAAGAGTAGATCTACCACGAGATCAAGGAGGCTAAACCCTAGAAGCTAGCCTATGGTATGATTGTTGTTCGTCCTACGGACTAAAACCCTTCGGTTTATATAGACACCGAATAGGGTTAGGGTTACACAGAGTCGGTTACAATGGTAGGAAATATACATATCCGCATCGCCAAGCTTGCCTTCCACGCCAAGGAAAGTCCTATCCGGACACGGGGTGAAGTCTTCAATCTTCTATCTTCATAGTCCAGGAGTCCGCCAAAGATGACAGCCGCCATCCGACACCCCCGTAGTCCAGACTCCTCAAGAGTCCCTCGAACCAAGCTTCAATGACGATTTAGTCCGGCGCGATATTGTCTTCGGCATTGCAAGGCGGGTTCCTCCACGAATACTTAGAAGGTTTTGAACACATGGATAGTGTCCGCTCGCAAAACAAGTTCCACATAACACCGTGAGAGAGAATAAGTTTTGCACAGATCTCGCCGACGATTCCGCGGGCGTGACATCACACCATGGAGAGGCTTTTATTCGCTTTTTACCGTCCCACCTCAGCGCTTAGCAAGGCGCTTCTTGGCACGCCTTATCAAAGCGAGATCGTGCCCCTTATTCAGTGGATTCTCATCAATACGGACGGGTAACCCAACCGCGCCATTGATTGCGGCGCTTGGGAGATAAGCGAGTTTTATCAGCTGGTGGGGACGATAGCCTTGTCCGCCCATATAAGGGATAAGGATCCACCTTTTCACCTATGCCTTCCTCCTCCCTTGCTCATCCATTTTCACGACTCGAGCCCAGCCGCCTAAGTCCGACATCCTTCCTCAACCATCTCCAGCCATGTCCGGAGCGGGAGGCAGGTGGATGGTCTCCTCCGTCACGGAGGGCAACATAAAGAAACTGCGGAAGGCCGGATACTTGTCTGGCGACGTCGCACATCGGCTGCCCGACGAAGGGCAGCTCATCCCCATCCCTGAGCCCCATAAGTGGGTCGTATTTCTTGCCCACTTCCTCCGTGGACTGGGTCTTCCACTTCACCCATTCGTCCGGGGGCTCATGTTCTACTACGGCCTAGATTTCCACGATCTGGCCCCAAATTTCATCCTCAACATCTCGGCATTCATCATCGTGTGCGAGGCTTTCCTCTGCATCCAGCCCCACTTCGACTTATGGCTAAAGACTTTCAACGTCAAGCCGAAGGTTGTGAAGGGCCGTCAGGCGGAGTGCGGGGGCGCCATGGTCGGCAAGATCCCCAACGTCTTATGGCTCAGCGGCTCCTTCGTGGAGACTGTGAAGGGGTGGCAATCGGGGTGGTTCTACATCACCGAGCCGCGCGACCCTAAATGGACGGCGGTCCCCGAATTTCGGTCTGGTATTCCCACGCGGCTCACTTCCTGGAAGGAGACCGGCCTGGCGTGGGGTAATTCGGAAGAGCTGACCGGAATCCAAACCTGCATGCGGACCTTGGTGAACAAGAATCTCAGGCTCGACAATGTGGTCTAGGTCATGCTCATCCGCCGGATCCTCCCGTGACAACAACGGGTCTTCAAATTGTGGGAATTCGATCCAGCTCGGCATCCAACCCTGAAGAGGCTCTTCACACTATGTACGAAGATGCCCGAGGAGCTGTTCATACGCCGAGGCCCCTCATCCGCCATGTAAGATCGCGGATTCAGCTCGCAGCCAAGCTAGCAAGGTAAACTATTTTGCCTTTTACGGAATCTTGCTTTTCATAGTTTGAATCTATGCGGATCTAAACTCCCTTGTTTTGACAGATCGGCTGAACACGCCCGGCAGGTTGACCGTCCGCCTTTGCCGAAGATCCAAAGAGACCCCACTTGGCGGGGCTGCTGGCCCCGGCGCCTTACGTGGTGCCGGAGAAGAAGGCCAAGAAGGAGGCCATGGGAACTCGACGGAGTGCCCGGCGCCAGGTGTCGTCGGACTCATCGTCCGAAGACTCAGAGGCGGACTCCTCCAGTGAAAACGAGGAGGAGGAAAAAGAAGCTTCTCCCTCGGCGGGGGGAGAGAAGAAGAGAAAGGCCGCCCCATCTAAGGAGGCCGATGGGTCCAAGAAGGGGAGAACCCTTCATCCGGACGTCTCCACCCCCGCCAATGATGGCGAGGAGGAGTGGCCTACGAGGGCCAAGCCCCTGGCGAGGTCGTAAGTGTCCGGATACCCATGGCTTTCTATTTTATTCATTGCATAATGTTCTCTGATGCCGAACAATCATGCAGCCCGCCCAAGGACGAGCTTGCCGCTTCATCAAGCGGGTCCCTGAATTCGTCCGAAATAGAGAGTACTTCTCTTCCGGCCGCCTCCTCGCCCCATGCCGCCGACAATGCCGAGGTGGGGCCCCAAGGGGGGCCTGGCCAAGAGGAGGTGATGCAGGAGGCGCCACAAGGCAGCCTCCCGGACTCCAGGAACGAGGGGAGCAAGACCCCTGGGGGCTCTAAGCCCGACCCTTGTCCGGAATCCATACCGGAACCTTCAGTGGTTCCGAAGTCCGGCAAGCGGCTCCTTCGTAAGAAGGGTAAGACGCCGGCGTCTCCATCAAAGAGGAGCACATCATTGTCATGAATGTGGTGCTCCAGAAGGTTCAGTCTGCCAAGAGCAGGCTGACTCAAGCCTGCAGCAGCCTTCTGACAGGCTTTGAGGTAAGTTTTTAATATATGAAAGAAGATTACCGTGACAGACAAGAGTTCTCGATGCTCAGCCGTGTTCGGAAAGAAAAGCCGGACTGAGGATCTAAAAAGATATACGCAGGAGTCTAACATAATTATGTCAATATGGGAATGCAGGCTGCCCTGCTGACCTCTGCCGCACTGACTGCAGAGGTCAATACATTAAAGGAGAGTCTCGAGCGGCCCGAGAACGAGCTCGGCCAAGCCAAGAAGCAGCTCGAGGACAAGGAAGGTAAGTAGTACCTTATAGAGATTTAAGAAAAATGTGGTTGCAAAAAGATAACAGGAATAACATGTGTACTGCAGGGGCCATGAATGAGGTGGCCACCCTGAAGGAGGCGGGTGTCCGTGGCCGAAAACAAAGCGGCCGCGGAGCGCACCAAGCGAGAGAAGGGGGAGGAGCAGCTGGCGGAGGTCCGGCAAGAGCTCCAGGCTCTCGTGAAAAAACACGAGAGTTTGGAGCGTGACTCGAAGACCCGAGAGTCCGAGCTTGCCTCGGCTCTTGAGAGTGCCAAAGCTGCTAAGGCCGAGGCCCAGAAAGCCCTCCAGGAGATTGAGGCGATGAGGAAGATAGCGGCGGGTAAGGCATTCTTTATGCAAAGCAAGAATGTAAAACTCAATTACTTATTACTTAACCGAATCCGAGCTCTCCAGAGCCTTTCACAGATCTGCCCTGGCAGTTGTATCTCGACGCCGCTTACAAAGCCAAAAAGGAGCTCGACGGAGAAGGTGTTTTGGTCTCAGTATGCTGAGGCCGAACAACCGGTGCCCTTGAGCGACCAACTGAAGCAATCGGTCGAGCTCCACAAGGTCGCTGAAAAGGCTATGAAGGGCCTTATAGCTCGGTTGTGGCAAGTGAGGCCATGCCTAGGAGCTACTTTGGCTAGTGCGGCAGCCGATGGATGCTCGTCTGCGGGACGGTCATCAAGCGCCCGCTCAGATGAAGGTGCTCAGAGGCCTTGCCCGTGCTAAGGTGCACTGGGGCAAGTTGGACGCGGAGAAGCTGGTGACGGACAAGCCGCCGCCGGGCAAAGAATATCGCAAGCCCGAGAAGTATTATGAGGGCGTCCTGAAGGGTGCCCGTCTTATAGCGGGTGAATGCTCCAAAGATGTAATATTTAAGTAGACTCGCATTTTGTTATCCTGTACGCTGAAAACTTGTTCATATGCGCTAAGCAACGCTTTTTAATTTAAAATATTACATTCTGTGCGGCCGTTTATCAAATTTGAGAGATGGCGAAGTCGTTGGCTTCAAGCCCCATGCCACGAAAGTGCTAGGGTGTTCGATAAATTTGAGCGCTCTTGTTCCCATTCTGGGTCCTTCGAGGAGGCGCCAATGCAACGAACTGTGCAACCAGACTATAATGCTTGAACACTCTCACTTAGCCATAGAATTCTATAATTTTAATTTCGGGCGAAGCCCCTAGTATTCGAAGACCGAAGTTCGGGCGCTATCCACGATTGGCCGCATAATGCCGGTTCATCGCCTAAGCGCATAAGTCTTTAGGGACTCAAAAACCTCTCGAACAGCTTAACGGTTGTCGCCTTTATCATGACAAATACCTAGCTTTCCATCGAGGTGCTCAACCCAGCTCAATCGGGGCACAATCGCAGTGGTTCTCCCAGTGCTACCTTAGCTGATATAACGGAACGTAAGGTACCAAAACATGGGAGCCGGGCAAACCCAACTATTGACCCAAGACATGATTCGGAGCCGATGCATATAATGCTATAAGTTCGGGGTGCCGCACTTGAGAAAGTGTTCGGACTTGTTACACCGTATTTTTGGGGTACATAAGCCACTGGTGTATTTGGCCGTACCAAATTGTACGGTTGCACCATGTCATAGACTAACATATATAATGGGAAAGAATGCAATAATAGGCAAAAGCTATATATTCTTTATGCAAAAGGGACTGCAAATGAAAGCAGAACGATACAAATTGTGCGATACGCAAGGTATGGGACTTTGATATGTCCTTCCAGGGTAAGTTTATGTGTGGTATGTAAAAAAGGTATATTGCTCGTAATAGAGACCACCTGGACACTCGACGCGGTTTTCTGCTTCCCTGGCTGTTGCATCGTGTGTTCGGCGCGAATGCCGGATAGGGCTTCTAGAGAACAGAGTCCTGAAAGTAAAAAAAGGAAGAAAAAAAAGAAAAAACAAATGACTCAAATGGGAGCCCCTAGTGCGGTGTAGCCGCACTCTAGGCATGTCGTGGTCGTGGCCCGTCCCCTATGCCCATGGTACTTCCAGAGCGCAATTAAGTATGCGTAGTACTGGCTTCGCGAGTTCGCGAGGGCTGGGGTTGGGGCCGCATCACTACACCTGTTCGGAACGTGCCAGGCGGTCTTGTCAGAGGTTACCTGCACGCTTGGCAAAGGTCCGATTTTGTATTGGCCGGATCGAGGATTGCCTTAAGAGGCTGCTCGCACCTCGCCGCAAGGGCAGCCTGTGTGGTCCTCCGCTCGAGGGAGCGCCGGTGTTTCCATTAACCGTGATTACGCCGAGGGCCTCGCATCTTGAGCTTGAGGTACGCCAGAGCGGCACCGCATTGAATTTTGCAATGCGGTTCGTCCGAGCAAAGGCGTGATAGCTGCCGCGAACGGACTATATCAAGATTAACTCGCCCGAAGTTATCCGGGATCCAAGACCACTTCAATTGTAACGGAGCTCGTGCAGCTTGGCCTCAACACCTGAATGACGCTTTAAAGGTCGCTGAGGAGTCCTCGACTAGGGGTGTCCGGACAGCCGACTATCAATATCCGCCGGACTCCTGCACTCACGAAGATAGAAGATTGAAGACTCCGCTCGGTCCGAAGGTACTTTCTTGGCGTGAAAGGCAAGCTTGGCAATACGGATATGTAGATCTCCTACCATTGTAACCGACTGTAACCCTAGCCCCTCCGTGTCTATATAAACCGGAGGGTTGTAGTCCGAGAGGACACAACATTACATCTCAACAATCATACCATAGGCTAGCTTCTAGGGTTTAGCCTCCTTGATCTCGTGGTAGATCTACTTGTACTACCCATATCATCAATATTAATCAAGCAGACGAGGGTATTACCTCCATCGAGAGGGCCTGAACTCGGGTAAAACATTGTGTCCTCGCCTCCTGCTACCATCCGCCTAGACGCACAGTCGGGACCCCTACCCGAGATCCACCGGTTTTGACACCGACATTGGTGCTTTCATTGAGAGTTCCTCCGTGTCGCCACCGATAGGCTCGATGCCATCTTCAACCTTCAACGCTGTCCTGTGAGACTTTTCTCCCGGACAGATCTTCGATTCGGCGGTTTTGCGCCGCGGGCCAACTCTCTTGGCCATCCGAGCAGATCGAAGCTACGCCCGCCGCCAGTCGATTCGAAGTTTAAACTTCACGGCCGACGACCGCAGAGATTTGATCTTCGACGACTCGAGCCACAGCCAAGCGCCGCCAGACCGCGACGATGGGCATGATCTGCTCGCCACGGACAAGGCTTTGGTGGTCGTGACTCGAATCCGCCTCGCCATTTCGCCCGAGCCGATTGTCCATGACGAGGGTCGGTGGATAGACGCCACCGGGCTTCAACATCTACGGCGATGGAGCCGAATACCGATTTTGTCCCTTGCGAACTCGTGATCTCGAGGCGCCGACTCTCACCGACCGAGCCTCCCGCTACCGCCAATTAACTCCGATTGGGCGCCGTTATGGAATTCACCGCGCAGATCTTTCAACACTCGCTTTTGGCGATATCCTGAATTCTCAAGCATCTTCGCTATCAGAGAATCTCGCCGACTATGGCTGTGACGGTTGGAGTTCGACGACGAAGAAATTCGAGCCCACCCACCACCCACTTTGTAGCCACTGCCGAGGATCTAACCGACATGCCGATCACGACTCCGAGGACATCGACGCTATGGATGACGATGCCGAGACGATCAGACCCAACGCCCACGGACACCGGAAGGCCACCTCGCCATACGACGCCTACATGGTGGATACCCCAATGAGGGGATGGCGAGAAAGCAGCGGAGGAAGATTCTCTAAAGAAGCAACCTAAACGCCGACGGCGCCGCCTAAATCCCGCCACAACAAGAATGGAGATTCCGCACAGAAATAATGATACCCTGTGGAGTGCCAAGACAAACCACTCCAACAAGACTCAGCGAAGGAGGATGTAGAAGCAAGCCTCACGAAAGGGCGGTAAGAAAAGGTTGAGGATCACAACTATGTACCTCCTCCAAGACGAAGCAAGCCCCAATGACGATTTAACTCGAGGAGCATGCCGAATAAGATCTTTGTAAGCGCAGCTCATTGCTACAGAAGAAGCCTCAAGAAGGAAAATGAAGCTCAACACAGCGGAAGACACGCCCGGATAAGATGGAGCAAAGTACTCAAAACCGCAGACAAACACGGCAACAGCCACCAATCGAAGAGCTACCCGGCGCTAAGCTGCTCCCAGACCTGACGAAGAGGCCATAAAGCCCCACCGCCAAATGGCCTGACAGTCCATCTACGGACCCAAAAGGAAAGCCCCAACAAGCAAAGGAACACGCTAAGTGTCCGACGAGAGCGGCACGCATAAGCACAGGGCGCCAAGACACCCACTATGCTTCACCGACGAGGTGCCGAGCACGATTCCCAGCAGGGTATAAACCCATAAACATAGAAGCATACGATGGAACAACAGACTCGAGTCTGATAGAAGACTATATATTGCATATACATATGGCCGAGGAGACGATATCCACGCCATAAAATATCTACCCTCAAGCTCAAAGGGCCAGCCTGGTCATTGGCTCAAAAGCCTCCTGTAAAACATCATGGAAGTTGGGAAGAGCTCGAGGAAGCGCTAGAGCAAATTTTCAAGGGACTTATGTCCGCCTCCGGATGCAGATGACCTAAGTCACATAACTCAACAGCCCGAGAGTCAGCTGAAATTCGGAACAGGTTCCTACCAAAAGAACCAAATAGTCGATCGTCCGGACGCCAAGCCTTAGCAGCTTTTAAGCACAATGTCCGAGACAAATGGTTTCGCTAGACACCTCGGTCAAGAGAAACCGAGGACAATGACCGCATTAATAAGCCTCATGACCCGCTTATGCTAGAGAGGACAGCTGGTTGGCAAGAAGCAGCACCAGCGACCCAAGTACATCCGAGATAAGAGATGGAACGGAAAATCACGGCGCAGAAAAGAACAGCCGAATAAAGAGAAAAGCCCAAAGAGCACGGCAACAACGCCGGATTTAAAGGCTCACGACCAATAATAAAGCTCAACCCATCAAGGACGCAGCGACGAACTGTCTAACCTATGTAAAATTTCGGTCGGATATGTCAAATCCACAAGACTTCGAAGGCTCGCAAATCACACCCACAGGATTGTTGGTTTTCAAACAGTCCGCCGACTAAACGCCGAACGCTAAGGGGCTCGACGCAAGCTTAAGAAGATAAACCCCGCCAAGAGGGCACCGAAAACAAAAGACTTTCCCACAAGGGGTCAAAGCAAGAACTCACTTCACGTGAGGACACGGAAAAACAGTGCGACACTTTCTAAAAAGAGCTTCGCACGTCCAGCCAAAGCAATTCATAGAGATTGACATCAAAACCAATCACTTTCACCATCGGGATTATTCCGTATGTTCAACCGCTGAACGGACTCTCGATATTAAATCCGATAATAGACGGATCTGCAATTCACAAACGCCCTAATGGACGGAGGCAGGACTTAAACCTGCTATATTCAAACACAATCCGTCGGATGGGGATAGACCCTACCAAAATTCGACACAGCCACACTTCCTTCAAAGGAGTTACGCCAGCCCTTACGCCAAGTGCACAGGCTCGAGACATTTCAAGTCGGTTCGATCACCGAACAATTTTCGACGAGAAAATTTAATTTTCCATGTCGCCCCATTTAAAAGTGAACATCAAGCACTATTGGGACGAAGGCTTTTGTCCGCTTCAACGCCATACCGACACGCTCTCTTACACTTAAGATGCCCGTCCACATGGCACCATTTCAAAGGCGAGGGTCACTTTAAAGACCCCGGATTCGATAGATTTATCCGACTCGCAGTTAGGGCTCCTAGCCGCATACCCTTTTTATAAGGGCTACAAGACAACCACCACGGTTTCATATAAACCTAGCTTTAATTATCTGCACTTATTCTTTTGCATTATTTTCGCATCTAACTGTTTCTAAAACTTAAATGTTCTCTTTTTCTACAGATGAACAAACGCGTATGCATCTGGCCCGTGATAACGCACAACGGAGACACAAGCGCAGACGCAAGAGGGACCCGCCGCAAGGATTCTTTTTAGATTAAGACCCTACGAGACCTTTTTATTATCGCTCTTGTTGTTAATCTCCCTTGGCTTCTCCTATAGCCAAAGCGGAGCCCGACGCTTGGCATTGGCCGCTGGAGTACAATGCCCGCATTCGACACAAGGGGTTTAGGCATAATTCTGCCCATATCATAAAGTCCTAACACCTTCGGAGTGTTCGGCGCCTCTGTTGGGCATTATATGCATCAGCCCAATCATGTCTTTGGTCAAATGTTGGGTTTGGCCTGCCCTCGTGTTTTGCTGCCTTACGCTCAGATCACCCAGCTAACGCGGCACTGTGGAGAACTATCGCGACAGCCTCCGCCCGCCGGGCGAAAGCACCTCAAGAGAGAAAGCGAAAACCGATCGTCATGATATAGCGAGAGTCCGTCAGCCACTTGATCGACTACCGAATGTTTAGAATTTCGCGCATGGAAGGGGCCGCTCTCGTCGTGCACATACGCACTCGAATCCGAGACATGCGGTGTCATTAGGGGCTATATCGTAGCCCCACCTCGAGCTCCTTTGGCTAAGTGAAAGAAAAAGCACTATAGTCCGGATTGCCTCGCTTCGCCACGCTACCACCTCCTTATAACAGACCGAGACGCCGGATTAAGTGTGAAAAGCACTATTTTGCGAACACCCCAAAGACCTTGTGCAAGGGGCCAGTCAAGATCTGATCTTTCAAAGTTATACACAAGTATACGCAAACGTCAGACAGAGAAGTTTTACTACTTGGAAGCACAAGTATAAAAAGCACTCATATTATAATCATTGATTTATAAGTTAATGCGCTCAATTGAACGTTACATTCTTTGAGCATCGCGACTTATTATACGAAGGCCAAGATAACTTCCCCAAATAATGCTCGGCAGAAGCTGGTTCCCATCCAACCTCGGGCAAGAACAATGTGGCATCCATCTCCTGACATCGCTTTACACGGGCTGAGCTATCCGCGCGCCTTGATGCAGGCCGACTGCTTATTTCTTGATATGCGGCACCGCCCCAAGGAACCGCTGCAGAGGTCAAGTAGCTCGTCGCTTGGACCTCTCTCGCCATACATGGGCTACGATGTCACCATAGCCAGCCGGACAGCCTATTCAGTTCGCCCATTCGCCAACTCCGTCCGACAATGAAGAGGGCGATCCAGATCGTGGAATTGAGTCCAATATAACTCTTCCTCTCGTGATCCCCCGCTCCGGAAGTGCTCAACGCGCCACCGCACTCGCAGCCAAGTCCATATAAGGATCTTCCCAACTCCATCGCCAAATTTAGCGATTTGGCATCCATAAACCGGCGACGATAAGAAACGACTTGCCACCGTGATTTCTCCCGCCAGGCGCAGCCTCCTTCATAGCTCCGCAGATTGCGTAACGGGCATCCTTGGCTTCGGGCGTGGCCTTCTTCAGTCTTCCCGCCCGATAGGCGCGCCTTTTCAAGAGCCTCGCCACGGTCGGTAGCATCCTTTAAATTCTGGCCAATTCGCCACCTCCGCCTGCTAGGGCAAGCAGCAGCTTTTTCGCCTTCAACTCTCGCCGCTCAAGGCAAATCAGATCACTCCTTCGGCTTGTTCCTTAGCTTGCGCAAGCTCGCCCAAGGTTTCCACAAAGAGTCAAGACCGCTCGCATAAACAGCATATAACTTATCGAGGAGGTCTTTAACCCACTCAATAAACCGCCGCAGGAATGTATTTACATTTTGCGACTCATCAAGTCGCTGATTTACAAGTGCGATGTCAAGATCCGCCATGTCCAGCTTGTCGACTAATTCGCAACTCGATTAGTCCGCTGGCCTCGACTATCCGCCTCGCATTTCAGAACGGCGTATTCATTACCCGAGATGTTTAGATTTTGATCCTAAGCACGCTGCCGCCTCCGACAACCTACCGAGTCTCAGGGCTACTATCTATACAGGCGATTTTATATGCGAACTGTTAATGCATAAAGGTGCATCATTTTCAGATATCTCAAATCCCGCCAAGAAGCTCTGTGGCGATTATGAAACCGCTTTCAGCGGATTTAAATTCTTCCAACCACCGTGACGATTAACGCCGGTGATCTTTCAAATGGACGCCTCAAGCAAACTCTTCGCCTCCCGCCGGGCTCGTGGGTGTTGAACTTTAACCCTCCCGAGTCGGGACGCCCGTGATTTACACTTCGGCTCGCCGCCTCATCTCGCGGCGCGCCGACGGAGGCGACGCTTCCATCATCTCCGAAGAAGATCCCGAGGACGAACTCATTTGAGACGGCCGCAGATCCGAATCGCGATATAAATATTTCGTTACCTATAGAAGCATAAACGAAGGTACTTTCTTATTAAACTTCCTCTTTCATACTCACGGCTCGCTGGAGGGCTGGTCCTTGGCGATGATTGCGCGTCCGATTCTCTTCGACGCCGGACTTCGTGGGGATTTCTTCCCACGCTTGGGAGCTTTGACCGGATCTTCGGAGGCGGTCCTTTTTCCTCTCAAGGAAGAGTTCTTGGTCCTTCCTCTTCCGCCTTTGACGATATATTAGCTCCTTTATCTCCCCTGCCGCCTTCTCGTGGGCGCAACCTCCAACATTCGACCAGCACGGCTCCAAGGCGGTCTCGGGAGGGGGGCCGACACCTTATCAGCCTTGATCGCGCCACCCATTCCTATAAAGAATAAAAGGGTCAGAGATTATCTTTGAAAGGCATACAAGTAGAATGTCCGAGCTCGAGCTATTTACCCGAGTATCCGGCGATCGCGCTTAAGCCCGCTGGCCTCGCCAAACCGACACGCCGCTCAAGGGTCCAAGAACAGCTTGTACATCTCCGTGGGTGTTGAACCCATAAAATGCCGGAGAATACGAGGTCCCTCTCGATTGAACTCCCATAGCCGGAGAGGACGACGCTTGGTGGTAGGAGGAGCCTCGACTAGCATGACTTGCATCACCTTGACCAGGCCGATCTCCCTTGTTTGAGGTCTCGAACCGCCTGCAAAGGCGGGCACGCCCTCGGATGGCCCCCAGCTGAGCTCCTTGGTCGACCCACTACATTAGTTGCCGTGGAGGTCCCGGGCGGAAGGAGGGCGGCGGCTTTTGCTTGCCTCCCCTTGGAGCGGTGATGTAGAACCACTCCTGCTGCCACAATCCCTGTTCCTCTTAGAAGGAACCTTCGAGCCACGGGGCATCGACCTTCTTGCTTATGGTCGCCCCGCCACACTCCGCTTGACGCCCCCGATCATCTTCGGCTCCACCTTGAATGTTTTCAGCCACGGGCCAAAGTGGGGGATGACGCGGAGGAAGGCTTCGCAGACGATAATGAATGCGGAGATATGGAGGATGGACTCCGGAGCCAAGTCGTGGAAGTCCAGCCCGAGTAAAACAGAGCCCTCACGAAGGATCCGCTGGAAGCCTAATCCCCGGCTGCAGGTATTCGCTGGCTCGGGTTGGCACGGCCTGCCCTGGGCAGGTAACTCGTGCGAAACTTCATAGGCCAGGTACTTGGCCTCACGCAGCTTCAATATGTCCTCCTCCGTGACGGAGGAGGGCATCCACCGGCCCTGGAGGTCGGAGCCAGACATTGCTGTAGATCTGAAGCGCTCGAGTCTGAGGCTCTTGGTGTTGGAACTGGGAGGAGAGGAAGGATTCGATGCGAGGTTGAGAGACAAGGACAGGCCTTGGTCCTCTTATAAAGGGGAAATAAT
This sequence comes from Aegilops speltoides, assembly GCA_021437245.1. NCBI lineage: Eukaryota > Viridiplantae > Streptophyta > Magnoliopsida > Poales > Poaceae > Aegilops > Aegilops speltoides. Next base: position 40,386,765 of record CM038143.1, read on the forward strand.
ACCAAGGGCCGTCTCCGTGACCGTTTGAGATTCCCCTTCGATAGAGGAGGCGTGGCGATGGGAATGGTTGGGTTACCCACGCACATATTGATGAGGATCCCGGAATAAAAGGGAACACGATCTCAGCTTCGACAGGATGTGCCAAGGAAACCGCTTCGCTAAACGTGTTGAGGCGGAATAATAAAAACGGTTCAAACAAGGGCTTGGCTGCGGTGTGATGTCACGCCATGAATACGCCGCCAGATTGAATTAAGTGTGTATTTTATTCTCTCTACGTTGGATTGTGGAAATTATTTTGCAGAGCCGGACACTATCCTGGTGTTCATTATCTTCTCCGGATTATTCAAGGGAGGAACCCGCCTTGCAATGCCGAACATTATGCAAGCCGGACTTATCGCCATTGAAGACTGGTTCAGGGCTACCGAGGGAGTCCTCGACTAGGTGTGTCCGACAGCCGACTATCAATATCCGCCGGACTCCTGCATCACGTAAGATAGAAGATTGAAGACTCGCCCGTGTCCCAAGGTACTTTCTTGGCGGAAGGCAAGCTTGGCAATACGGATATGTAGATCTCCTACCATTGTAACCGACTGTAACCCTAGCCCTCCGTGTCTATATAAACCGGAGGGTTGTAGTCCAGAGGACACAACATTACATCTCAACAATCATACCATAGGCTAGCTTCTAGGGTTTAGCCTCCTTGATCTCGTGGTAGATCTACTCTTGTACTACCCATATCATCAATATTAATCAAGCAGACATAGGGTATTACCTCCATCGAGAGGGCCTCAACTCCGGTAAAACATTGTGTCCTCGCTCCTCGTTACCATCCGCCTAGACGACAGCTCGGGACCCCTACCCGAGATCCGCCGGTTTTGACACCGATACCGCCTTTGTGGGTTTGATCCTTGATGGGCCTATGCCCATTTTATGACCGATCCCGATAAATCAGGTTCAGCTGCCGCCGCCCCATGAGGACTCGGCGAGGTGAACCACAATGATTGGGTCAAGAACCAATGCGCGAAACCGCCGGACGGATGCTAGTGGGTGGTCCTTCGATCAAAGGTGATCGGACAGAAGACCATGGGTTGAACTTCGGGCAACTCGCTCCATCGCAGATACGCCCCTTAGTGCACGCTCGCCCCCTTTGGGTATGTGGGTTATGATATCATGTTCACCGTCTGCACTTGTGTGGGAAAGCCCTTCGTCCCTCTATTGTTCAGCGGTCGGGCTCCTCGCCATCGCTATGCAGCCCCTTATCTTTGTTTTCGCACTTAACTTTCCGCTTGTTTGAACACCCAACAATCCTCGCTGGTGTGATTGGCTGAGCTGGGGTGCCATGTATCCGCGCAAGCGATGGAGTATTCGACCAAGTTGGACGGGCCCCGGTGTTTTTTTAAATGGCTTTTTCCACCGACCGGTTTAGAGCCTCTGAATCAAGCGCTGACCGCCAGATCTTCGCATTATCACCGCACGCGGCATTTATGCTTGTTGCGACGCCGACCGCCATTGCTGCCTTGGTATCCGAACTACTAGGGGTTTGGCCAAGTTGTTACTCGAGCTAGCCAGCTGTCCTCTCCCGCAAAAGCGGTCATGAGTGTAGTGAGGGCTGCCATGGATTTCGCTTTTCCTGTCCTAGGTGCCGGCTAGCCACTGCTATGGATGTTGTGTTTGAAGGTTGCTAGCGCTCGCATCCGGACAATGACGATCTGTTTTTCTTTGTTAGGAACCGCTCGTAATTGTCCGCCGATTCTTCCGCTGCTGAATTATGTGGCTAAGGTCATCGGCGTTCGTGGTCGCATATGTGCCCCGAAGTTATCATGAATGCGAGCCAGTCCTCCCAACAACCAATCGACTCACCGGCAAGCTGTTGAGCCAATGCCGAGCTGGTCCTTAAGCTTGAGGGAGGTATTTGATGGCATGTAGATCATCACCAAGGGCCATGTGGATATGGAGGAGATAGTCCTCATCCGCACTGCCGGATCTGCGGGTACCATCGATGATTCGATGTTTACGGGTTTGAAGCCCTCGTGATTTGATGATCCATTACTTCATCTCGTGAAGCATAGTGGTGTGCGGCGCCTATATTGGGCTATGTCATGACGTAGCTCATATGAGCTTTGTTCATCGTGTTCGCCCGCCGTTATCAGATCCGCGTGACGGTAATCATCCCGAGTCGCTACGCCCACGCCGATCAGAGATTGATCTTGTATACTTTGCCTTATCCTCCAATATATCTCGCAAGTCCGCGCGCTTTTCCGCCTTGGTACCTTTTGAGCGCGCCGGGCGGTTTTGAGTGGAGGGCCGAAGGCTTTCCGCCGCCGCCACGGGTGGCCGGTCCGCCATGTCTTATGCTGGTGACTCGGTGCTTCCTCCTATGATCGGGCAACAGCCGCGCTTGGGGTAGCTTTTGGAGGGCTGCTCGAGTTCATACTCTTCGCTGCAAGGACTTTAGTCCATCCGTCACCAGCGTGTCTTGGTCAGCTCTAAGCTGTTGCTGCTTTTCTTGAGGCTGCTTGCCATGGCTATGAGCTTATGCTTAAAATGCTCTTGTTCGACGGATCCTCTCGCCACTTATTTAATTCGTGCCATCAAGGCTTGCCTCGCCTTCGAGGGGGGCACATAGTTATCGCCCTTCGCTTCTTTTTTCGCCGCACTATCATGCGGACTTTCTTCTCCTCCCCCAGGCCGAGTCCTGCTAGAGGGTCTCATCTTCGCACCGTCCGGTATTATTGTCTCCCGTGCTGTAATCACCATTTTACCGGGCGGATTTAGAGCGACGCCGCCGACGCCGGGCGCTCGTTGTTTCTGAGGGTCATCCTCCGCTGTTCCATCACCGCTCCCATCTTTTGGGATGTCCACCATGTATATGTCGATGACGAGGTGGCCTTCCAAAGGTCCTGCGGGCGCCGGCTTTTGATCGCCTCCGCATCATCATCCATACCATCGATGTCTTCGAGTCGAAGTCGAGCATGTCGGTTAAATCATCGACTGCTGGGCTACAAAGTGGGTGGTGGTGGGCTGAACTTCTTCTTCGTCTGAATCCCAACCTTCCCGACCATAGTTCGGCCAGGGCTCCCCTGATAAAGAGAGAGACTTCAATGAGTTCAGGATATCGCCAAAGGGCGAATGCTAAAAGATGTCTACGGCAGTGAACTCCATGACCGGCGCCCAGTCGGATTCGACTGGCAGGGGCGCGGGAGCTTCGGAGTCCGGAAAGGAGTCCGGCACCTGGGAGTCATGATCTTCGCAAAGGACAGGGGTGGTGTTCGGCTCGATCGCCGTAGAGATTTCAGCCCCCGATGCGGTGTCCAACCAGCCGTCCTCGATCGGCAAAACCGGCTCCGGATTAAAGGTCGGAGCGGGTACTGGTTCGACCTCCAGGGCATTGTTCGGCGGCAGAGCTAGATCATGCCCATCGAGACAAGGCGGCACGACGCCGCCGGGCTCGAATCCGTCAAGATCAATTCCCGCGACATCGGCCGATAGTTCAAACTTCCAAATCTGACCTAATGGCCAGGGGCATAGCTTTCAATCTGCTCCAGATGGCCTAACGAATTGGCCCACAAGGCAAAGCGGCCGAATATAAAGATCTGTCCGGGAGAAAAGTTCACCGATCTGCGCTGTTGTCGACGATCAAGGAGCCATCGGGCCTATAAGCAACGGCTACGTAGGAACTCTCAATGAAAGCACCAATGTCGGTGTCAAACCGCAGATCTCGGTAGGGGGTCCCAACTGCGCGCCTAGGCGGATGGTAACAGGAGACAAGGGACACGATGTTTTTACCTGTGTTCGCCCTCTCGATGGAGGTAATACCCTACCCCGCTTGATTAATATTGATGATATGGGTAGTACAAGAGTAGATCTACCACGAGATCAAGGAGGCTAAACCCTAGAAGCTAGCCTATGGTATGATTGTTGTTCGTCCTACGGACTAAAACCCTTCAGTTTATATAGACACCGAATAGGGTTAGGGTTACACAGAGTCGGTTACAATGGTAGGAAATCTACATATCCAGACGCCAAGCTTGCCTTCCACGCCAAGGAAAGTCCTATCCGACACGGGTGCAGTCTTCAATCTTCTATCTTCATAGTCCAGAGTCCCGCTAAAGATGACAGCTCGCCATTCGACACCCCTAGTCCAGACTCCTCAATAACAAAAAGCAAATGGTATTTAAGGATTGGACAAGCATGACACTTGCAAGAGACATGTCATTTGTGATAGCCACCTTGCCCAACCCAAGTACTGTCCTTTGATCCTCCACCAAACATAATGCTCATAAATGGTTGAATAGCTTCCATGAAATCAGAGAGCAACTTGCTATCTCCGTCATATGATTGGTAGATCCACCGTCAATCACCCATTTTACTCCACCGGATAAAGGAACCTACACACAATTATTACTTGGTTAGAGGTACCCATTTTGCAATGGGACCTCTGAGGTTAGCCACAAGGGTCTTAGGGACCCAAAAAGCATAAAATCGGAATGCATTTAGAGGACCAACAAATTTAGCAAAAACTTCTCCATCCTTAGTTTTACGAAGTACATAGGATGGAGGCATGAACTCTTTTGGCTTGTTGAGAGTAGGCATGCCCCTTGTGACCTTCCCACTAACAACCTTACCTTTCTCCTTGTGCCCTTCTCGTACAAAAGTTTCTTTTAAAGGGGTGGTGCACTTTTGAGAGGATATCTTCTTCTTGCTTGTGCTTGGGTCAAACCCGAGTCCCTCATTGGCAAACTCATTGTGTTGGCTCAACACTTCATTAAGGTTCTTTTGCCCTTGAGCACATGTCATGAGCCCTTTCTCGATTTGAGCTTTGAGAAAGCGATTCTCCTCAAGAATAGATGCTAGATCACCACTGGAGTTAGTAGTACAAGCATCAACATTGATACTAAGAGAAGAGTAAGCCTTGGCTAGAGTTTCAAGATAAGTAAGCTTGAGTGTCTCAAAACTATTTGTAAGAAAGGTGAGCTCTTCTTCCTTAGTCTTGAGGGACACATATAGGAGCTCACAATCCTTAGAGAGAGAAGCATTAGACTTCACAAGCTTACTTCTATCATTCATCAACTCTTCGCAAGAGTCAGTAGCCTTTTTCAAGGAGGCTAGATCTTTAGTATGAACATCAATGTTCGCACCAATTTTTAAGCATAGTTCATCATTTCGTGCTTCCTCATATTGGACTTTCCACTCAAGGATCTCATATTTTTCCTTTTCCTTGGTGACGAGGGTTTCGAGTTCCTTAATGGAGATGGTGTTCTTACTCACCATCTCCATAAGCATACGAAACATAGTGCGCTTGTTTCCTTTAAGGGAGCACATGAACTTATTTAGTTTAGTAAGCATAGGATCATCTATATCATCATCCTCATAACTATCCCCCGCATCAAGATACTCATCACTAGGAGTAGGAGGAGTTAAAAGAGGAGGGTTTGATCGTGGGGTTACCTTGACCTTGTCAGGAGAGTGTTGGTCCTCTCCATCTTCTATCACGACCTTTGCCATGAGGAACTTGTGAGCGTTGCCCTTGTAGTCCTTCATGTAGTTGTAGGTGACAACATCACCACTCTTGTTGACTAGCCTCAATGTGTTTTGAGAATCTTGAGCAACTCCTACAACACCACTAACATCATCCGGATCGGATTCTTCTTGAGCAACCATTGCTTTCCCATCTCTTCTTGAGCTTGGAGTTCAAAGGATTTGGCAACTTCTTCTTGGGAAAGGTCTTGGGAAACCTTGGTTTATCCTCTCTTCTCATAAGGGCACTCGCTGGAGAAGTGGTTGGTTTCTTCACAGCTTGTAGCATTTTCTTACTTTCTTCTTTTGAAATCTTCCCATGAATTTTCCCGCGCTAAACTTCTTGACAAAGAGAGCCATGTCTTCATATGAAGGGCCCTCATCGGATTCAACCTCATCGCCATCTTCTTCATCATCATCATCATCTTCTTCTTCTTATTCTTCTTCTTATTATTATTATTATTATTATTATTATTATTATTATTATTATTATTATTCACTTTGCTCATCTTCACATACATGCTTGGCCTTCAATGCAAGATTGATCTTTGATGTTGGAGTACCATGCATGGCAAGATGTTTTGTAGCATTTGCCTTCGACTCTTCAAATAGTTGGAAAGTGGATATGATGTCATCTGTAGTCATTTCCTTGAAGGCATGGTGTTGTCTTATGTCCCACACCATTTGATGGTGATATGGGGCAAGAGCATGAAGCAACTTGTCCACAAGGAATCGCTTAGTCATGTTGAATTCATCTTGTGTCTTGTCACACTCACACGACTCAATGTCAACGGTGAGAGTCATGAGATGCTCAAGGAGTTGATTGGAAGTGAGGGAGTCCTGGACTAGGGGGTGTCCGGATAGCCGAACTATCATCTTTGGCCGGACTCCTGGACTATGAAGATACAAGATTGAAGACTTCGTCCCGTGTCCGGATAGGAGTTTCCTTGGCGTGGAAGGCAAGCTTGGCGATACGGATATGTAGATTTCCTACCATTGTAACCGACTCTGGTAACCCTAACCCTATTCGGTGTCTATATAAACCGAAGGGTTTTAGTCCAGAGGACTAACAACAATCATACCATAGGCTAGCTTCTAGGTTTAGCCTCGATCTCGTGGTAGATCTACTCTTGTACTACCCATATCATCAATATTAATCAAGCAGAGTACGGTTTTACCTCCATCGAGAGGGCCCCAACTCGGGTAAAAACATTGTGTCCCTTTGTCTCCGTTACCATCCGCCTAGACGCATAGTTCGGGACCCCTACCCGAGATCCGCCAGCTTTTGACACCGACATTGGTGCTTTCATTGAGAGTTCCTCTCTGTCGCCACCTCTAGGCCCGATGGCTCCTTCAATCATCAACAACGACATGGTCCAGGTGAGACTTTTCCCTGACAGATCTTCAGATTCGGGCGGCTTTGCATCGGGCTAATTCGCTAGGCCATCTGGAGCAGATCGAAAGCTACACCCCTGGCCATCAGGTTAGATTTGGAAGCTTGAACTACACGGCCAACGTCCGCGGAGACTTGATCTTCAATGGATTCGAGCCGCAGCCGAGCGAGCCGCACTGTCTCGATGGGTATGATCTAGCTCTGCCACCGAACAGTGCCCTGGAGGCCGCACCAGTGTCCACTCCGACCATTAATTTGGAGCCGATTTCGCCGATCGAGGATGGTTGGTTGGACACCACCTCGGGGGCTGAGATCTCTACGGTGATTGAGCCGAACACCATCCCTGTCCTTTGCGAAGCTCGTGACTCCCAGGTGCCGAAGTCCTCTCCGGACCAACCTCCTCATACTCGCCAATGGATCCGATCGGGCACCGTTATGGAGTTCACCGCCATGACATCTTTCAAAGACTCGCCTTTGGCGATATCCTCAACTCATTAAAGTCTCTCTTTGTCAGGAGAGCCCTTGCCGAACTATGGTCAGGAAGGTTGGGATTCGGACGACGAAGAAATTCAACGCCCACCCACCACCCACTTTGTAGCCACTATCGATGACTTAACCGACATGCTCGATTTCGACTCCGAAGACATCGACGGTATGGACGACGATGCCGGAGACAACCAAGATCTAGCGCCTACAGGGCACTGGAAAGCCACCTCGCCATATGACATATACATGGTGGACATCCCAAAAATGGGGATGGCGATGGAACAAACAGAGGATGACCCTCCAAGAAACAGCCCAAGGCCAACGCTGGCCGCGCCACTCTAAATCCTGCCACAAGAAATGGTGATTCCGCACGGAGATAATAACACCCCTGACAAGGCCGAAGACAACCCCTCCAAAGCAGGACTCAAAGACAGAGGAGGAGAAGAAAGCCCACACGACAAAGGCGGCGTAAAGAGAGGTAGAGGACGATAATTGCGCACTTCCTCCAAGACGAGGCAAGCCTCGACGATTTATTTAATCTGCTGCGTGCCGAGGATCCCGCCGATCAAGAGCGCTTTAAATGCAGGCTTATGGCCACGGCAAGCAGCCTCAAGAAAGCAAGAACAGCTTAGAGTGACTAAGACTCGCTAGCCGACAGATGGATCAAGTCCTTGCACCAAGAGTACGAGCTCAACGCCTCCAAAAGCTACCCCAAACGCAGGCCACTGCCTCGATCAGAGGAGGAAGCACCCACATCACCAAGCAGACGACATGGAAGACTGCCACCCTGCGGGTCCATGAGTAGAGAAGCCTTTCGGCCCTCCGCTCAAGCCACACCCCGACGCCGCTCAAAAAGTACCAAGGCATGGGAAAACGCGCTGGCCTTGCGAGACGTATTGGAGGATAAAGCAAGGCAAACAAGATCGATCTACGGATCGCGTGGGCGCCCCACGACTCGGGAGGATTACCGTCACGCCGGATACAACAACCCCGGCCGAGCCGAACACAGTAGGCAAAGCTCATATGAGCTACGTCGTGATATAGCCCAATACAGAGGCGCCGCACACCCACTATGCTTCACAAATGAAGTAATGGTCATCAAATCCCTGAGGGCTTCAAACCCGTAAACATCGAATCATACGATGGCACCACAGATCCTGCGGTTTGGATCGAGGACTATCTCCTTCATATCCACATGGTCCGCGGTGATGATCTACATGCCATCATATACCTCCCACTCAAGCTTAAAGGACCAGCTCGGCATTGGCTCAACAGCTTGCCAGCAGAGTCAATCGGTTGTTCGGAGGACTCGAAGCCGATTCTCGATAACTTCCAGGCACATATGTGCGTACTCACCGACGCTGATGACCTTAGCCATATAATTCAAGAGCTGTAAGAATCGCCAGCAATTCTGGACACGGTTCCTAACAAAGAAAAATCAAATCATCGACTGTCCGGATGCAGAGGCGCTAGCAGCCTTCAAACACAACATTCGCGACGAGTGGCTAGCCCGGCACTGATGTCTACTACACAACCTTCTTCTTGTAGACGTTGTTGGGCCTGCAAGTGCATAGGTTTGTAGGACAAGAGCAAATTTCCTCAAGTGGACGACCTAAGGTTTATCAATCCGTAGGGAGGCGGAGGATGAAGATGGTCTCTCTAACAACCCTGCAACCAAATAACAAAATGTCTCTTGTGTCCCCAACACAACCAATACAATGGCAAATTGTATAGGTGCACTAGTTCGGCGAAGAGATGGTGATACAAGTGCAATATGGACGGTAGATAAGAGTATTTGTAAACTGAAAATATAAAAACAGCAAGGTAACTAAGGATAAAAGTGAGCGTAAACGGTATTGCAATGATAGGAAACAAGGCCTAGGGTTCATACTTTCACTAGTGCAAGTTCTCTCAACAATAATAACATATATAGATCATATAACAATCCCTCAACATGCAACAAAGAGTCACTCCGAAGCCACTAATAGTGGAGAACAAACGTAGAGATTATGGTAGGGTACGAAACCACCTCAAAGTTATTCTTTCAAATCAATCCGTTGGGCTATTCCTATAAGTGTCACAAACAACCCTGGAGTTTTTACTAGAATAACACCTTAAGATACAAATCAACCAAAACCCTAATGTCACCTAGATACTCCATTGTCACCTCAAGTATCCGTGGGCATGATTATACGATATGCATCACACAATCTCATATTCATCCAACCAACATAAAAGTACTTCAAAGAGTGCCCCAAAGTTTCTACCGAGAATCAAGAACGTGCCAACCCCTATGCATAGGTTCCCAATGTCATTTAAACCCGCAAGTTGATCACCAAGACATACATCAAGTTTTCATAAAAGACTCAATCCGATAAGATAACTTCAAAGGGAAACTCAATTCATCACAAGAGAGTAGAGGGGAGAAACATCATAAGATCCAACTACAATAGCAAAGCTCGGGATACATCAAGATCGTGCCATAGAGGAATACGAGAGAGAACACGAGAGAGAGAGAGAGAGAGAGAGAGAGATCAAACACATAGCTACTGGTACATACCCTCAGCCCCGAGGGTGAACTACTCCCTCCTCGTCATGAATAGCGCCGGGATGATGAAGATGGCCACCGGAGATGGATCCCCCCTCCGGCAGGGTACCGGAAAGGGGTCCCGATTGGTTTTTGGTGGCTCTGGAGGCTTACGGCGGCCGAACTCCCGATCTAACTTCTGTTTTGGAAGTTTTAGGGTACGACGGTATATATGGGTGAAAGGGGTACGTCGGTGGACCTCCAGGGGGCTCACGAGGTAGGGGCGCGCCTGGGGAGGGGCGCGCCTCACCCTCATGGGCAGCCCGGGATCCCCTAACGCACCCAAGCCCATCCGTTGGTTTCTTCCAAAATTAATCTCTCCAGCTTGATTTTGCTCTGCTGATTGGCCTCGATATTCCCTTTCTCAAACACCAAATAGGCATAAACAAAGAATTGGGCCGGGCCTCCGTTAATAGGTTAGTCCCAAAAATAATATAAAAGTGGAAAATAAAGCCCAATATTTCCTAAAACAGTAGATAATATAGCATGGAGCAATCAAAAATTATAGATACGTTGGAGACATATCAGGCACCTAGGACAGGAAAAGCCGAAATCCATGGCAGCCCTCACCACACTCATGACCCGCTTTTGCGCGGGAGAGGACAGCTGGCTAGCTCGAAGCAACAAATTAACACCCTGGTAGTTCGGATACCAAGGACAGCAATGGCAGGTCGCGTCGCAACAAGCATAAACGCCGCATTAACGGTGATAATGCTGAAGATACGGAAGTAAATGCCGGATTCAGAGGCTCTAAACCTGGTCAGCGGAAGAAGCCATTCAAAAGAAATACCCAAGTCCCGTCCAACTTGGACCGAATACTCGATCGCTTGTGCCAGATACATGGCACCCCCGAAAAACCAGCCAATCAAACCAACATGGATTGTTGGGTGTTCAAGCAGGCAGGCAAGCTAAACGCCGAAAACAACGACAAGGGGCTGCATAGCGATGACGAGGAAGAGTCTCGCCACCAACAACAGAGATGTATGACTTTCCCCACAAGTGCGGACGGTGAACATGATATACGCAACCCACATACCCAAAAGGGAGCGGAAGCGTGCACTAAGGGATGTATACGCGATGGAGCCAGTTGCCCCGAAGTTCAACCCGTGGTCTTCCTGCTCGATCACCTTCGATCGAAGGGACCACCCCACTAGCATCCGTCATGGCGGTTTTGCCGCATTGGTTCTCGACCCAATTATTGACGGATTTCACCTCACTAGAGTCCTAATGGACGGCGGCAACAGCCTGAACCTGCTTTATCAGGATACAGTGCGCAAAATGGGCATAGACCCGTCAAGGATCAAACCCACAAAGATGACCTTTAAAGGCGTCATTCCAGGTGTAGAGGCCAACTGTACAGCCTCCGTTACACTTGAAGTGGTCTTCAGATCCCTGGATAACTTCCGGAGCGAGGAGTTAATCTTCGACATAGTCACGCTCGCAGCAAGCTATCACGCATCGCCGGACGAACCGTGATTCAAGAAAATTCAATGCGTGCCGCACTACGCTGCATCTCAAGCTCAAGATGCCAGCCCTCGAGGAGTAATCACGGTCAATGGAAACACCAACACTCTCTCCCAACAGAGGAGCATACGGCTGCCCTTATGCGAAGTGCGTAACAGCCTCAAGGCAATTCTCCAACCGCCAATAAACAATTGACACCGCTGCTGCTACCGAGTAACCTACAAAGAAGACCGCCTCGCACGCTCAACACGCCAGAATTGCGGCCCCAACCCCAGCCCTCGCGAACTCATGGGCCAAGATTACGCTGCATGACATAATTATGCTCGAAATACCATGGGCATAGGGAAGGGCCACGACACACGGCATGCCCAAGATATGCTCGACCGCACAGGGCCCTCGCTTGTGTCATTCCTTTTTCTTCCTTTTCTTTTTTTACTGTGACTCGTTTTCCGAAGCTCTGTCCGCATCCCGCTACCAACACACGATGCAACAGCCAGGAAGCGTAAAACCGCTGAAAGTGCAACTAATCCCGGTGGTTTTGGTAATTAATAACAACATATATATCATTGAACTAATAGTTACTTGAGAATCATTTCGTAAAGTTCAAGGATATGGGTATGGCAAGGATCAAGAAGTGGACCCTCAAAATGCTAAGGCAAGCATTGGCAAAAGCTCAAGACTCCATTTTTGGTTTAGTGATCCAAGATCACATTGAGTCCATAGGAAAGCCAATACTATTAAAAGGGATGAGGTTATGATGATGATCCGTTGCTCAAGTGCTTAGTGATACATCTCCTAAACTATCAAGAACTTTCACTGCCATATACACTCATAAGTAATCTCGGTCCCACCGATATTCCAAACTCAGTCACACCGAGATGAACCACTTCAGCCATAAAGCCAAACCCTAGAAAACTCGGATTTTCCGATTTTGAACTCGGTCTCACCGAAACTTGAGTCGCCAAGCTTCTGTAACCTTCTGTCATCAAATCGGTGTCACCGAGATGATGAAGTCGGTCCCACCGAGATTGGCAAGCTCTTGTCTTTGCACGAATCGGACTAACCGAGATTGTATTTTCGGTCCCACCGAAAATCCCAACGTTCACATGATTTGAACTTTCGGTCTCACCGAGTTGTCAACTTCGGTCCCACCGAGATTGGTCAAATGTGTGTAACGGTTGGATTTTGTGTGGAGGCTATAAATACCCTCCACCCCTCTTCATTCGTGGAGAGAGCCATCGAAAGAACTACCACTCCTACCTTACATTTCGAGAAGAGAACTACCTACCCTTGTGTTGAGATCAAGTTGCTCCACTCCCACCATATGAAGCTTGATCTCTAGCCTTCCCAAGTTGCTTTCCACTCAATCCTTTCTTCCACCACAGCCAAATCAGTGAGGAGAGTTGAGTGTTGGGGAGATTATCATTTGAAGCACAAGAGCAAGGAGTTCATCATCATCAACAACATCTATTACCTTTTGGAGGGTGGTGCCTCCTAGATTGGTTAGGTGTCGCTTGGGAGCCTCCATCGAGATGTGGAGTTGAACCAAGAAGTTTGTAAGGGCAAGGAGATCGCCTACTGTGAAGATCTACCCCGAGTAAGGCTAGCCTCCGTGGGCGAGGCCATGATGGAATAGACAAGGTTGCTTCTTCGTGGACCCTTCGTGGGTGGAGCCTCCATGGACTCTCGCAGCCTGCTATCCTCCGTGGGTTGAAGTCTCCATCAACGTGGAAGTACGATAGCACCACCTATCGGAACCACGAGAAAAATCACGCGCTCCAAAATTGCGCTTGCTCTTCTCCACCTCTCTTTACTACATGTGCAATTTACTTTCCGCTGCCTATACTCTAGAATTGCATGTGTAGGGTGATGCTTGACTTGATCATAATTGTGAATCTGCCAAAACTGTTCTTTGTCAAAAGGCAGAATTTTTATATTGTCAAGTAGTCTAATCACCCCCTCTAGACATACTTTCGATCCTACAAGTGGTATCGAGCTTTGGTCTCCATTGTATTGGTTTCCATTGCATTGACTCCATAAGCTTGGTTTCACAACCTAGAGAGTATGGCATCTAGTGAGGGTAATTTTCAGAGAGGTCCTTACTTTGATGGTACAAATTTTGCTAGTTGGAAGCATAAAATGAAAATGCATATTCTTGGCTATAACCCACCGCATGGGGCATTATTTGTGTTGGTATGCAAGGTGAATTCTTCGAGGAAGGAAAAGTTCCGGATCGCGGGTTACAACGGAAGAATTATGGATGTTGCAAAACAATGCTCAAGCTTGTGACATTCTCTTCAATGCCTTGTGTCCCGAGGAGTTCAACAAAATCAGCCGCCTTGAGAATGCAAAAGAGATTTGGGATACTTTGGTTGAAATGCACGAAGGTACCGAGTCCGTGAAGGAATCAAAGCTAGATGTTCTTCAAGGTCAACTTGACAAGTTCAAGATGAAGGAAGGTGAAGGAGTCGCTGAAATGTACTCTAGGCTTGCTCTCATCACAAATGAGATTGCCGCTTAGGAAGCAAAAATGACCGACCGATTCATCATCAAGAAGATTCTCGAGCTTTGGATGGAAAGTATGACACCGTGCACTTTGATCCAAATGATGCCAAACTACAAGAATCTCAAGCCAACCAAGTCATTGGAAGAATTGTTGCTCATGAGATGACACTTAAGGATAAGGAAGAGCTTCACAACAAGTCAAGTGGTGCTTATAAAGCTACAAGTGATGCTCCCACAACCTCAAGTGACAAGTTAGTTTCCAATGAAGAGATAAGCCTAATGGTCAAGAACTTCAACAAATTCTACAAGAGTAGAAGCAAAGAGAGAAGCTCAAAGTCTAGATCATATGATGAAAAGAGATCTTCTAGTCATGATCGAATCGCTATAATTGTGGAAGACCCGACACTACTCAAATGAGTGTACGGTTCCCCACAAGAGAAGAGAAGAATTCCAAGAAGAAGAAGCTCAAGAGATGAGTCACCTCGAAAGAGAGAAGGAGTAGAGATGATCGTTATGAACGAAGACCCTCTCGGAGAAGCAAGGATTCGAGAAGAAAGACAAGTCATCAAGGAGCTACACAAGAAGAAAACATCAAGCTCATGTAGGTGAATGGGTCTCCGCCCGACTCCCACAATCAATCCAAAGAAGCTATCACTCCAACTCCGACTACACCAAGATGAAGGTGTTGCCGGTCTTGCTCTCAGATCCTCCAACTCCAACTCCTACGACTTATTTGATTCACCAAATGAGGGAATTGGAAGATGCTTCATGGCTAAAGGCCCCAAGGTATCACACCCTAAATTCATTGACTTTGATAGTGATGAGGATGACTTGCTTGGTGAAGATGAGCTCTGCATGATAAATCTAATGAACCTAGTAATGATGAACATGCTAGTAGTCTTTATAGTCAAGAAGAGTCGAATGACAATGCTATGAAGGAGATTGAGCGCCTAACTAAAGAACTAAACACTCTTAAGTTAGCTCATGAAACAACTCAAGAAGATCATAGAGAGCTCCTAAGATCTCATGAGAAGCTACGCTCGAGAAGCTCACTCTAGAGCAAGAACATGAGTTTCTAAAAGCAATCAATGACGATCTTCAAAGAAGAGTTCTTCATATCTTGCCAAACGACTTCTCTTGTCTAATTTCTTGCCACCCATTAAGACTAAGCATGACAAGCATAAGAAAAATTCTTCTCTAGTAGTAACAATAACCATGCTAAATCTAATGTTGTTGCTTCTAGTAGTTCTCTTGATTCCACTAACAATGTTTTAAGCCAAGTTACACTTGAGCAAGAAAATAGTTTATTGAAAGGGATTATAGAGAAAGGTGTCTAAAAAGTCTTGCTGGAAGCAAGAACTTTGAGGAAATTGTTCGCAAGCAAGGAAGGCACCGGAAGAATCAAGGAATTGGTTTTGAGCGAAAGTTCAACGCCGAGGGTGTTGAATGGGAAGAAGGTCAATATCCTACTCCACAGTTTGTTCTTCAAAAGGAGAAGTATGATCCTACTTCTTCCAATGTGGAACAAGCTCAAGATGACCTTCCACCACAAGACCACAAGCTAAAAGGCAAGGACAAGCTTCAAGAGGAGATTGATGCATTTGTTGAAGCACCTCAAGCCATGGTCAAGTGGGTTCCCAAGGAAACGCCAAGTTCTACTTCGCCAAGCTCAACTATAACCCCAAGGATTCCCATCAAGATGATGTGGATCCCAAGAAGAAGAACTAGAGAGTTCTTGAGGGTGACTCCGCCAACATACTTCACTCACATTCATTTTGGCAAAACTTGTGCAATCAACTTCCACATTGTGCACTAGTTCATGGAGTCACAAACCCTCTTGTTGGTAAGTCAAGGGACAAGGTAATCATTGCTTTCATGGACATCATCTATTGTGAACTTCAATCTATGTCCATGGATATCCTTGTTTGTTCCTTGTGGGACTAACCCATGTAGGTATTGAAAGTGCCCGAATCCAAAGGATTGCTCCCAACTCTTGATGATCTTCATCAACATTGAGCATCCACATCTTCAACATCTACATGAAGTCTTCTACGACAACCCAAGGTTAGTTTGACCCTTTAAAAGGGTTCTCACATCTAGGGGGAGCTTTGCTCTAAAAAATTGAGCTAAAGCATCTTCAAATGATGTGAACACATCAATGCTTTATGTAAAAGTGGTAACCCCACTTGTGCTTAAACGATGAGTATGACCTATGATCAAATGTTCTCATTTGACTCCTAAGTCAATATACTCATATAAAGATGACCTAGTCATCGATAAATTGTGTGATAGTAGCTAGAGTTTTGATTGTGCATGTTTGACACATATTTCATTTGCTATCTTATTGTGTGAGCATGTTGATGCATGATTTTATCCATTCAAGGACATCCATTTGTTGTTTTGGTCGCTTTTGATTTTTCCGACCAAATGGATGGACAAGAATGCCTAAGTACCTCCCCTAGCTATCTATGCTTTCTTGTCTCAAATTCTATTCATGCTTACATCACAAATTTTGAACAAGTCATTTTCGACCTCCGTGAGGAGCACTGAGCCACCGATCCGTCAAAGGCTAATTTCCAAAACCTTCTAAGTGATTTCGGTCGACTAACTCACTCAAACTCGTGGAACCGAAAGCATTTAGACTGATCTAGGTTTTCACCCGTGAAACCGAAGTTGTGATTTTCGGCGTGATCAAGTGCATAATCGCCAAATAGTTATCCACATCGGTGCCACCGAAGTTTTACAACTCGTCCCACCGACAAAGAAAGGGTATATATATTCGAGGGCCGCTGCTGATTTCTCCTTCAAACGCTTCGCCTCACACCCCTTGCCGCCGCCGCTTTGGTCTCCGGATCGCCGCTGCTGCCGTCAGGCGCTCGCCGCAGTCTCCGCCGCCATTAACGGACATCTTCTCCGCGCCATTGTTAGCCAGAGAGAAACTCCACCAAGTTAGGTGAGTTTTGATCCCACTCGTGCTCCCATCTCCGATTCAATGCATGTTTGGTTTCCTAGAATCTTGCCACGATTGAAATCTTCCGACACCCGATTAGTTCGCTTTGGACTAGATTCGAGTAAAAGTTTTAGGTTAGGTTTCCACGAATATATCTCGGTGAGACCGATTTACATTTTCGGTATGACCGATTTGGCCTATGGCCATTGTGATCGCACCTTTCGTCCAACCGAAGTTGTGCAAATCGGTGTGACCGAAATGACGATTCTGTGAAACCCTAGTGTTTTCGGCAGATCAAACCCACTTCGTCCAACCGAAAGTGGTGTGAAAGCTTCGCTTGAACACTTCGGATTCACCAATCTTAAACTCGGTCTCGACCAAATGTCTTCCGTGAAAACCTAATACTAGAATTTGAACTCATTTTTTGCAAAACTTCAGATTTGTGATGACTCTTCTTCTCCGCCTACACCTTATCTATTCACAGTTGTCAGCCATGTCGATGCCGAGACAACAGAACATTCCAATATTCTAAAAGAACAAAGATGATGTGCCACCAATCGAGTCGATGGTGAAGGACCAGTTTTGCTTAAACTTCGCCAAAACTGCCACTACATATGATGCTCATCCTCAAGCCGAGGATATGAAGGCAAGGAAAGATAGAGGTCTCTGTGCTATGGAGACAATCGACCCATATGCCTTGAGGAGAAGAACTGCCAGAGATCCCAGATTTCACACCAGAGAGCAGCAGGACTTCTATGAGACCGTGGCATGATGGCCAAGAAGCCCATAGTCGCAGACACACGATATGTTGACTGGAAGTACATTGACAACGAAGAGCACAGAGACTTCTTTCCACATGTGCATGAAAGTTTCACCACTTGTGGTGTTGCAGACTTTGTAGGTCAGAAATTGACAAATTGGAACGATGAGATGATTATGCAATTCTATGCCACAGCTCATTTCTATCCTGATGGAAGGATTGTGTGGATGACTGAAGGTCAAAGATTTTCTTCATCTGTTGAAGAATGGGCAGAAATTCTGAATGCTCCAGTGCAACGAGAGGATGATATTGATGTATATGGGATTCCAAAGAAGAATCATGAATCCATGAAGAACATGTACAAAGAGGTTCCAAAGAAGGATTTGGGAATCTGGAAGTTAGGCTCACTACTATCTCCGTGCAGGCCTACCTACCACTAATACCATATTGAGGCATACCTTGATGCCCAAGTCCGAGATCATCGCATGATCGAGGATACTCTATCAACATGCTGCATATACTTGATGAGAAAGCACCTTTCAAGGTGATGGACTTGATGGTTGAGACCATTAAGAGGACTGCAATGACCGTAAAAGGTCGTGGATTTGCCTCGCAGATTTAGATGCTTATCAATGCCAAGTTTGGCACGGGCACATTCTTGTTGGATAGAGCACACTTACCATCGCAGCCAGAGCATGAGGACAATGTTGTTGTGATGGATGAGGAGGATCCGACATCCGTCAAGGTCAAGCCAAGATTGAAGCTGCCAAGAAAGCCAAAGTCGATAAGGAAGCAAAGAAGCAGCAGCTAAACCAAAGAGCTTCGAGAGCAAATTCTTGAAGCTACCTAAAGGATTGAACAACGCCTGCCAAGATTGTATAGTCTCAGAGAGCCTAGAGAGGATTGTTGAAGACAAGATCCACGCCTGGATGTGAAGTCGATCAAGTGCAAGTGATCACAACAAGCTTGAGGCGATATTGAGGAAGCAAAGGGAGAAGGAAGAGCTTATGCGTGAGATGCAGGATGACTTAGTCCAGATGCTTATCAACAGATCGCCTCCGTTCCCACAGACCTCGATCACCGCTATTCCAAAGGATCGACACCAGACTACAGCTTCAAAGACTCCCACAGCTCCAAAGACTCTACTCCAGCTCCAGCCCAAAGGACTACTCCTCCAAAGACAGACATCAGCGAAGTCTTCGCCGATGCTGTCATATCCACTCCAACATCAACCTGCACGGAGCCGCCAACAGAGTCCCCAAAGGACGCTTAGCTCTATGCCTTTTCAAACTTTTTGGTAACTTGTTGCCAAAGGGGAGAAATTGTATAGATCATAGGACTTCGAGAGAGAGAGAGTGTCGTTGTCTTTGCGCTTTTGCTCTTTCGCTCATTTGCGTTTCTTTGAGATACTTTTGGTTTTCAGACATTCAGTGTGTTTGATACTACATTTCATTCTACCTTAATGAGTGCTTGGTCGCATTTATGCTTTAATGTGTGCTTAATGCTTATCATATGCTATTCCTATCTTGTATGACCATTTACTCATGTCTTGGTGATTGGGTGCATGCTGTTCATTCTTATCATTTTGTGCGCCCACCAAGATGTATGTGACATGGAAGAGTGACCCATGATCCTAATCGATTGTGCATTTGCATTCAAACGCAAATCTTAAATAATGCACAAATTTAGGGGAGCTTTGCTTATCACATACTTCTCAAAGCATTTATATTATTCATTGATTATATCCTTTGTCGAAGTTTTGATCTATATGTTGTCATCAATTACCAAAAAGGGGAGATTGAAAGTGCAACTAATCCCCGGTGGTTTTGGTAATTAATAACAACATATATATCATTGAACTAATAGTTACTTGAGAATCATTTCAGAAAGTTCAAGGATATGGGTATGGCAAGGACTCAAGAAGTGGACCCTCAAAATGCTAAGGCAAGCATTGGCAAAAGCTCAAGACTCCATTTTTGGTTTAGTGATCCAAGATCACATTGAGTCCATAGGAAAGCCAATACTATTAAAAGGGGATGAGGTTATGATGATGATCCGTTGCTCAAGTGCTTAGTGATACATCTCCTAAACTATCAGCAACTTTCACCGCCATATACACTCATAAGTAATCTCGGTCCCACCGATATTCCAAACTCACCACACCGAGATGAACCACTTCAGCCATAAAGCCAAACCCTAGAAAACTCGGATTTTCCGATTTTGAACTCGGTCTCACCAAACTTGAGTCGCCAAGCTTCAGAATCCTTCACATCAAATCGGTGTCACCGAGATGATGAAGTCGGTCCCACCGAGATTGGCAAGCTCTTGTCTTTGCACGAATCGGACTAACCGAGATTGTATTTTCGGTCCCACCGAAAATCCCAACGCTCACATGATTTGAACTTTCGTCTCACCGAGTTGTCAACTCGGTCCCACCGAGATTGGTCAAATGTGTGTAACGGTTGGATTTGTGTGGAGGCTATAAATACCCTCCACCCCTCTTCATTCGTGGAGAGAGCCATCATAAAGAACTACCACTCCTACCTTACATTTCTCGAGAAGAGAACTACCTACCCTTGTGTTGAGATCAAGTTGCTCCACTCCCACCATATGAAGCTTGATCTCTAGCCTTCCCAAGTTGCTTTCCACTCAATCCTTTCTTCCACCACAGCCAAATCAGTGAGGAGAGTTGAGTGTTGGGGAGATTATCATTTGAAGCACAAGAGCAAGGAGTTCATCATCATCAACAACATCTATTACCTTTTGGAGGGTGGTGCCTCCTAGATTGGTTAGGTGTCGCTGGGAGCCTCCACGAGATGTGGAGTTGAACC
Source organism: Aegilops speltoides (assembly GCA_021437245.1). NCBI lineage: Eukaryota > Viridiplantae > Streptophyta > Magnoliopsida > Poales > Poaceae > Aegilops > Aegilops speltoides. The sequence goes on from CM038143.1 coordinate 40,407,258, forward strand.
AAGAAGTTTGTAAGGGCAAGGAGATCGCCTACTGTGAAGATCTACCCCGAGTAAGGCTAGCCTCCGTGGGCGAGGCCATGATGGAATAGACAAGGTTGCTTCTTCGTGGACCCTTCGTGGGTGGAGCCTCCGTGGACTCTCGCAGCTGCTACCTCCGTGGGTTGAAGTCTCCATCAACGTGGAAGTACGATAGCACCACCTATTGGAACCACGAGAAAAATCACCGCGTCTCCAAAATTGTGTTTGCTCTTCTCCACCTCTCTTTACTACATGTGCAATTTACTTTCCGCTGCCTATACTCTAGAATTGCATGTGTAGTGTGATGCTTGACTTGATCATAATTGTGAATCTGCCAAAAACTGTTCTTTGTCAAAAGGCAGAATTTTTATATTGTCAAGTAGTCTAATCACCCCCCCTCTAGACATACTTTCGATCCTACACGCGTCGAGTGTCCAGGTGGTCTCTATTACGAGCAATATACCTGTTTTACATACCACACAGCAAACTTACCCCTGGAAGGGGGACATGTCAAAAGTCCCATACCTTGCGTATCGCACAATTTGTATCGTTCTGCTTTCATTTGTAGTCCCTTTTGCATAAAGAATATATAGCTTTTGCCTATTATTGCATTCTTTCCCGTTATATATGTTAGTTTATGACATTGCACAACCGTACAATTTGGTACGGCCAATACACCAGGGGCTTATGTACACCAAAATATGGTGTGACAAGTCTGAACACTTTCACAAGTGCGGCACCCCAAACTTATAGCATTATATGCATCAGCTCCGAATCATGTCTTGGGTCAATAGTTGGGTTTTCCCGACTCCCATGTTTTGGTACCTTACGCCCGCTATATCGGCTAAGGTAGCGCTGGAGAACCATCGCGACAGCCCTGCTGAGCTGGGCTGAGCACCTCAATGGAGAAAGCTAAAACTGACCGTCATGATAGGGCGAGAGCCGGTCCCTGTTCGAGAGGTTTTTCGAGTCCCTAAAGACTTATGCCACTTAGAGCGAGGAGTCGGCATTGTCCGGCCTAGGCGTGGATAGCGCCCCGAACTCGGTCTTCCAAATATCAGGGGCTTCGTTAAATTATAGAATTCTATGGCTAAGTGAGAGTGTTCAAGCATTATAGTCCGGTTACCTGGTTCATTGCGTTGAGCGCCTCCCTCGAAGGACCCAAGAATGGGAACAAGAGCACTCATGTTTATCCCGAACACCCCAGCACTCGTGGCATGGGGGCTGAAGCCAACGACTCGCCATCTCTCAATTTTGATAAACGGCCGCACAGAAGGTAATATTTTAAATTCAAAAGAGTTGCTTAGCGCATATGAACAAGTTTTCAGCGTACAGGATAACAAATGCGAGTCTACTAAAAAAATTACATCTTTGGAGCATTCGCCCGCTATAAGGCGGGAACCCTTAAGGACGCCCTCATAATACATTTCGGGCTTGCGATAATCCTTGCCTGCCAGTGGTCCGTCCGTCATAAGCTTTCAAAGATCTAGCTTGCCCCAAAGGCACCTTAGTGCGGCAAGGGCCCTACTGGCACCTTCAATGCAGACGGAGCGCTTGATGACGTCGATTCATGGACAAGCGTCCACCAGCCGCCGCACTAGCTCGAAGTAGCTCCCAGGCATGGCTCCATCTGGCCACAGCCGAGCTATAAGGCCCTTCATGGCCTGTTCGGTGACCTTGTGGAGCTCGACCAACTACATCAGCTGGTCGCTCAAGGGCACCGGGTGTCCAGCCTCAGCGTACTGAGACCAGAACACCTTTTCCGTCGAGCTCCCTTCTTCGGCTCATTAGAAAGCGGCGGCATCGGACACACTCCGAGGCAGATCTGCGAACGCTCCTGGAGAGCTCCGGATTCGGGTAAGTAACAGATAATTGACTTTTACATTCTTGCTCTGCATAAAGAATGCCTTACCCGCCGCAATCTTCCTTATCGCCTCAATCTCCTGGAGGGCCTTTTGGGCTTCGGCCTTAGCGGCCTTGGCATTCTCAAGAGCCGAGGCAAGCTCGGACTCTCGAGTCTTCGAGTCACGCTCCAAACTCTCGTGTTTTTCCACGAGAGCCTGGAGCTCTTGTCGTACCTCCGCCAGCCGCGCCTCCCCCTTTTCTCGCTCGGTACGCTCCGCGGCCGCTTTGTTTCCGGCCGCAGACATCGCTTCCTTCAGGGTCGCCACCTCGTTTGTGGCCCTGCGATACCCACGTTATTCCTGTTATTTTTTGCAACCGCATTTCTTATATGCATAATCCCGTAAGGTATTGCTTACCTTCCTTGTCCACGAGTTGCTTCTTGGCACGGCCGAGCTCGTTCTTGGACCGCTCGAGGTTCTCCTTCAGAGTATTTACCTCCGTAGTCAGTGCAGCAGAGGTCAGCAGCGCAGCCTGCACTCCCATATTGACATAATTATGTTAGACTCTCAGATATCTTTTAGATCCTCGCTCGCTTTTCTTTTCACCACCGAACTAAGCATCGTGGGCTACCGCTCACGCTGTAATCTTCTTACACATATTAAAAACTTACCTCAAAGCCCGTTAGAAGGCTGTTGAAGTTTCACCAGCCCGCTTGGCGGATCGAATCTTTCTCGATCACCACACTCATAACAGTGCGGTGCTCCTCCTCGATGGAGGCGCTGTTAAGCGCCTCCAATAAGCTATCTGGTGCCTCCGGTTGGACGGAGGTCACCGGCGTCTTACCCTTCTTACGAAGGGGCCGCTTGCCGGACTTCGGAACCGCTGAAGGTTCCGGTACGGAGTCCGAACAAGGGTCGGGCTTAGAGCCCCTGGGGGTCTTGCCCCCCTCGTGCCTGGAGTCCGGGGGGTTGCCTTGTGGCGTCTCCTGCGCCACCTCCTCCTAACTATGCCCCTCTTGGGGCCCCACCTAGGTGTCGTCGGCGGCACGAGGAGAGGAGGCGGCCAGAAGTGATGTGCTCTCCACTTCCGACGAATTCAGGGACCCGCTCGACGAAGTGGCAAGCTCGTCCTTGGGCGGGCTGCATGATTGTTCGGCATTATAAAACACTATGCGATAAAAAAAGCCATGGGCATCCGGACACTTACGATCTCGCCAGGGGCTTGGCCCTTGAGGGCCACTCCTCCTCGCCGTTGTTGGCGTTGGTGGAGACGTCTGGAGGAAGGGTTCTTCCCGTCTTGGACCCTCCGGCCTCCCCAGTTGGGACGGCCTTCCTTTTCTTCCCTCCCCCCCACTGGGGGAGAAGCTTCTTCCTCCTCCTCCTTGTTTTCACGAAAGGATTCCGCCTCAGAGTCGTCGAACGACGATTCCGACGGCACCGGACGTCGGGCACTCTTTCGAGTCCCCGTGGCCTTCTTCTTGGTTTTTCTCCAAGACCACGACGTGCCGAGCCAACAGCCCTGCCAAGCGGGCGCCTACTAGGTCTTCGGCAAGGAGCTGCATAGCTTAACCTGCTCCGGACGTGTTTTGCCACCCCACAAAGGCAAGGGAGTTTAGATCCCGTGATAGAGTCAAACTATGAAAACAAGAGTCCCCTAAAGGGCAAAAGCTATCATGAAGCCCGACGCTTGCGGAATCCGCGATCTTCAGAAGCGGATGAGGGATCGGCGCCCTTGAACAGTGCCTTCCAGGCGTCTTTTCAGGGTCTGATGCCGCGCCGGATCAAACTCCCACAATTTGAAGGCCCGTTGTTGGCATGGGAGGATCTGGCGGATGAGCATAACCTGGATCATGTTGACAAGCCTGAGATTATTGTTCACCAGGGTTTGCATACAGGTTTGGAGTCCGGTCAGCTCCTTCGAATCGCCCCACGCCAGGCCGGTCTCCTTCCAAGAGGTGAGGCGCGTGGGAATGCCAGATCGAAATTCGGGGGCCGCCGCCCACTTAGAGTCGCGCCGCTCGATGATGTAGAACCACCCCGACTGCCACCCCTTCACGGTCTCCACGAAGGAGCCATCGAGCCATAAGACGTTGGCCATCTTGCCAACCATGGCGCCTCCACACTCCGCTTGGCAGCCGCCCACTACCTTCGGCTTGACATTGAAGGTCTTCAGCCATAAGCCGAAGTGGGGCTAGATGCAGAGGAAGGCCTCGCACACGACGATGAACGCTGAGATGTTGAGGATGAAATTCAGGGCCAGATCATGGAAATCTAGGCCGTAGTAGAACATGAGCCCCCGGACGAATGGGTGAAGTGTAAAACCCAGTCCGCGGAGGAAGTGGGCAAGGAATATGACCCTCTCATGGGGCCTGGGGGTGGGGATGAGATGCCCTTCGTCGGGCAGCCGATGTGCGATGTCGCCGAACAAGTATTCGGCCTTCCGCAGTCTTTTTACTTGGCCCTCCGTGATGGATGAGACCATCCACCTCCCTCCCGCTCCGGACATGGCTGGAGAAGGTTGAGTAAGGATGTGCGGACTTGGGCACTGGAGCTCAGAGTGCGCGGAAATGGATGAGCAAGGGAGAAAAAAGGCGCAGGTGAAAAAGGTGGATCCTTATCCCCTTATATGGACGGACGAAGCTATGCGTCCCCCACCAGCCTGGTAAAACTCGCTTATCTCCCATGCGTCGCAATCAATGGCGCGGTTGGGTTACCCACGCTCGTATTGATGAGAATCCCGGAATAAGGGGGCACGATCTATGCTTTTATAAGACGTGCCAAGGAAACCGCCTCGCTAAACGCACTGAGGTGGGACAGTAAAAAACGATTTGAATAAAAGCCTGGCCACGGTGTGATGTCACGCCGCGGAATACGTCAGTGGATCTGTGCAAAAATTATTCTCTCTACGGTGGTATGTGGAACTTGTTTTGCAGAGACGGACACTATCCTTGTGTTCAAAACCTTCTATGAAGTATTCGGAGGAGGAACCCGCCTTGCAATGCCGAAGACAATATGCGCGCCGGACTCGTCGTCATTGAAGCCTGGTTCAGGGGCTACTGAGGGAGTCCTGGACTAGGGGGTGTCCGGATAGCCGAACTATCATCTTTGGCCGGACTCCTGGACTATGAAGAAACAAGATTGAAGACTTTGTCCCGTGTCCGGATAGGACTTTCCTTGGCATGGAAGGCAAGCTTGGCGATACGGATATGTAGATTTCCTACCATTGTAACCGACTCTGTGTAACCCTAACCCTATTCGGTGTCTATATAAACCGAAGGGTTTTAGTCCAGAGGATCTAAGAACAATCATACCATAGGCTAGCTTCTAGGGTTTAGCCTCTCCGATCTCGTGGTAGATCTACTCTTGTACTACCCATATCATCAATATTAATCAAGCAGGAGTAGGGTTTTACCTCCATCGAGAGGGCCCGAACCTGGGTAAAAACATCGTGTCCCTTGTCTCCTGTTACCATCCGCCTAGACGCACAGTTCGGGACCCCCTACCCGAGATCCGTCGGTTTTGACACCGACAGGGAGTTTCATCTTTCTCCATACAAAAGTCTTGCAATTGCGCCTTGGCAATTACAGATTGAGCACTCCGGAGGGTGGAGGTACCGGTCTTGGATCTTATAGTACTTTCCCATAGTTCCTTGGCACTTATGATGTGTATGAAAGGTCTCCTTTGCTTTTCAACCATACCTCTCCTTATACACATGATTGAAGTGTCATTGAGATTCTTGTCATAAATTTCTCTTGGGGCAGGATTCTTTGGATCAACCACATGGTAACCATACTCCAAGATTTCCAGTATCTCATCATTTCCATATCGAAGATGATCCTGCATAGGAACTCCCCACAAGGCAAAATCGGAAGTGGCATCAAGTAAAGGAGGTTTGCCTTGAGGGTTATATTTCGGTTTCTCAACTTGGGGTCTTGCATAAAGCCAAGGAACACTGGAGTGTTCATTGCTAGGAGGTTGTTGACCAAGTGACGGAGTAGGCACAGTTGGCCTCGAGGCCACACCACCCGAAAGTGGTGCAAGCACCGTGGACAACGTAGCTATTCTCATTTGGACCAAGGCCTCAAGAGAAGCATCATGTTCCTCTTTTTGCTTAGCAAGGGCCCGTTCCAGATCCTCAGAAGTAAAGGACTTGACTTCTGAAGAAGCCTCACCTTTATCCTTTGGATCTACAACATGGGGAGTGCCATCGGGGTTCATCTCGCTATAGGGTGGTTAAGCCACAAGAATAGAGCACGAGGCTCTGATACCAATTGAAAGGATCGAGATGGACCTAGAGGGGGTGAATAGGTACAATTAAAATTTTTAATTATTACTTAGCAATTTTAGGCAATAATGCGGAATATGAAAGTGAGCCTAACAATTGGAAGTGTGAAGCTAAGAGCTAAGCAAGATAACCAAGTGACACAAGTATGTAAGTAAGCAAGCACAATATGATATAAGTAAGTGCTAAGAGACAAGTAACCACAAGTAGAGACTTAGAGTTAGGAATAACCGCAACTTCGAGAGACGAGGATGTATGTCGATGTTCACTTCCTTGGAGGGAAGCTATGTCACCGTTAGAGAGGTGGATGTTACCATGAAGGCACACCAATGCCACGAAGGCTCACCCTATTTCCCCTTTGAGACAACACCACGAAGGCGTTTCTCAACCACTAGTGGTAGACCTTGGGGTGGTCTCCAAACCCTCACAAACTTTTCCAAGGGTAATTGTCGTGGATTTGTCACGGTAGATGTCCTAGCGTAAGGACTTAGTCGTGGAGCCATCGCTACGGGTTTACTTGCAGGGGTTAAAGCGGACACAAAGACACGAGGGTTTTATACTAGTTCGGCCCCTTCGATGAAGGTAAAGCCTACGTCTAGTTGTGATGGAATTGATGTGGTCTCGATGGCTAGGAGCAAATAAGCTTCGCTTAGGCTCGAGTTGTCGTTGTTCGTCTTGAACCGCCGCCGGTCGCCCCTTATATACACGAGTGGCGCCGCCGGTTTTGCAGAGTCCCAACCGTTCATACTGCATTCTCGTTGGTATCTCTATTCCTAACGTACAATACAAGTCATACATCTGGCCGGTTTACGGCTACAAGTTCTAAACCAACTATAGGCCTTGGGCCTTTCCATGATTACACTACTAGCAGAGCTAACCCGGCCCAAGCTTGGCCTGTTTACATCTAGCGGCAATATCCCCAACATTAGGCCCCAGATTGATTTGAACTGGTTCATGTCAATCCTTCACGTAACTCCGCGCCTTTGACATCTTCTTTGTTTAATAAACCGCCACATCATCATTGCTTCGATCACCGTAAACCGCATGACATCATTGCTTTCGTCATCAGAAACCGCATGACATCATCTTGAAGTTTATCCTTTGTAACGCCTTCCTTAATGATAGTCCCGGATTTACGACTTGACCTAGTTTTATCGCTTTATAAATAGGACCAAGGGTCATTCTTTTTCTCCCTTCGCTTCCTCTTCTTCTTCCTCTCGCTGCCTTTTGAACTCCGCCGTCGTTATCAACTTCGCTTCGCCCTAGGTCACAGATCAACTCAGACGCATCGAGCATCGCGACCTTTCTCCGCATCTCCTCCGCTTCCGTAAGCTTTTGCCCTTCATCACTGCTTTCTTCATTTTAGATCTGTTTCTAGGTTCGAGCTTCATGCCCCGTTCTTCGTGACATTTTCATCTTTCTAACCTTGAGTCATGCTATGAATCCTGCTCGCATAAACGACGACTCCAGATCCGCTGCACTTTTTCATCTTAATCTCATAGATCTTCTCGTGATATATACATACACCTTATAGCGCACTTCTTGTCTCTTCTTTACTCATGACGATTTTCTATTTTCAAAATCCGCTTGATCCGTAGTAAACATGAATTTTTGTGAAACCTGTTTCTGTCCATGACTTCAATTTCCTTCGAAGCCCAGATTGGGCGGTTTAACTCACCATAGTAAAAAGTTGCTAAACCGGCATCGGTACACCATTAGTCATCTTGTTGAACCGCCGGAACATATCTGACATCATATCATAACGAACTGATTTATAGGAACCGCCTCCGGTTTATCATAACTTAGATCAATCACTCTGTAATAAGTACTTTCTTAAACCGGATCCTTCTCCTTGTAGACCTCATGATGGCCAAACAGGTGTACGAATGCAACTGGGTTCCTTCCCGCATCTCCGAGACACAATTGAAAGAACTAGTATCAATTGGCGCTTTAGATGATCAAACACAATCCATTGAGGGTTCCCGGAGAGGAATGTCCTCCCACACCCCAGAAGGAGAAGTTGTAGTTTTCATGATCACCGCCCGGGTTTCAAACCGCCTGGTCAAAATTTTACCGGACGTGATGGCCAATTTTCAGCTCCGTCCCCAAGACATCGGCCCCAACTCATACCAACCTGTGCTACTTTCAAGTATTGTCCAAAGCATATCCGCAAGAGGAACCTTCGTTGAGCTGTTCAGGATCTCTTCCACCTAAACCGTCAGACCGAAGTTCACCGATGGCCCCAACACGGAATTAGGCGGTATGGCTATCCGTAAGAGGAAGGAGATCACTTATCCCCACGCCAAACTCCACACTCATCCCAAAGAGTGGAACGTGACTTGGTTCTCATCAAGCAAAGACACTTCCTCAAGGTGAAAATCCTTTACCGGTTTTCGCCCGAGCAGCTAAGCAACACTCATCCCTTTCCGCAACGATCGATCGCTAAAGAGAGAAGCAGATATGCCCCACAACTATCCAAGCTTCGAGCCTTTATGGCCAACGGTTTGACTCGATCGATCCGCCCGCCGCTGGTTATCTTGGGGCATATTGTTTTGAGCCATTGCTTCGGTTTGATGTGCCAAGATACCGCAGCGCCGATGACCCACTCCGACACACCAAATCGAACTGCTCAAGATGAAGTTATCGATTCAAGAAGGAGAATGCTGAATGAACCGGAGCACCTTTGTGCTCAAACCGCTTGGCTCTCATCGCACCTCAACGCACCTCTCCGCGTAAACCCCGATCGTGTCATCATTAAATACTGTTATTACTTTATACGCTCAACTCTCAATTATTTCCGATCCAGGTGATAATCCGCTTTGGAGCAAGAAACTCTCTCAAGACAAAGCGACAAGGTGGGCGGCAAAACCGCCCAAAACAAAAGTTGTTAAGAAGCCCGCCCACAAGAGGAAAACCATCGCTTATTCGATCCGCCATCGGCGATGATGTGGGTAATCCGAACTTGATTCTCTTGGCTTGTTTTTACACGCCTTATTGATGACGATGCTTGTCGATGACGCCAAGCCAAAGAACGCAGGATTTGCCGAGGTAATCATTCTCTTCCGATTCAACAAATTTGCCTTCACTAAAATTTCGCCGGCAAACCGGAAAGTTAACTTTTCTCACCCCTTGCTTACTTGGATCCCAAACTTCTTATGAAGACACAAAGAGCATGAAGCCCGCCGACAACCCAAGACAGCGGATCGGTAGTTACCGCCGCTTTACTAAACAGCCCGCTCGAAGCGCCGCACCGAGGTTTCCAACCTTTTATTGCCTTAAATTCCAAAGCGGTTTATTCCACAACCTCTTAATCCGTCCGACCATTATCGTGTCACTTCCCATTCATCATCCGCTAATCGTCACCACTCAGCCTACCACCATTGAAGATAGCCGCCGGGTAAATCAAAACGCCATATGTTTGTCGATTTCTTCAGAATGTATATGCCTTTGTTTCAATCTTTGTTTCTTCGTAACCAAACCGAAACCCAGAAGAAGGCTCGCTGGACAAAACAGTTGAAGAGGCTGCCGCTTCAGATCATGAGCGGCACCGATCTCGAGAATGTTGCCTCAAGATATTCCAAGTGACCTCCGGCTCAAGAAGATGCTATTCTTGAGGAGAGGCCTCGTGAATGTTTCAATGTCTGTCTGATCTACCGCCAAGATCGTCCGGTCCTCAAAAGCCTCACAGCCCTACTAAAACTGCTGTGTTTACACGATCCGTCAATCGAAGATGACGACGTTGTAATTATCGAACAGCCGCCTGAACCGGGAATGCTGCAACTCTAACCCGCTATATCGCGGAAGGAGGATTCTTCAACTTTGAACAAAGGAAAGTGGGCTGCCGAAGCTAGAAACATATGCCGCTTTTAAGCGCCCAAGATCTTCATTTCGATACTGAACCGCTTTATAGTAGCCGTGATTATGAAGTCGGCTTGGTGAAACTAATGAGAGACAAGTTTGAGGTAACACTCTTTCCTTATTATCAAGACAAGAGTCCTTGTAGCCCCAAGGGCCGGTTTGTAATCTTGGATCAAACCGACTTGATAATTTTCTTTGATAGACTTTGCAAACTTCTTCATAACCACCGGTTTAACGATGCATACTTAAACCGTGCTCCAAAAACTTCCCGCCAACACTTTAATAGAATCAAACAAATATTAGCCCTCATGCCGAGTTGAATACTCAGATTCAACTTGGGACTTTGCCATGTATTAGCAAGAGAAAGATTGAAGGTACATTAGCCCCAAGTGTCAAGCATATAACCGTGTTGTATGGTTGAGACTTTAACTTGAATTGTTGGCTGATCATGCTATCAATGCGCAGGCCGAGGTGAAGATCAAGGATGATCGGATTGCCGGTTTACAAAGCGGCTTTGAAAACCAAAGAAGCCGAGATGGACAAAGCCAAGAAGGAGCTAACCAAGACTTTGACCGCCGTCAACAGCAAAGGAAAACATGAAGAAGGAACAGACGGTCCGGGCCACCGAAAAGGCTAACTTGCTCAAACGGGCGAAAAATGCAAGTTGCCCTTAAACCGTGGTGGATGATCCGACACCGTGAAGCGGCAAGTGCATTCTATGACGGCAGCCATCTTCGTAAGTTCCTCGTGAATAAATGTAATATGCTTCTCCGCTGCACCATTATTCCGTTTAAAATTATCCTCGCTATCATATGCGTGCACACGCTGGGCACTTGGGAAATGATGCGGAAGAAATCAAGGCTGTCTACACTTTGGTGGAGCAAGTTATATACCGGAGCCCAGCCGTTATTACCACAATGGCACATAACAATCCAGCGCCGCCTCTCGATCCAAGATACCTCGAACCGCTATCCATCCTTCCTTCCCGGATTGAAGAGGTGAAGAAATCACGCACGTAACCGGAGCCATCAACGCCTTTGATCCGAGCCAAAGCCCGGTACCGGATTTTGATCCCGTGGAAGCAGCTCAAGGCTATCCCAAAGGTGAAGGAAGACGGCTCGGACTTCAGTGAAGAGGACTTATGGGCGATAAACCCGGCGGTACGCCTACTGGCTTGTCATTGGTCAAGAAGCCGATTTAGAGCACTATCAAGCCCAATACAATGAGCAGAATAAGCGTGTCCGCCCCACCTTTGAACCGAAAACTTGATCCTCCGATCCGTAAGCATACTTACGCTACCGACATTGAACCGCTGTTTTGATTCATGAAGAGGCTGTTTTCCAAGCGCTAATGGGAATCGAGTGGACCACTGTGGATTTCCAGCCGATGGGTAGAGACGAAGATGCTGAAGCGGCGGTGGATGAAGAACAGTCTTGAACCGAGACCGGTTTAAAAACAATGATCTCATTTGGGCACTATGTTGCCTTGTAATAGCCTTAGTAAAACTTGCTGCCTGGATATGCCTTCATGCATCGATGAAACTTTTGTTTGATTCATACTCCCTGCAACCAAAAAATTGAACCTCGGCGGCGGTGATACCACCGGCCGGTTTATGGCACCCAATATATTTTGTGTATTGAAAATCAATGAATATGTGATTCAAATACCTGCCGTATCTGGGCATGAAGCTGGCATAGCCAATCTTGAAGCGGAGGCCTTTAAAAACCATGACCGTCTGGGGAGACAATAACTCCCACATAGGCGCGCTTAATCAGCACCAAATTTCATGTTACTCCATAAGGATGAACCGAAGAAGGTAAACCGCGAGATAAAACTTCGATGAAACACTAAATCGGTCCCGCCGCTTTGTTACCGATACTAAATCGGATAAAAATATTCGCCGGGTTGAAACGCAATGTAAATCGAAATACCAAATATGGCAACAAAGGCAATAACTTTGCAAAAGTAAAGCTTCATGGAGCTGGTCGATGGCATTACCATGGTCGACGCAACCAAGCCTCAAGGCGAGCGATGGTGCTAGTCGGCCAGTCCCCTAAAAGACTCTTGGCAGTACGCCGCCAAGTGGCATGACATTGGTTCGGTTCACCAAGCCTCCAAATGACGCCGCCCTATTGGTCGACTCAAGAGGCGGACTGTTCAGACGTGACCGTGTCCCCAATGATCCGGTGGCTTACGCTTATCAAGAGGTGTTGCATTGGTTCGACACCACCAAGCCCCCAAGTGATAAATATATCACACAGGTAAACCGGAGGCCGCTTTTAAAAATGTAAACACTCCATGTAACCACACATGAGAAGAAAGACAGAGACCCCGCTTAGCCGAGGCCCTGATTTTTATTATATCAAGATAATATATACATTGTCATGCTATGTACATAAACCGAGCCCATGACTCAAGTGTAGTAAGGTCAAGATGTACTATATTCCACGGCCTATTAGTCTCCTCCTCCGATGTACGTGAGTCTTTACGCCTCGAATATCAACCAGATAGTAGGAACCGCTAGTAGATTCTGTCGACCACAAAGGGTCCTTCCCAAGGCGGGATAACTTGTGCATATCTGTTCGGTCTTGATGAGACGGCACCAAATCTCCTTCCCGAAAGGCTCGTCTTAACCCGCGGCTGTGATAACGACGAAGATCTTGTCGATAAATCGCCGAACGAGCGGCTGCCATATCACGCCTCATCCAATAGGTCCAAAGCGCCCCGCCGTGCCACCTCGTTGTCCGCTTCAACATAAGCCGCTACACGGGCTAATCGTGCTCGATATCACCGGGAGAACCGCTTCGCCCATAAACCATGAAGAAAGGCGTAGCCAAGAGACCGGTTTGGCGAGTATTGATACTCCATAGTACCGATGGGAGCTCTTCAACCCAAAGACCCGGTGTTCTTCAGAATGGAACCGTAAGTCGGGCTTGATGCCTCGCAAGACTTCCCGATTAGCACGCTCGCCGCCCATTGATCGGGTGCGCCATCGACGATACGCTGCCGGATATGCTCACGCTCACGTAATTCTTTCATAGCTCCCTTGGACAGATTAGTGCCATTGTCAAGAATGATACCGTGGAAAGCCAAACCGAAAATCACCTTTTGATGAACTGCGCACCGCTGCCGCATCACACTTATCGACTGTGTTCCGCTTCAATCCACTTGGTGAACTTGTCCACCGCCACCAACAGTGGGTCTTCTTATCTTTGGATCGCTTAAAAGGCCCAACCATGTCCAGCCCCTGTGTCGCAAATGGCCATGTTATTGGGATCATCCGCACTCGTGCGGTAAATGAGCACGCTCGAAAATTTCGACATCCATCGCACTGCTTGACCAAGTCCTCCGTGATCAAGATGAGCAGCTAACCAAGAAACCTATGACAAAATGCCTTCGCCACCAAGGACTTTGAACCGGCGTGATGCCCGCAATCCCTTCATGGATTTCTCTTAAAATTTCACAGCCTTCCTCGGGGAAACACAGCGTTGAAACGCCTCAAACACCGCAATGATGCAACTCACCATTAATAATCGCATAGATTTGAGCGCCGATTATCTGTTCGCCAAAACCTCATCGTTCGCAACTCTCCTCGAGTCATATACGCAAGGTAAGGAACCGCCCAATCCGAATAGCATGTAATACCGCCACCAACCGAGCCTCCGGATCAGAATTGCCAAACCGCTTCACCAGGAGCCGAATCGACGGGTTGTGCAAGACGCCCAAAAGACATTAGGCGGAACCGTTTACGCCGAGAACCTAAACGGCTTAAAGCGCTCGCCGCTTGTTCTTCCGCGATCCACATGATCCACTTGATAACCCTTGAAGCAACCTGCAATATTATCCACTTTCGACGATATGCGCCATGAGGGGGTCCTTAGAATCCCAAGTGCCGATACTTGCCGAGCCACCGTGTCCGAGTCACCAAGCACTTAACCCGCTTAAATTCATCTCCTTAGCCATCCGGAGACCATCGAGCAAGGCTTCAGACTCAGCTGCATTATTAGTACAAGGAACATTAGACGGAGAACGAATAAAACTTATCACCCGTGGGAAGTTAAACGACTCCAGCCCTCGAGCCTTCCAATTGTCTCGATCCGCCAAAATGAATAGTCCAAGATGTGTGATCCGCTTCTCCTCGGTGCTTGTAACTCGTCCACCATTAATGAAATCAACAAGGGCTTGTGACTTCACCGCCGGCGCTGTATATATTTTAGCCCATGCGCCCAAGCTCAATGGCCCACTTTGCAATCCGCCCGCCTCCCGGTTTTGTATGATATCACCCAAAGGAGCTGAACTAACCATCGTAATAGAATGCCCTTGGAAATATTGTTTCAGCTTCCTACTGGCCATAAAAACACCATAGACTAGCTTCGCCAATGCGGATATCTCGCTGACTCAATAAGCACCTCGCCGATATAATAAACCGCCGTTGAACCGGATATTCTTTTCTCGCCTCCTTGCGTTCTACCACAATGGCTACGCCATCGCCGAGCATTGGCTGCCACATATAACAACAATGTTCCTTGTCAACCGGAGCCGCAAGAACAAAGCGGGTTGGCCAATTGCCGCTTTAAATCCTCAAAGGTTTATCAGCAAGCCGGACTCTGCATAAAATTATCCGCCTTCCTCAAAGATTCCGGTATAAGGGGATGGCCTTTCTCCGAGGCGGCCGATAAACCGCTCAACGCAGCAATCCGCCCGCCAGCGTTGAACATCGCTGATACACTTCGTTTAGCCAAGGAAGTGATGGCTTTAATTTTCTCGATTAGCCTCGATTCCTCTCGTTAGACACCAGAACCCCAATAACTTGCCACCGAACACCAAAAACGACTTGGCCGGATTAAGCATCATCTTATAAATGCGCAAGTTATCGAAGGTCTCTTCAAATCTTCCACCAAGGTTCTTCTTCGCTTTGATTTCACCACAATGTCATCTACATAAGCATGCACATTGCGCCAATCTGTGAATGCAAGCAATTTCAGACACACCGCCGATAAGTAGCTCGGCACTTTTGAGCCCAAAAGGCATAGATACATAGCGTAAGGCTCCAAAGGGAGTTATAAACGCCGCCTTTCTCCTGGTCCTTAACCGCCATTTTGATCTCGATGATATCCAGAGTATGCGCCCAAAAACTTAAACGCCACATCTCGCCGTGGCATCAATAACTGATCGATGCGGGAGAGCAAAGGATCTGGCGGGCAAGCCTTGTTAAGATCTGTAGTCCACACACATACGCCAGTGCCGTTTTTTTTAGGACCAGCACCGGATTAGCAAGCCACCCGATGAAACACCTCAATGATAAAGCCAGCCGCCGTAAGCCTCGCTACTTTTCTCCAATGGCCTTTGCGCTTTCTTCGTTAAACCGCGGAGAAACTGTTTCACCGGTTTATACTTAGGATCCACATTATGTGTGCTCACGAGTTCCTCAGACACCCGGCATGTCGATGGCTTCCATGAAAAGATGTCCTGTTCTCACGGATGAACTCGATGAGCGCCTTCCTATTTAGGATCCGTGTTGGCACCGATAGTGAACGCTTGGACGAATCGCTCGCACAAAGTCAACCAGCTTGGTCTCACCGCCGATTTAAACTTCAGATCCGATTCATGCTCAGAGTGGGTTTCTTCAAAGGGTCATATCTCCGGATCAACATTGTCCTTATAAAATTTCAACTCCTCCGTGGCACGCATCGCCTCAAGATAAGCTGCATCTCCTTCCTCACATTCCAAAGCGACTCGGCGGCCTCCATGCACCGTTATTGTTCCTTTGTAACCCGCATTTTGAGCTGTAAGTAGATATAACAAGGTCGTGCCATGAACTTAGCATAAGCTGGCCGTCCAACAAGGCATGATATGGACTCGGATTTTCACCACTTCAAAAGTTAGCTTTTCAGATCGGGAATCATGCTCATCTCCAAAGGCCACATCCAGTGGCTATCTTACCAATAGGATAAGCAGATTTGCTCGGTACTACACCATGGAACACCGTATTGACGGTCTCGAGATCTTTATCTGTGAGACCATGCGACGGAAAGTGTCATAATACAATATATTGATACTGCTTCCTCCATCCATAAGTACCTTAGTAAACTTATAGTCCCCAACCTCGGGATCTACCACTAAAGCCACCGACCCGGATTATCAACCCGGGGATGGTCCTCTCGCCCATACGATAGGCTGCTCGACCAGCAAGAATACCGCGGGCAAAGCCGGTTCAACACAGTTTATCGCCTGCTTGTGAAGCTTCCGATCCCGCTTGTCCAAACTGGTTGTGAAAACATGGTACCGCCCGCCATTCAACCGCTTTGGTTGGCTCGATAGCTCGATCGTTGCCTCTGCCGACCACCTTGATTACTCGATTATTGAGATTGCCTTGGTTATGCCCTCAACTGAGGTTCGCCCCGACCCGCCCATGGAACCGGATCTCGAACCACCACCGACCTCGGTCATATCGGAAAGCATCGAATTTTTGAACTCCCGCATAATATAACAATCTTTCCAAAGATGAGTCGATGGGGATTCCTTCGCTCCATGCTTGGGACAAGGCTGATTCAACAAGTAATTCAAACGGTTTGCACTAGCATTTGGACCCCGATTCGCTTTTGCTCTCGCGCGCCTGGCCTCTCGTCTCCTGCGATTAGTGTTGGCTACGAACCGGATTACCATCACTTTTGCGCTTGCCCCGCTTTCCATGACCCGCCGGTTTGAAATGCCGTTGCTTGAGTTGCCGTTCTTCTTTCCCTTCCTCGCTTCATCATCATCCGCTTCAGATCCTTGGTACCGTCTCAATCGGCATATTTTACCAAAGCGCCATGAGGGTTCCTATATCATTGCGTAACCGCTTCATACGCCCCAGCTTAAATTTCAAAGGCTCAAACCGGCGCTTGCTTTCCAATGTTATGATTGCCGAGTCAAGATTGATCCGTCCAAGAGTGCAAAATCTCGCACACACGGCGCACTCCAACGGGTTGTTGACTTCTTCTTCCTCGAACGCAAGCCGCCAGTCTACTATGGACTTGGGCTGCTTACATGTATCCTTGAAATTTGGATAAACCGGCCCGTGAATCGTCCCCATGAACCGATAGAATTGGGTGGCAAGCTTTTCAACCAAGCACGCTGTGCCCTCCATCATCATGGTGAAGTATTTTGCACACGCTTCATCAACATCTAGCATCTCCATGGCCATCTCATAACTCTCAACCCACGCTCAGGATAGATCTGCGGTGTAATTCGCACCTTGCGCTGGCCTTTAAAATCCTTAGGCGACGCACATTGCGTAAAGCGGGATTAAACAGGCACTCCCAAAGCGGATGTGACTCGGTCCGGCGAAGGTGGTAGGGCGAACCGGCGCGGTGTTGATCCAAGATCATTCGCGCCGCTAACTCAGCTTCTCTGCGTTCGGCCCGATCCACCACCTCCCGAACATCGCGAACGCCGCTTATCCGGTGATTGCCTCGGCCGCTTCACGGTCCCGCTAGCATTTGATAGGGCCGGTTCATCCATGCGCCAGAGTTCGCTTGACGGGCGAGTGAATCCGATCGCGCTATATGAATATGCTTCCGCCGATCATGCGTCCGGACAAGCTCCTTAACCCGCGGTCTCAACCGCCAGGGGAATCTCTTCGACCGATCGCCCAATCGTGCCGCAGCCGCAACAAGGTTGTCCATAGGGTTGGAGTAATGGCTGGGGCGCTCAGACCGCGGAGGAATCACCGTGTTCGCTGCGGGGGCTCCATCAGCGCTGTTGGACCGCCGCCCCACTCTCGGTGCCTCAATCCGTTTACCTCCCCGGCCGGGCGGGTTATCGGGTCCGCCCCGGGTCCGAAGAGGTTTCTAGGGTCAAATCCGGATGGCAGCGCGACCGATTCCGCCTTAACACCTCTCGCGACGCGCTCGTCGAGCATGAGTTTGTAAGCTTGCGCATCTAAAGCGCCCGCCTATAGCCATATGCTCCTTCTTCGCCGCTAGATCCGCTTTGGCTTGCGGATCTGTTCTTTCACCTTCGCATTTCTGCGCTATGAGCCTCCGATCATCGGATTGTCCTCCGCCATGAGCGCCGCTAGTGTATCAAACAGATTCGACATAACTTGAACCGCGGTCGCACCGCCTCTCCCCTCGCCGCCGCCGCTGAACCGGAAAGCATTGCTGCCGCGGTTGAAGAGAGGTTTGTCGCTTATGCATCGCCATGAACACTCCAACCCGGTTTAGCTGGCTTGGGGGTCCGAATATCGTCACCGCCGGAACAGCCCTCGATCATATCATCCTCGCAATGGTACAATGACTCGGTCTCTCTCGCTGAAGATTCATCGCCGAGTAAACGACGGTCTCGCCACCTTGCTCAACCGCGCCATACTCCCTCCATGGGTGACTCCAACGAAGACATGCTTCACAGCCGGTTTAGCTCGGGCAGGTCGCTAGGCCGAGCCGCCTCGATGAGGTCGGTGTAGATGTCCGCCAGCCCAGCCCTCCGATCTTGCCGATGAAAACGCGTATGCCGCCAAGGGGACCCGTATCCATACTCGATTGAATTGGCCTCGACCCCATCCAAAGATCGCCGATGTAGATCCGCCGCGACGACTCTTGGTCATCCGCCCACGACGTAGCCTTCGAGTCCTTTGAGCTTGCCCTCCAAGATCGTCAAACCATCGCGGCGATAGCCCCACGGTGGGCGCCAACCGTCGTGGATTTGTCACGGCAGATGTCCTAGCGTAAGGACTTAGTCGTGGAGCCATCGCCACGGGTTTACTTGCAGGGTTAAAGCGACACAAAGACATGAGGGTTTTATACTAGTTCGCCCTTCGATGAAGGTAAAGCCTACGCCTAGTTGTGATGGAATTGATGTGGTCTCGATGGCTAGGAGCAAATAAGCTTCGCTTAGGCTCGAGTTGTCGTTGTCGTCCTTGAACCGCCGCCGGTCGCCCCCTTATATACACGAAAGGACGCCTGTCGGTTTGCAAGAGTCCCAACCGTTCATACTGCATTCGGTTGGTATCTCTCTATTCCTAACGTACAATACAAGTCATACATCTGGCCGGTTTACGGCTACAAGTTCTAAACCAACTATAGGCCTTGGGCCTTTCCATGATTACACCACTAGCGGAGCTAACCCGGCCCAAGCTTGGCCGGTTTACATCTAGCGGCAATATCCCCAACAGTAATCACAAATGTCGATTCCTCTCTGAAAGACTCCTACTACCTAGGAGTCTCCAACCTCCAAGAGTAACAAGAACAATGGGGAAAAGCTCAAGACTTTCTCAAATCACGAATTCCTTTGGTGAGAAGAAGGGGAAGGAGTGGATCTATCACTTGATTGGAGAACTTCTCTCAAATGTTCCCAAATCACTTGGGGATCTAGGATTTGGTGTAGAGGATTGAGAGAGAGAGAGTGAAAAGTGTCCTTGGCAAGCTCAAAGTGAATGTTCAACCTTATCCCGTGGGGGGAAGAAGGCTATATACAGTGGAAGTGAAAAGTAACCGTTTGAGCAACTTAAGTGCACAGGAGACGTCGGACATCCGGACAGGACCGGACGTCCGGTGGCACAGATAGGTCCAGACGACCGACAAACATCGGGCGACCGGACGCCGAAGAACCATAAGCCACGAACCGGCACACATCCAACGGACGTCCGAGAGGTTTCGGTCGTCCGGTGACCGGACATCCGTAGTGAAGGAAATATGGCCTAGAGGCAATAATAAAGTTATTATTTATTTCCTTATTTCATGATAAATGTTTATTATTCATGCTAGAATTGTATTAACCGGAAACATAATACATGTGTGAATACATAGACAAACAGAGTGTCACTAGTATGCCTCTACTTGACTAGCTCATTAATCAAAGATGGTTATGTTTCCTAACCATAGACAAAGAGTTGTTATTTGATTAATGGGATCACATCATTAGGAGAATGATGTGATTGACATGACCCATTCCGTTAGCTTAGCACTCGATCGTTTAGTATGTTGCTATTGCTTTCTTCATGACTTATACATTTTCCTATGACTATGAGATTATGCAACTCCCGTTTACCAGAGGAACACTTTGTGTGCTACCAAACGTCACAATGTAACTGGGTGATTATAAAGGTGCTCTACAGGTGTCTCCGAAGGTACTTGTTGGGTTGGCGTATTTCGAGATTAGGATTTGTCACTCCGAATGTCGGAGAGGTATCTCTGGGCCCTCTCGGTAATACACATCACATAAGCCTTGCAAGCATTGCAACTAATGAGTTAGTGGTGAGATGATGTATTATGGAACGAGTAAAGAGACTTGCCGGTAATGAGATTGAACTAGGTATTGAGATACCGACGATCGAATCTCGCAAGTAACATACCGATGACAAAGGGAACAACGTATGTTGTTATGCGGTTTGACCGATAAAGATCTTCGTAGAATATGTAGGAACCAATATGAACATCCAGGTTCCACTATTGGTTATTGACCGAGAATAGTTCTAGGTCATGTATACGTAGTTCTTGAACCCGTAGGGTCCGCACGCTTAACATCACGATGACAGTTTATTATGAGTTTATAAGTTTTGACGTACCGAAGTTTGTTCGGAGTCCCGGATGTGATCACGGACATGACGAGGAGTCTCGAAATGGTCGAGACATAAAGATTGATATATTGGAAGCCTATATTTGGACTTCGGCATGGTTCCGAGTGAAATCGGGATTTTACCGGAACACCGGGGGGTTATCGGAACCCTCCCGGGGGATAATGGGCCTTAGTGGGCCATGAGGGAGAAGAGGAGGGCGGCCAGGCAGGGCACGCCCCCCCTAGTCCAAATAGGACAAGGAGAGGGGGGGCGCCCTTCCTCTTCCCTCCCCCAAGTCCTAGTCCAACTAGGAAAGGGGAGTCCTACTCCCGGTGGGAGAAGGACTCCTCCGGCGCGCCTCCTCCTAGGCCGGCCGCACCCCCCCCCCCCCTTGCTCCTTTATATACGGGGGCAGGAGGCACCCCAGAAACACACTAGTTGATCTAAGAATCGTTCCTTAGCCGTGTGCAGTGCCCCCCTCCACCATATTCCACCTCGGTCATATCGTCGTGGAGTTTAGGCGAAGCCCTGCGCCGGTAGAACATCATCATCGTCACCACGCCGTCGTGCTGATGGAACTCATCCCCGACGCTTTGCTGGATTGGAGCCCGGGGAACGTCATCGAGCTGAACGTGTGCTGAACACGGAGGTGCCGTATGTTCGGTGCTTGGATTGGTCGGATCGTGAAGACGTACAACTACATCAACCGCGTTGTCATAACGCTTCCGCTTATGGTCTACGAGGGTACGTGGACAACACTCTCCCCTCTTGTTGTTATGCCATCACCATGATCTTGCGTGTGCGTAGGGAATTTTTTGAAATTACTACGTTCCCCAACAGTGGCATCCGAGCCTAGGTTTTATGCGTAGATGTCATATGCACGAGTAGAACACAAGTGAGTTGTGGGCGATACAAGTCATACCGCTTACCAAAGATGTCATACTTTGGTCCGGCGGTATTGTGAGATGAAGCGCCGGACCGACATTACGCCAGACGCTTACGCGAGACTGGTTCTATAGTCGTGCTTTGCACATGTGGTCTGGCGGGTGTCGGTTTCTCCAACTTTAGTTGAACCAAGTGTGGCTACGCCCGTCCTTGCGAAGGTTAAAACAACACCAACTTGACATACTATCGCTGTGGTTTTGATGCGAGGTGAGATTGGTTCTTGCTTAAGCCCGTAGCAGCCACGTAAAACTTGCAACAACAAAGTAGAGGACGCCTAACTTGTTTTTGCAGGCATGTTGTGATGTGATATGGTCAAGACATGATGCTAAATTTTATTGTATGAGATGATCATGTTTTGTAACCGAGTTATCGGCAACTGGCAGGAGCCATATGGTTGTCGCTTTATTGTATGCAATGCAATCGCACTGTAATGCTTTACTTTATCACTAAGCGGTAGCGATAGTCGTAGTAGCATAAGATTGGTGAGACGACAACGATGCTACGATGGAGATCAAGGTGTCGCACCGGTGACGATGGTGATCATGACGGTGCTTCGGAGATGGAGATCACAAGCACAATATGATGATGGCCATATCATATCACTTATATTGATTGCATGTGATGTTTATCTTTTATGCATCTTATCTTACTTTGATTGACGGTAGCATTTTAAGATGATCTCTCACTAATTATCAAGAAGTTTTCTCCCTTAGTATGCACCGTTGCCAAAGTTCGTCGTGCCCAGATACCACGTGATGATCGGGTGTGATAAGCTCTATGTCCATCTACAACGGGTGCAAGCCAGTTTTGCACACGCGGAATACTCAGGTTAAACTTGACGAGCCTAGCATATGCAGATATGGCCTCGGAACACGGAGACCGAAAGGTCGAGCGTGAATCATATAGTAGATATGATCAACATGAGATGTTCACCATTGAAAACTACTCCATCTCACGTGATGATCGGTTATGGTTTAGTTGATTTGGATCACGTGATCACTTAGATGACTAGAGGGATGTCTATCTAAGTGGGAGTTCTTAAGTAATATGATTAATTGAACTTTAATTTATCATGAACTTAGTCCTCGTAGTATTAGCATATCTATGTTGTAGATCAATAGCTCGCGTTTAGCTCCCCTGTTTTATTTTGATATGTTCCTAGAGAAAATTGTGTTCAAAGATGTTAGTAGCAATGATGCGGATTGGATCCGTGATCTGAGGTTTATCCTCATTGCTGCACGTAAGAATTATGTCCTGGATGCACCGCTAGGTGATGACCTATTGCAGAGCGTATGCGCACGTTATGAACGTTTGGCTAGCTCAATATGATGACTAATTGATAGTTTAAGTGCACCATGCTTAACGGCTTAGAATCGGGACTTCAAAGACATTTTGAACGTCATGGACCATATGAGATGTTCCAGGAGTTGAAGTTAATATTTCAAGCAAATACCTGAGTTGAGAGATATGAAGTCTCCAACAAGTTCTATAGCTAAAAGATGGAGGAGAATCGCTCAACTAGTGAGCATGTACTCAGATTGTCTGGGTACTTCAATCACTTGAATCAAGTGGGAGTTAATCTTCCAGATAAGATAGTGATTGACAGAATTCTCTAGCCACCATCACTAAGTTACTAGAACTTCGTGATGTACTATAGTATGCAAGGGATGACGAAAACGATTCCCGAGCTCTTCGTGATGTTGAAATCGACGAAGGTAGAAATCAAGAAAGAGCATCAAGTGTTGATGATTTAACAAGACCACTAGTTTCAAGAAAAGGGCAAAGGGATAGAAGGGAACTTCAAGAAGAACGGCAAGCAAGTTGCTGCTCAAGTGAAGAAGCTCAAGTCTGGACCTAAGCCTGAGACTAAGTGCTTCTACTGCAAAGGGACTGGTCACTGGAAGTAGAACTACCCCAAGTATTTGGCGAATAAGAAGGATGGCAAAGTGAACAAAGGTATATTTGATATACATGTTATTGATGTGTACTTTACTAGTGTTTATAGCAACCCCTCGGTATTTGGTACTGGTTCGGTTGCTAAGAGTAGTAATCAAACGGAGTTTCGAATAAATGAAACTAGTTAAGGGTGAAGTGATGATGTGTGTTGAAAGTAGTTTCAAGATTGATATGATCATCATCGCACACTCCCTATACTTTCGGGATTAGTGTTGAACCTAAATAAATGTTATTTGGTGTTTTCGTTGAGCATGAATATGATTTGATCGTGTTTATTGCAATACGGTTATTCATTTAAGTAAGAGAATAAATTGTTGTTCTGTTTACATGAATAAAACCTTATATGGTTACACACCCAATGAAAATGGTTCATTGGATCTCGATCATAGTGATACACATATTGATAATATTGAAACCAAAAGATGCAAAGATAATAATGATAGTGCAACTTATTTGTGGCACTGCCGTTTAGGTCATATTGGTGTAAAGCGCATGAAGAAACTCCATGCTGATGGGATTTTGGAATCACTTGATGCTTGCAAACCATGCCTCATGGGCAAGATGACTAAGACTCCGTTCTCCGGAACAGTGGAGTGAGCAACTGACTTATTGGAAATAATACATACTGATGTATGCGATCCGATGAGTGTTGAGGCTCGCGGCGGGTATCGTTATTTTCTGACCTTCACAGATGATTTGAGCAGATATGGGTATATCTACTTGATGAAACATAAGTCTGAAATAGTTGAAAGGTTCAAAGAATTTCAGAGTGAAGTGGAAAATCATCGTAACAAGAAAATAAAGTTTCGCGATCCGATCATGGAGATGAATATTTGAGTTACGAGTTTGGTCTTCAATTAAAACAATGTGGAATAGTTTCACACTCACGCCACCGAACACCACAACGTTATGGTGTGTCCGAATGTCGAACCGCACTTTATTTGATATGGTGCGATCTATGATGTCTCTTACCGATTTACCACTATCGTTTTGGGGTCATGCATTAGAGACAGCTGCATTCACTTTAAATAGGGCACCATCAAAATCCGTTGAGACGACGCCTTATGAACTGTGGTTTGGCGAGAAACCAAAAGTTGTCGTTTCTTAAAGTTTGGGGCTGCGATGCTTATGTGAAAAAGTTTCAACCTGATAAGCTCGAACCCAAATCGGAGAAATGTGTCTTCATAGGATACCCAAAGGAGACAGTTGGGTACACCTTCTATCATAGATCCGAAGGCAAGACATTCGTTGCTAAGAATGGATCCTTTCTAGAGAAGAAGTTTCTCTCGAAAGAAGTGAGTGGGAGGAAAGTAGAACTTCATGAGGTAACTGTACCTGCTCCCTTGTTGGAAAATAGTACATCACATGAACCGGTTTCTGTGACGTCAAAACCAACTAGTGAGGAAGTTGATGATGATGATCATAGAACTTCAGATCAAGTTACTACAGAACCTCATAGGTCAAACAGAGTATGATCCGCACCTGAGTGGTACGGTAATCCTATTCTGGAAGTCATGCTACTAGATCATGATGAACCTACGAACTATGAAGAAGCGATGGTGAGCCCAGATTCCACAAAATGGCTTGAAGCCATGAAATCTGAGATAGGATCCATGTATGAGAACAAAGTGTGGACTTTGATTGACTTGTCCGATGATTGGTGAGTCATTAAGAATAAATGGATCTTCAAGAGGAAGACAGACGCTGATAGTAGTGTTACTATCTACAAAGTTAGAATTGTCGCACAAGGTTTTCGACAAGTTCAAGGTGTTGACTACGATGAAAGTTTCTCACTCGTATATATGCTTAAGTATGTCCGAATCATGTTAGCAATCGCCGCATTTTATGAAATACGGCAAATGGATAAACAAAACTGCATTCCTTAATGGATTTATTAAAGAAGAGTTGTATACGATGCAACTAGAAGTTTTTGTCGATCCTAAAGGTGCTAACAAAATATGCAAGCTCCAACAATCCATCTATGGACTGGTGCAAGCATCTCGGAGTTGGAATATACGCTTTGAGAAGTTGATCAAAGCATATAGTTTTATTCAGACTTGCCGTGAAGCCTGTATTTACTAGAAAGTGAGTGGGAGCACTACAACATTTCTGATAAGTATATGTGAATGACATATTGTTGATCAGAAATAATGTAGAATTATTCTGCAAAGCATAAAGGAGTGTTTGAAAGGAGTTTTTCAAAGAAAGACCTCGATGAAGCTGCTTACATATTGAGCATCAAGATCTATAGAGATAGATCAAGACGCTTGATAAGTTTTTTCAATGAGTACATACCTTGACAAGATTTTGAATTAGTTCAAAATGGAATAGTCAAAGAAAGAGTTCTTTCCTGTGTTACAAGGTGTGAAATTGAGTAAGACTCAAAACCCGACCACGGCAGAAGATAGGAAGAGAATGAAAGTCATTCCCTATGCCTTGGCCATAGGTTCTATAAAGTATGCCATGCTGTGTACCAGATCTATTGTATACCCTACACTGAGTTTGGCAAGGGAGTACAATAGTGATCTAGGAGTAGATCACTGGACAGCGGTCAAAATTGTCCTTAGTGGAATAAGGATATGTTTCTCGAACACGGAAGTGACAAAAGGTTCGTCGTAAAGGGTTACGTCGATGCAAGTTTTGACACCGATCTAGATGACTCTAAGTCTCGATCTAGATACATATTGAAAGTGGGAGCAATTAGCTAGAGTAGCTCCGTGCAGAGCATTGTAGACATAGAAAATTGCTAAATACATAATGGATCTGAATGTGAAAGACCCGTTGACTAAGATTCTCTCACAAGCAAAACATGATCACACCTTAGTACTATTTGGGTGTTAATCACATAGCGATGTGAACTAGATTACTGAATCTAGTAAACCCTTTGGGTGTTGGTCACATGGCGATGTGAACTATGGGTGTTAATCACATGATGATGTGAACTATCGATGTTAATAACATGGTGATGTGATCTAGATTATTGACTCTAGTGCAAGTGGGAGACTGAAGGAAATATGCCCTAGAGGCAATAATAAAGTTATTATTTATTTCCTTATTTATGATAAATGTTTATTATTCATGCTAGAATTGTATTAACCGGAAACATAATATGCCTCTACTTGACAAAGTGTCACTAGTATGCCTCTACTTGACTAGCTCATTAATCAAAGATGGTTATGTTTCCTAACCATAGACAAAGAGTTGTTATTTGATTAATGGGGTCACATCATTAGGAGAATGATGTGATTGACATGACCAATTCCGTTAGCTTAGCACTCGATCGTTTAGTATGTTGCTATTGCTTTCTTCATGACTTATACATGTTCCTATGACTATGAGATTATGCAACTCTGTTAACGGAGGAACACTTTGTGTGCTACCAAACGTCACAACGTAATCGGGTGATTATAAAGGTGCTCTCAGGTGTCTCCGAAGGTACTTGTTGGGTTGGCGTATTTCGAGATTAGGATTTGTCACTCCGAATGTCGGAGAGGTATCTCTGGGCCCTCTCGGTAATACACATCACATAAGCCTTGCAAGCATTGCAACTAATGAGTTAGTTGTGAGATGATGTATTACGGAACGAGTAAAGAGACTTGCTGGTAACGAGATTGAACTAGGTATTGAGATACCGACGATCGAATCTCGGGCAAGTAACATACCGATGACAAAGGGAACAACGTATGTTGTTATGCGGTTTGACCGATAAAGATCTTCGTAGAATATGTAGGAACCAATATGAACATCCAGGTTCCACTATTGGTTATTGACCGAGAATAGTTCTAGGTCATGTCTACATAGTTCTCGAACCCGTAGGGTCCGCACGCTTAACGTTACGATGCCAGTTTATTATGAGTTTATAAGTTTTGATGTACCGAAGTTTGTTCGGAGTCCTGGATGTGATCACGGACATGACGAGGAGTCTCGAAATGGTCGAGACATAAAGATTGATATATTGGAAGCCTATATTTGGACTTCAGAATGGTTCCGGGTGAAATCGGGATTTTACCGGAACACCGGGGGGTTACCGGAACCCTCCCGGGGGATAATGGGCCTTATTGGGCCATGAGGGAGAAGAGTGTTGGGGAACGTAGTAATTTCAAAAAAAAAATTCCTACGCACACGCAAGATCATGGTGATGCATAGCAACGAGAGGGGAGAGTGTTGTCTACATACCCTTGTAGACCCGAAGCGGAAGCGATCACAACGTAGAGGAAGTAGTCAGACGTTCTCCTCGCGATCCGACCGATCCCGCGCCGTTATCTGACGCCCCGAGTTCTTGACACACGACAGCTCGATGACGCCCCTCGTACTCGATCCAGCCGAGTGTCGAGGGAGAGTTTCACAAGACGACGTGCAGGACGATCTTGATGTTTCACCGCAAGCAGAGCTTCGCTTAAGCTTCATGACGGTATAACCGAGGTGGAATATGGTGGAGGGGGCACCGACACGGCTAAGGAACGATCTCACGATCAACTTGTGTGTCCCAAGGTGCCCCCTGCCTCCCAGATATAAAGGAGCAGGGGAGGGGCCGGCGGCCAAGGGAGGCGCTACTGGGAGTCCTACTCCCTCCGAGTAGGATTCCCCAATCCTAGTTGGACTAGGATTCCTGGAGGGGAAAGAGAGAGAGGGGCGGCCCCTTCTCCTAGTCCTAGTAGGACTAGGGAAGGGGGGGCGCGCCTCCTAGGGCTGCCTCTTCTCCTTTCCACTAAGGCCCATCGAGGCCCATTTACCTCCCGGGGTTCCGTAACCTCCCAGATTCCAGAATTCGCCGCCCGAACCATTCCAACTCCAAACATAGGCTTCCAATATATCAATCTTTATTTCTCGACCATTCCGAGACTCCTCGTCATGTCCGTGATCACATCCGGACTCAACTTCTCGGTACATCAAAATATATAAACTCATAATAACCGCCATCGAAGCCTTAAGCTGCGGACCTACGGTTCGAGAACAATGTAGACATGACCTAGAACTATTCACGGTCAATAACCAACAGCGGACCTGGATGCCCATATTGGTTCCTACATATTCTACGAAGATCTTTATCGGTCGACCGCATAACAACATACGTTGTTCCCTTTGTCATCGGTATGTTACTTCGCCCGAGATTCGATCGCCAGTATCCAATACCTAGTTCAATCTCGCTATCGCAAGTCTCTTTACTCGCTCCGAATACATCATCTCACAACTAACTCATTAGTTGTAGTGCTTGCAAGGCTTCAATGATGTGCATTACCGAGAGGGCCCAGAGATACCTCTCCGACTATCGGAGTGACAAAACCTAATCTCAAATACGCCAACCCAACATCCGCCTTTGGAGACACCTGTAGTACTCCTTTATAATCACCCAGCCATGCCAGACGCTTGGTAGCACCCAAAGTGTTCCTCCGTAAACGGAGTTGCATAATCTCATAGTTATAGGAACATGTATATGTCATGGATAAAAGCAAGAGCAACATACTAAACGATCGTGTGCTAAGCTAAGGAATGGGTCATGTCAATCGATCATTCTACTAATGATGTGACCTTGTTAATCAAATAACAACTCCTTGTTCATGGTTAGGAAACATAACCATCTTTGATTAATCAAGCTAGTCTAGTAGAGGCATACTAGTGACATGTTGTTTTGTCTATGCATTCACACATGTATCATGTTTCGGTTAATACAATTCTAGCATGAATGATAAACATTTATCATGAAATAAGGAAATAAATAATAACCTTATTATTGCCTCTAGGGCATATTTCCTTCAGCCTCCCACTTGCACTAGAGTCAATAATCTAGATTACATAGTAATGATTCTAACACCCATGGAGTCTTGGTGCCGATCATGTTTTGCTCGTGGAAGAGGCTTAGTCAACGGTCTCGCAACATTCAGATCCGTATGTATCTTGCAAATCTCTATGTCTCTGTCTCGACTAAGTCCCGGATGGAATTGAAGCGTCTCTTGATGTGCTTGGTCCTCTTGTGAAATCTGGATTCCTTTGCTAAGGCAATTGCTCCAAGATTGTCACGTAAGATTTTCATTGGACCCGATGCACTAGGTATGACACCTAGATCGGATATGAACTCCTTCATCCGCACTCCTTCATTAGCTGCTTCGAAGCTGCTATGTATTCCGCTTCACATGTAGATCCCGCCACGATGCTTTGTTTAGAACTGCACCAACCGACAGCCCCTCCGCTTAGTGTAAATACGTATCCGGTCTGCGATTTAGAATCGTCGGATCGGTGTCAAAGCTTGCATCAACGTAACTGCCATTTATGAGCTCTTTGTCACCTCCATATACTAGAAACATATCCTTAGTCCTTTTCGTATTTCAGATGTTCTTGACCGCTGTCCAAATGATCCACTCTGGATTACTTTGGTACCTCCTGCTAGGCTTATAGCAAGGCACACATCAGGTCCTGGTACATAGCATTGCATACATGATAGAGCCTATGGTGAAGCATAGGAACATCTTTCATTTTCTCTATCTTCTGCAGTTGGTCGGGCATTGAGTCGACTCAACTTCACACCTTGTAACACGTGCAAGAACCCGTTCTTTGCTTGATCCATTTTGAACTTCTTCAAAACTTTGTCAAGGTATGTGCTTTGTGAAAGTCCAATTAAGCGCCTTGATCTATCTCTATAGATCTTAATGCCCAATATGTAAGCAGCTTCACCGAGGTCTTTCATTGAAAAACTCTTATTCAAGTATCCCTTTATGCTATCCAGAAATTCTATATCATTTCCGATCAGAATATGTCATCCACATATAAGATCGAAATGCTCTGAGCTCCCACTCACTTTCTTGTAAATACAAGCTTCTCCAAAAGTGCAGACAAACCCAAATGCTTTGATCACACTATCAAAGCGCTTATTCCAACTCCGAGATGCTTGCACCAGTCCATAGATGGATCGCTGGAGCTTGCATACTTTGTTAGCTCCTTTGGATCGATAAAACCTTCTCGTTGCATCATATACAACTCTTCTTCCGTAAATCCATTCAGAATGCAGTTTTTACATCCATTTGCCAAATTTCATAATCATAAAATGCGCAATTGCTAACATGATTCGAACGGACTTAAGCATCGCCACGGGTGAGAAGGTCTCATCGTAGTCAACCCCTTGAACTTGTCGAAAACCTTTTGCATAAGTCGAGCTTTATAGACGAGAATATTACCGTCGGCGTCGGTCTTCTTCTTGAAGATCCACTTGTTTTCTATTGCTTGCCTACCCTCGGCAAGTCAACCAAAGTCCATACTTTGTTTTCATACATGGATCCCATCTCGATTTCATGGCCTCAAGCCATTTTATGGAATCTGGGCTCACCATCGCTTCTTCATAGTTCGTAGGTTCATCATGATCTAGTAGCATGACTTCCGAACAGGATTACCGTACCACTCGTGCGGATCTTACTCGTTGATCTACGAGGTTCTGCAAGAACTTGATCTCAAGTTTCATGATCAACATCATCAACTTCCTCACTACTTGGTGTAGGTGTCTCGTAAACCGGTTTCGCGATTTAACTACTTTCAAGTAAGGGAGAAGGTACTATTACCTCATCAAGTTCCACTTTCCTCCCACTCACTTCTTTCGAGAGAAACTCCTTCTCTAGAAAGGATCCATTCTTAGCAACGAATGTCTTGCCTTCGGATCTGTGATAGAAGGTGTACCCAACTGTCTCTTTTGGGTATCCTATGAAGACACATTCGATTTGGGTTCGAGCTTATCAGGTTGAAGCTTTTTCACATAAGCATCGCATCCCCAAACTTTAAGAAACGACAACTTTGGTTTCTTGCTAAACCATAGTTCATAAGGTGTCGTCTCAACGGATTTCGACGGTGTTCTATTCAGGTGAATGCGGCCGCCTCTAGAGCATAACCCCAAAACGATAGCGGTAAATCAGAAGAGACATCATAGATCGTACCATATCTAGTAAAGTACGATTCGACGCTCGACACACCATTACTGTTGTGGTGTTCCGGTGGCGTGAGTTGCTAAACTATTCCGCATTGTTTCAAATGTAGACCAAACTCAGAACTCAAATATTCACCTCCACGATCGATCGTAGAAATTTAATTTTCTTGTTACGATGATTTTCAACTTCACTCTGAAATTCTTTGAACTTTTCAAACGTTTCAGACTTATGTTTCATTAAGTAGATATACCCATATCTCGCTTAAGTCATCTGTGAAGGTGAGAAAATAACGATATCCGCCACGAGCCTCAACATTCATCGGACCACATACATCGGTATGTATGATTTCCAACAAATCTGTTGCTCTCTCCATAGTACCGAGAACGGTGTTCTAGTCATCTTGCCCATGAGGCACGGTTCATAAGTGCCAAGTGATTCATAATCAAGTGACTCCAAAAGTCCATCAAGATGGAGTTTCTTCATGCGCTTTAACCGATATGACCTAAACGGCAATGCCACAAATAAGTTGCACTATCATTATCAACTCTGCATCTTTTGGCTTCAACATTATGAATATGTGTATCACTACTATCGAGATTCATAAGAAATAGACCACTCCTCAAGGGTGCATGACCATAAAAGATATTACTCATATAAATAGAACAACCATTATTCTCGATTTAAATGAATAACCGCCTCGCATCAAACAAGATCCAGATATAATGTTCATGCTCAACGCAGCACCAAATAACAATTATTTAGGTCTAAAACTAATCCCAAGGTAGATGTAGAGGTAGCGTGTCGACCGCGATCACATCGACTTTGGAACCATTTCCCACGCGATCGTCACCTCGTCCTTTGCCGGTGTTCGCTAATCCGTAGTCCCCTGCTTCGAGTTGCAAATATTAGCAATGTAACCAAGATCAAATACCAGTGCTATGCGAGCTCTAGTAAGGTATACATCAATAACATGTATATCACATATACCTTTGTTCACCTTGCCATCCTTCTTATCCGCCAAATACTTGGGGCAGTTCCGCTTCCAAAGGACGATCGCTTGCGGTAGAAGCACTCAGCTTTTAGGTTTAGGGCCGACTTGGGTTTCTTCTCTGAGCAAAGAACTTGCTTGCTGTTCTTCTTGAGATTCCTTTCTTCTTCCCTTTGCCTTTCTTCTTGAAACTAGTGGTCTTGTTGACCATCAACACTTGATGCTCTTTCTTGATTTCTACCTCCATGCCTTTAGCATTGTAATAGCTCTGCATAGTCTTTACTAACCCTTGCATATTATAGTTCATCACGAAGCCTTTGTAGCTTGGTGGCGGTGATTGGAGAATTTCATCAATGACACAATCATCCGGAAGATTAACTCCCAATTGTGTCAAGTGATTGTAGTACCCGGACATTACGAGTATATGCTCACTAATGTAACTGTTCTCCTCCTTCTTGCAGCTATAGAACTTATTGGAGACTTCATATCTCTCAATCCGGGCATTCTGTTGAATATCAACTTCAACTCTCGAACATCTCATATGCTCCATGACGCTCAAAATGTCGTTGAAGTCCCGGTTCTAAGCCGTAAAGCATGGCACATCGAACTATAGAGTAGTCATCGCTTTGCTCGCCAGACGCTCACAACATCCGGCGTTGCTCAAAGAAGAAGCTGTCACCTAGCGGTGCATCCAGGCGTAGCTCTTACGTGCAGCAATGAGGATAATCTCGAGTTACGGACCCGATCCGTGTAATTGCTACCATCATCTTTCAACTTTGCTTTCTCAAGGAACGATTAAAATTCAACGGAACAACAAAGACGAGCCATCTATCTACAATCAAACATAAACAAGCAAGATACTATCAGTACTAAGTTCATGATAAATTTAAGTTCAATTAATCATATTACTTAAGAACTCCCACTTAGAAAGACATCTCTAGTCATCCAAGTGATCACGTGATCCAAATCAACTAAACCATAACCGATCATCACGTGAAATGGAGTAGTTTTCAATGGTGAACATCTTATGTTGATCATATCTACTATATGATTCATGCTCGACCTTTCGGTCTCCGTGTTCCGAGGCCATATCTCGCATATGCTAGGCTCGCCAAGTATAACCCGAGTATTCTGCGTGTGCAAAAGCGGCTTGCACCCGTTGTAGATGGACGAGAGCTTATCACACCCGATCATCACGTGGTGTCCGGGCACGATTTAACTTTGGCAACGGTGCATACTCGGGAGAACACTTCTTGATAATTTAGTGAGAGATCATCTTATAATGCTACCGTCAATCAAAGCAAGATAAGATGCATAAAAGGATAAACATCACATGCAAATCAATATAAGTGATATGATATGGTCATCATCATCTTGTGCTTCATGATCTCCATCTTGCTGCACCACCATGATCACCATCGCCACCGGCGCGACACCTTGATCTCCATCGCAGCATCGTTGTCGCCTCGCCAAACTTATGCTATTACGACTATCGCTACCGCTTAGTGATAAAGTAAAGCATTACAGGCGATTGCATTGCATACAATAAAGCGACAACCATATGGCTCTCGCCATTGCCGATAACCGGTTACAAAACATGATCATCTCATACAATAAAATATAGCATCACGTCTTGACCATATCACATCACAACATACCTGCAAAAACAAGTTAGACGTCCTCTACTTTGTTGTTGCAAATTTTACGTGGCTGCTACGGGCTTAAGCAAGAACCAGTCTCACCCACGATCAAAACCACAACGATATTTCACAAATAGACTCGTTTTAACCTTCTTCAAGGACCGGCGAGCCACACTCGGTTCAACTAAAGTGAGAGAGACAGCACCCACCGGTCACCTTTAAGCAACGAGTGCTCGCAGCGGTGAAACCAGTCTCGCGTAAGCGTCACGCGTAATGTCGGTCTGGGCTGCTTCATCTCACAATACCGCTGAACCAAAGTATGACATCTTTGGTAGGTAGTATGACTTGTATCGCCCACAACTCACTTGTGTTCTACTCGTGCAAAACATCAAACCATAGAAAAACCTAGGCTCTGATACCACTGTTGGGGAACGTAGTAATTTCAAAAAAAAAATTCCTACGCACACGCAAGATCATGGTGATGCATAGCAACGAGAGGGGAGAGTGTTGTCTACATACCCTTGTAGACCCGAAGCGGAAGCGATCACAACATAGAGGAAGTAGTCGTACGTTCTCCTCGCGATCCGACCGATCCCGCGCCGTTACATCTCGACGCCCCGAGTTCTTGACACACGACAGCTCGATGACGCCCCTCGACTCGATCCAGCCGAGTGTCGAGGGAGAGTTTCACAAGACGACGGCGTGGCAGGACGATCTTGATGTTTCACGGCGCAGCGAGCTTCGCTTAAGCTTCATGACGGTATAACCGAGGTGGAATATGGTGGAGGGGGCACGCGACACGGCTAAGGAACGATCTCACGATCAACTTGTGTGTCCCAAGGTGCCCCCGCCTCCGTGATATAAAGGAGCAAGGGGAGGGGCCGCGCCAAGGGAGGCGCTACAGGAGTCCTACTCCTCTGGGAGTAGGATTCCCCCAATCCTAGTTGGACTAGGATTCCGGAGGGGGAAAGAGAGAGGGGGCGGCCCCTTCTCCTAGTCCTAGTAGGACTAGGGAAGGGGGAGGCGCGCCTCCTAGGGCTGCCTCTTCTCCTTTCCACTAAGGCCCATCGAGGCCCATTTACCTCCCGGGGTTCCAGTAACCTCCTAAGATTCGATAGAATTCCGTTTTACCGAACCATTCCAACTCCAAACATAGGCTTCCAATATATCAATCTTTATGTCTCGACCATTCCGAGACTCCTCGTCATGTCCGTGATCACATCCGGACTCAACTTCTTCGGTACATCAAAATACATAAACTCATAATAACCGCCATCGAAGCCTTAAGCGTGCGGACCCTACGGTTCGAGAACAATGTAGACATGACCTAGAACTATTCACGGTCAATAACCAACAGCGGACCTGGATGCCCATATTGGTTCCTACATATTCTACGAAGATCTTTATCGGTCGACCGCATAACAACATACGTTGTTCCCTTTGTCATCGGTATGTTACTTGCCCGAGATTCGATCGTCGGTATCCAATACCTAGTTCAATCTCGTTACGCAAGTCTCTTTACTCGTTCCGTAATACATCATCTCACAACTAACTCATTAGTTGTAGTGCTTGCAAGGCTTCATGATGTGCATTACCGAGAGGGCCCAGAGATACCTCTCCGACTATCGGAGTGACAAAACCTAATCTCAAATACGCCAACCCAACATCCGCCTTTGGAGACACCTGTAGTACTCCTTTATAATCACCCGATTACGCTTGACGCTTGGTAGCACCAAAGTGTTCCTCCGTAAACGGAGTTGCATAATCTCATAGTTATAGGAACATGTATATGTCATGGATAAAAGCAGTAGCAACATACTAAACGATCGTGTGCTAAGCTAAGGGAATGGGTCATGTCAATCAGATCATTCTACTAATGATGTGACCTTGTTAATCAAATAACAACTCCTTGTTCATGGTTAGGAAACATAACCATCTTTGATTAATCAAGCTAGTCTCGTAGAGGCATACTAGTGACATGTTGTTTTGTCTATGCATTCACACATGTATCATGTTTCCGGTTAATACAATTCTAGCATGAATGATAAACATTTATCATGAAATAAGGAAATAAATAATAACCTTATTATTGCCTCTAGGGCATATTTCCTTCAAAGAGGAGGGCCGGTCAGGGCAGGCCGCGCGCCCCCTCCCCCCCTAGTCCAAATAGGACAAGGAGAGGGGGGCGGCGCCCCCCTTCCTCTTTCCCTCCCCCCAAGTCCTAGTCCAACTAGGGAAAGGGGGGAGTCCTACTCCCGGTGGGAGTAGGACTCCTCCGGCGCGCCTCCTCCTAGGCCGGCCGCACCCCGCCCCCTTGCTCCTTTATATACGGGGGCAGGGGGCACCCCAGAAACACACAAGTTGATCTACGGATCATTCCTTAGCCGTATGCGGTGCCCCCCTCCACCATATTCCACCTCGGTCATATCGTCGCGGAGTTTAGGCGAAGCCCGCGCCGTAGAACATCATCATCGCCACCACGCCGTCGCGGTCGTGGAACTCATCCCCGACGCTTTCTTTGGATTGGAGCCCGGGAACGCCATCGAGTGAACGTGTGTGAACACGGAGGTGCCGTACGTTCGGTGCTTGGATCGGTCGGATCGTGAAGACGTACGACTACATCAACCGCGTTGTCATAATGCTTCCGCTTAAGGTCTACGAGGGTACGTGGACAACACTCTCCCCTCTCGTTGCTATGCCATCACCATGATCTTGCGTGTGCGTAGGAATTTTTTTGAAATTACTACGTTCCCCAACACGTAGGTCACCGGAAATCCGTAAAAAGTGTTCTGTAGATGGTGTGTCGGACCTCTGGAGGAAAACGGACATCCGACGACCGGACGTCGGGAGAAGCACGGACAGCCATGAATATCGTTCTGTTGACAAAACGCCGGTCGACCCTGGAGAGCCGGACGTCCGGACAGCTGAGAATGATCAGACGTCCGTAGAGTACCGGATGTCCAGTGAAAAGCTAGAGATGGTGGGTTTTGAGCAAGTCTTTCACTAGATCCAACGATCCCCTCTTAATAGAGCGGGATCCCTATACTCAAGAACAAACTGTAAAGAAAGCCAATTCTACTGTCTTGTATCTCCGATCTTGAGTAATATGCATTTGTCCCTAGTCATGATCCACACACGACATTGAGACATAATCCTGAAATATACTTGATAAACATGATTAGTCCCATACATGCATGTTGTCATCAACATCAAAATAAGACTAAGGGCATGATTGCACTTTCAGCTGCGCGCCCCACCCCCTGGGCGCGCCTCGGAGACCCCCTCCTGACTTGTTCCCGATGCCAGCACCTCTTATATACACCCAAACTTCCAGAACATAACCTAGATCGGAAGTTCCGCCTCCGCAAACCTCCAGAGCCACGAAAAACCAATCGGGCCCCTGTTCCGGCACCCTGCCGGAGGGGGGATCCATCACTAGTGGCCATATTCGTCATCCCGGCGCTCTCCATGACAAAGAGGGAGTAGTTCACACTCGAGGCTGAGGGTATGTACCAGTAGCTATGTGTTTGATCTCTCTCTCTCTCTCTCTCTCTCTCTCGTGCTCTTGATTTGGCACAATCTTGATGAATCGTGAGCTTTGCTATTACAGTTGGATCTTATGACGTTTCTCCCCCTCTACTCTCTTGTAATGGATTGAGTTTTCCCTTTGAAGTTATCTTATCGGATTGAGTCTTTAAGGATTTGAGAACACTTGATGAATGTCTTGCATGTGCTTATCTTTGGTGACAATGGGATATTCATGTGATCTACTTGATGTATGTTTTGGTGATCAACTTACGGGTTCTGTGACCTTATGAACTTATGCATAGGGGTTGGCACACGTTTTTGTCTTGACTCTCCGGTAGAAACTTTGGGGCACACTTTGAAGTTCTTTGTGTTGGTTGAATAGATGAATCTGAGATTGTGTGATGCATATCATATAATCGTACCCACGGATACTTGAGGTGACATTGGAGTATCTAGGTGACATTAGGGTTTTGGTTGATTTGTGTCTTCAGGTGTTATTCTAGTACGAACTCTAGGATAGATCTAACGGAAAGAATAGCTTAGTGTTATTTTACTATGGACTCTTGAATAGATCGATCAGAAAGGATAACTTTGAGGTGGTTTCGTACCCTACAATAATCTCTTCATTTGTTCTCTGCTATTAGTGACTTTGGAGTGACTCTTTGTTGCATGTTGAGGGATAGTTATATGATCCAGTCATGTTATTATTGTTGAGAGAAATTGCACTAGTGAGAGTATGAACCCCAGGCCTTGTTTCGAAGCATTGCAATATCGTTTGTGCTCACTTTTATCATTAGTTACCTTGCTGTTTTTATATTTTCAGATTACAAAAACCTATATCTACCATCTATATTGCACTTGTATCACCATCTCTTCGCCGAACTAGTGCACCTATACAACTTACCATTGTATCGGGTGTGTTGGGGACACAAGAGACTCTTTCTTATTTGGTTGCAGGGTTGGTTGAGAGAGACCATCTTCATCCTACGCCTCCCACGGATTGATAAACCTTAGGTCATCCACTTGAGGGAAATTTGCTATAGTCCACCCAACAACGTCTACAAGAAGAAGGTTGCGTAGTAGACATCAATACCCATAATGTCTGGGTACCATAACCACTTGACTCATCGGGGAGTTAATCTTCCGGATGATAGTGTTATTGGCAGAGTTCATCAATCACTGCCACCAATCTACAAAGGCTTCATGATGAACTATAATATGCAAGGGATGGATAAGACAAATCCCGAGCTCTTCGCTATGCTCAAAGCTGCGGAGGTAGAAATCAAGAAAGAGCATCAAGTGTTGATGGTTAACAAGACCACTAGTTTCAAGAAAAAGGGCAAGGGAAAGAACGGAACTTCAAGAAGAATGGCAAGCAAGTTGTCACTCCTGGGAAGAAGCCCAAGTCTAGACCCAAGCCTGAAACTTAGTGCTTCTACTACAAAGGGACTGGTCACTGGAAGCGGAATTGCCCCAAGTATTTGGCGGATAAGAAGGATGGCAAAGTGAACAAATGTATATTTGATACACATGTTATTGATGTGTACCTCACTAATGCTCAAAGTAGTGCCTGGGTATTTGATACTGATTTTGTTGCTCATATTTGCAACTCAAAACAGGGGCTACGGATTAAACGAAGATTGTCTAAGGACGAGGTGACGATGCGCGTCGGGAATGGTTCCAAGGTTGATGTGATCGCCGTCGGCACACTACCTCTACATATCTACCTCCGGGATTAGTTTTAGACCTGAATAATTGTTATTTGGTGCCAGCGTTGAGCATGAACATTATATCTGGATCTTGTTTGATGCGAGACGGTTATTTATTTAAATCATAGAATAATGGTTGTTCTATTTATATGAGTAATATCTTTTATGGTCATGCACCCTTGAAGAGTGGTCTATTTTTGTTGAATCTTGAACGTGGTGATACACATATTCATAATATTGATGCCAAAAGATGCAAAGTTGATAATGATAGTGCAACATATTTGTGGCACTGCCGTTTAGGTCATATTGGTGTAAAGTGCATGAAGAAACTCCATGCGGATGGACTTTTGGAATCACTTGATTATGAATCATTTTATGCTTGCGAACCATGCCTCAAGGGCAAGATGACTAAGACTCCATTCTCCGGAACAATGGAGCGAGCCACTGACTTATTAGAAATAATACATACCGGTGTATGCGATCCGATGAGTGTTGAGGCTCGCGGCGGTATCGTTATTTTCTGACCTTCACAGATGATTTGAGCATATATGCGTATATCTACTTAATGAAACACAAGTCTGAAACATTTGAAGAGTTCAAGGAATTTCGGAATTAATTAGAGAATCATCGTAACAAGAAAATAAAGTTTCCCCGATCTGATCACGGAGGCGAATATTTGAGTTACGAGTTTGGCCTTCATTTAAAACAATATGGAATAGTTTCACTCACACCACTTGGAACACCACAGCGTAATGGTGTGTCCGAACGTCGTAACCATACTTTATTAGATATGGTGCGGTCTATGATGTCTCTTACCGATTTACCACTATCGTTCTGGGGTTATGCATTAGAGCCGGCTGCATTCATGTTAAATAGGGCACCATCTAAATCCGTTGAGATGACACCGTATGAACTGTGGTTTGGCAAGAAACCTAAGCTGTCGTTTCTTAAAGTTTGGGGTTGCGATGCTTATGTGAAAAAGTTTCAGCCTGATAAGCTCGAACCCAAATCGGAGAAGTGCGTCTTCATAGGATACCCAAAAGAAACTAATGGGTACACCTTCTATCACAGATCTGAAGGCAAGATATTTGTTGCTAAGAATGGATCCTTTCTAGAGAAGGAGTTTCTCTCGGAAGAAGTGAGTGGGAGGAAAGTAGAACGTGATGAGGTAATTGTACCTTCTCTCGAATTGGAAAGTAGCTCATCACTGAAAACCGTTCCCGTGATGCCTACACCAATTAGTAAGGAAGCTAATGATGATGATCATGAAACTTCAGATCAAGTTACTACCGAACCTCGTAGGTCAACCAGAGTACGTTCCGCACCAGAGTGGTACGGTAGTCCTGTTCTGAAAGTCATGTTACTATACCATGAAAAACCTACGAACTATGAGGAAGCGATGATGAGCCTAGATTCCGCAAAATGGCTTGAGGCCATGAAATCTGAGATGGGATCCATGTATGAGAACAAAGTGTGGACTTTGGTTGACTTGCCCGATGATCGGCAAGCCATAGAGAATAAATGGATCTTCAAGAAGAAGACTGACGTTGATGGTAATGTTACTGTCTACAAAGCTCGACTTGTTGCGAAAGGTTTTCGACAAGTTCAAGTAGTTGACTATGATGAGATCTTCTCACCCATAGCGATGCTTAAGTCTGTCCGAATCATGTTAGCAATTACCGCATTTTATGATTATGAAATCTGGCAAATGGACGTCAAAACTGCATTCCTTAATGGATTTCTTAAAGAAGAGTTGTATATGATGCAACCAGAAGGTTTTGTCAATCCTAAAGGTGCTAAAAAAGTGTGCAAGCTCCAGCGATTCATTTATGGACTGGTGCAAGCATCTCTGAGTTGGAATATACGCTTTGATGAAGTGATCAAAGCATATGGTTTTATACAGACTTTTGGAGAGGCCTGTATTTACAAGAACATGCTGAAGTACCTAAAAAGGACTAAGAATATGTTTCTTGTTTATGAAGGTGACAAAGAGCTCGTCGTAAATGGTTACGTCGTTGCTAGCTTTGGCACTGATCCGGATGACTCTAAGTCGCAAACTGGATACGTATTTATATTGAATGGTGGAGCTGTCAGTTAGTGCAGTTCCAAGCAAATAGTCGTGGGGTGTGAAGCGGAGTACATAGCTACTTCGGAAGTGGCAAATGAAGGAGTCTGGATGAAGGAGTTCATATCCGATCTAGGTGTAGTGTAATACCTAGTGCATCGGGTCCAATGAAAATCTTTTGTGACAATACTGGAGCAATTGCCTTGGCGAAGGAATTCAGATTTCACAAGAGAACCAAATACATCAAAAGACGCTTGAACTCCATCCGTGATCAAGTTAAGGAGGGAGACATAGAGATTTGCAAAATACATACGGATCTGAATGTGGCAGACCTATTGACTAAGCCTCTTCCACGAGCAAAACATGATCAGCACCAAGACTCCATGGGTGTTAGAATCATTACAATGTAATCTAGATTATTGACTCTAGTTCAAGTGGGAGACTGAAGGAAATATGCCCTAGAGGCAATAATAAAGTTGTTATTTATATTTCCTTATATCATGATAAATGTTTATTATTCATGCTAGAATTGTATTAACCGGATGATACATGTGTGAATACATAGACAAAACATAGTGTCCCTAGTAAGCCTATACTAGACTAGCTCGTTAATCAAAGATGGTTAAGTTTCCTAACCATAGACTTGTGTTGTCATTTGATGAACGGGGTCACATCATTGGGAGAATGGTGTGATGGACAAGACCCATCTGTTAGCTTATCATAATGATCGTTATGTTTTATTGCTATTGCTTTCTTCATGACTTATACATATTCCTTTGACTATGAGATTATGCAACTCCCGAATACTGGAGGAATACCTTATGTGCTATCAAACATCACAACGTAATTGGGTGATTATAAATATGTTCTACAGGTATCTTCGAAGTTGTTTGTTGGGTTGACATAGATCGAGATTAGGATTTGTCACTCTGAGTATCGGAGAGGTATCTCTAGGCCCTCTCGGTAATGCACATCATGATAAGCCTTGCAAGCAATGTGACTAATGAGTTAGTTGCGGGATGATGCATTACGAAACGAGTAAAGAGACATGCCGGTAACGAGATTGAAATAGGTATGAAGATACCGACGATCGAATCTCGGGCAAGTGACATACTGATGAGAAAGGGAATAACATATGTTGTCATTACGATTTGACCGATAAAGATCTTCGTAGAATATGTAGGAACCAATATGAGCATCCAGGTTTCGCTATTGGTTATTGACCGGAGAGGTGTCTCGGTCATGTCTACATAGTTCTCGAACCCGTAGGGTCCGCACGCTTAACGTTCAATGACGATTTGTATTATGAGTTATGTGATTTGGTGATCCAAGATTGTTTGGAGTTCCGGATGAGATCACGGACATGACGAGGAGTCTCGAAATGGTCGAGAGGTAAATATTGATATATTGGATGATAGTATTCGGACATCGGAAGTGTTTTGGAATATATCAAGTACATATCGGAGTACGGGGGGGGGGTGGTGTGGGTTACCGGAACTCCCGGGGAAGATATGGGCCATAGGAGGGAGGCAAGCCAGCCCACAGGGGTAGGCCTTCAAAGGAGGAGTCCGACTGGACAGGGAGTGTCTGGCGCCCTTTCCTTCTCCTCCTCTCTCTCACTAGTAGAAAACAGGGCTTTGGTTCGGCCAGAAAAGAGCATTAATCTCGGTTGCATTACGAACCGGGACTAATGTGAGCATTAGTCCCGGTTCGAGCGGCTAGGGCACCGTACATGCACTAGTCCCGGTTCAAATGGGACCTTTAGTCCCGATTGGTGCCACGAACCGGGACTAAAGGGTGCGATGCCTATTAATACCGGTTCGTGGCACCAACCGGTACTAAAGGTTAGACCTTTAGTCCCGGTTTGAGCCATCAACCGGTACTAATGGGGTTTGAGGCATTAGTACCGGTTCATGGCACGAACCAGTATGAAAGGTCCCATTTTCAAACTCTACCCCACGCCGCCTGATCGCCTTTTTAGTGTTGTAAAAAGCAAAAGAAAATGATAAAAACTTTAAAAATTAAAATCCTTTCAGATGTAGTTATGTTACTACATGTACTAGTTAGGAAAATTAAAAAAACTTAAATTTGGATATGTTTTGCAAAAAGTGTAGGGAACATATAAAACGGCTATAATTTTTGCATACAATGTCAGAAAAAAAAACCGTATAATATATCTGTAGGAAAGAACGCCGCGCCGCCACCGACCCCCGCGCTCCACCGCGATGTACCGCCCACCGAAAGTAGTCAGAAATCTGGACCGTCTGTTCAAAAATAAAAAGAAGAAGAAGAGAGAAAGAAGTAGTAGGACGCGGGTCGGTTGGTCAAAACACCCGCTCCGCTCCTCAATTCCCCATCCACCATTTCCCATCGCGAAAGAGAAAAAGAAGAAGAAGAAAAAAAAAAGGATATTCCCCACCAACCACACTCCCCTTTCCTCTCCAGCATCTCAATCCCGAAACCCTATCCCTCAAATCGAGCCCGCCGCCGGCGAGATGGAGCCCCTGGGGCTGCCAGGCCCGTCCTCAGTCGCCACTCCCCTTTCCTCTCCAGGATTTCGATTCCGCAACCGTACCCCTGACACCGGCGAGATGGAGCCCCTGGGGCTGCAGCAGCTGGCGCTGTTCGACGGCGACGACCAACTCCAGATGATACGCGGCCGCGAGACGGAGTTGAGGCGCTGGCCTACAGTCGAGAGGTTGGGCTTCGTGATCCGTCGGCGGCTGGGTCCCTGGATCGATGAGTACGACCAGCGGGTGTGGCCATCCTGCTCCCACGGCGACAAGGGGCTGGAAGTCGTCCGGTCCATGCTGAAACAAGCGACGGACAGGCCCATCGAGGAGGCCTACCTGGAGGCGTTCCGTCGGCTCCCGGTGGACGCCATGCCGGACCTCGCCGAGTGTGCTTATCTCGGTGGGCACTGCATCGGCATCCTTGACCCTGTCTCCAACATCATCCTCAACACCCTGAGTTTGCTTTGCCGTCGCCGTGCCGGCATCTACTCGCCGTCCAAGGACCTGCTCCCACCAACACCTGTTAACCCTCACATCCGCAACACCTGGTCCGGGATTGCATTCGATTCCTATTGTGCCCTCCTCGCCTTCATGCGGGTTTATTTTCGCTATCTCTCTGAGGAGCAGGCCAGGTTCTACATACACCTTGCCAGCGGTGATTTGCTTGTGGCCATCTGCATTGCCGAGATAGAATTGAGACAGTCCAGCACCATCTTTGAAGCAAACCAAATCAAAGTCTGCCACCCTGAACTCTTTCGTGACAGGGCCAAGTTTGCCCTCCGCATTGCAGCAATCAAGGTCGACCACCCAATGCCTGACGATCTCTTGCTGCTCTTCCAGGGGCAGCCCACGGAGGCCATGAGGTCCTTGCTAGTAACACTGGAGGAAGGGCACTGCCTATGTGTCGACGATGTGGAAACCTTCATAAAGGTTTTGCACTACCAGCACCTTATGATTCCCACTGAACTGCACCTCACATTGCCTC
The DNA here is from genome assembly GCA_021437245.1 of Aegilops speltoides. NCBI lineage: Eukaryota > Viridiplantae > Streptophyta > Magnoliopsida > Poales > Poaceae > Aegilops > Aegilops speltoides. The sequence continues at coordinate 40,452,033 of CM038143.1, forward strand.
GCGCTCCAAGCAGCCCAACGGAATCTGGCTCCCGCTCTTGCCCACGTTACTGTTTCAATCTCAACAACGGAGGAGGCACCATCGCAACAACACTTGCCTTCCAGCGCCGGCCAGCATTCAACCTTGTCAACTTGCGTTCGTTCGAGGCTGTGTTCCGCAAGATCAAATCGTCCGTCGGCCACATGCAGGGGTTCACCCGACACACTCCTATGGAGGTTGCCGACGCAGCCCCCACGTGCCATCACATTGACTCGATCAAGATGTCCCTCATCGACATCATACATGCGTACTATGTCCAAGCTCTTGCCAAGCTGCCCAGCTCTACTCCCCAAAGGCTTCTTCATGGTATACTGGCGGCAGGGCACTGCTATGGCCTCTTGGACCCCGTCTCCAACATCATCATGCACGCTGTTTGGTACGACGCCACCGCGTCCCCACAATACATCGACTCTCAAATCCAGCCCGATATCCTTTGTTCCACCACCTTACGTCGTCTAGAGCTTAGCTCACTCAATGGTCTTATTGCGGCTGTTCGTGCTGCTGCCTGTATTTCAGAGCACAAGGCTGTGCAGTATCTCCGTGCCATACGGTGTAATTTGTCTCTCATGTCAGTGATGTGGCAGTCACCATCTAACACTTTCCATGCACTTCGTCATGCTAGCAAGGCTGCAAACCACCCACTGGCAGAGCACCATATATCCAGCCTTGGCATCCTGTTTGAGCTTCGTACCATCCCCTTCCTGGACAGTATATTTAGAGATGGAGGAAACCCTCTCTCTGATGCCACTCTCGCAAAATTATACCTATTCTGTGCAGAGAATTTTTCATCATCAGCAGCATATCAGAAGAGTGCTCCAGAAAATGTTTTTCTGCCAGAGATTGTGCGCATGAGACACAAGTGGGAGCACAAGCAACTTTTTCTTCGTGAAGAGCTCAGGGAACTCCTTCGACTCTATGCCATTCAGCATCCATGGGTAAGACTTCCCGTCTCATTTTAGTCCCTTTACCTGCAGCACTATTGTTGCTCATCACGTTTGTGTGTTATCGTCTACTCCTCTGTGTGTAGGAACCATTATATAAGGTGAAAATGATTTGTGGTGTGGATGAGCATACCAGATTGTTCTATTCACACTGCTATCACCTCAATTTCTTGGCGGCTCCGCAGGCCTCAGCGCCACGCGTACTTTTTTTCGCTCAGATTCTGAAGTCAACATCTCAAAGCACAGAATCTGATGGTGGTTCGTTTTGCTGCCCGCTTCCATATTATGATGCCAACAATCCGTTTCCTGGTAAGTGCATTCTTTCTTTTTTAAAGCTTTCACATGTCTGATGCATCATCCACCGGGGAACGCCTGTTTACACAAGTAACGACTCAGGCCAGCCCCTGCCGCCTAAAAACATTCATAAACCAGCAAATGACTCATTGTCTCTAGCTAAACCTCCACATAACCTGCAATCTGTTTCGAGCTGCCAACCCTTGCTGTTTAATTTGTCAGTAGCTCGGATGTGTCCCTGTGCACACATCGAAGCAAAAATTTGAACTTCTGGGACATTCTCGACTTAAACAAGTTCATAATCGGTGAGTCGTGTACCCCGGAGAAAGATAGCGCATCATACTAGGAATTGATGGGAAAAATACCTTATCCAACGCCCAACTGACCACATCCCTATCCTGTGAAAGCTGAACTAACTTCACTTTTGTACACAGCTCTTGCCAGTCTTCGAGTTCAGCGTTCCCAAAAAAGAATGTCTGAAGCTCAAGTTATGTGTCCCCCCCAATTAGATCCTTTTGCAGATGTGTTAACCCATCTGTACCAGATCAGGCACCAGCCCTTGCAAGTGTCTAGATCTTTTGGCAACATTGATCACCCGCAACATTAAACAACACTGGGGACAATTGATCACCCTGCGTAAGCCCCTTGTAAGCTCTGAAATACTGGCCATTTTCTCTATTAAAATGAAAACATATTTTCTCCAGATTATCCTACATTTCACTTAGCATAAAAAACTTTCTTGGTCAACACTTCAATCAAGAAAGACCAATGCACCATCTTATAAGCCTTCTTGAAATCTAGCTTTAGAACCACCCCTGCCTGCCCTGTTTTCCTAAGGGAATGTACCCCCTCATGATCCACCACTAACACCTTGCACAAATGCTGTTTGAGCAGAGGCAATCACCTTAGCAGCAACCAATGTCAGCTTTTCTGGTCAGCAACTTAGTTATCAGCTTGAAGATCACATTCAAAAGGCAAATGGGCCAATAATGCCTAATCACATTTGCATCCCTGAGTTTTAGCAAGAGAATAATCACTCCAAATTAATTCTGCCCACATCAATGGAATTAGCCCGCAAATCATCCAACATTTCTTTAACCAAATCTACCAAACCTCTGAGCTGTGGCCAAAATTCTTTGTAAAATTGAACTGTGTGCCATCACGACCTGGCACAATATTTTTTTTTTAAATATCAGTTGCAATGCATGAAGTCTTTCTGCCGTCTTATTATTACTTCTAAATCATCATTTATCTATTTTTGTAATAGGACGATGTTCAATGTGTGAGGTCAGTATGAGCAAAATAATACACCCTTCTTCTGGTGCTCACATTGACTCGGTGCACACAGAACCTAAAAGTACAGTAGATTTTGTATATGCGTGTGCGCCAAATTCGATGAAATGCTATCAGACTCGTGGCGGTGACCCCAGTGAATCCAAGGTGACCTACTTTAAGGAACCTGTGGATCTCTTTGCTTGTGCTGAACTTCTGTCCATGGGATAAAGAAGATGAAGAACGCGACTTTGCTGGTATGGTTTTGTCGACTCGTTAACAGCATATATTTCTGAAGCTGGTGTATATTCGTTGGCAACATATATGTCTAATAGTGACCAAGTTCAGAGTCCTTGAACATGATAGTATTTTCTGTTAATGCCATGATATACATCTTCTAGTTCGGAATGGGACAACAAATGTAGATACTAGCTTAGAGTTTGCTCCTTGGGCTATCTCTGAGTCATAATTATTTGTCATCATATTTCTATTACTTCTTAATCTGTAACATAGGTTTCTAATTAATCACTGCTTGATCTGCCAGGGATATGCCTATGTGGTGCCACTCCATCAGAAGCTGCGATGTTGTGACCTCTTTCCAGACTCCCGAAAGTCCCTTCTGGTTTTGGAGAAAAAGATTGTGGTTGTAAGACATGATGGCAGCGGTAGTATGACACTAGGGGAGTTCACTGCAAGCACGTATCTTGTAACCTATGTTTCATGCGCCGGACCACCTAATACTAATACTAATGATGTCCTGTGATGAATGATGGAAACGTTTCTGCTACAATGTGCACATTATGTACTTTTGCCTGCATTACAATTCGAAACAACAAATGAATGAGTTTATTTTCAGTAGAATGCATAATATTGTTTGGTAGAATAAATCAGCAGGCTGTAAAGTTGCATCCATGAATTTGAGGTCAAGCTGAGAAGCAACTGCAAGGTGCCAGGAGGATTCCTTTTTGGTTTTGAAGGATCTTTTTCACTCTTATGTTTGCAGCCTTACATCCAGTCGTGGGCCTATACATGTGCTTTGTCAGTTATACAGTAGTAGGAGTAGTATTGACTCCTTTTTGTGCCGATATCGGGAAATAGGTAAGTGGTGATTTCTTTTTTAAGATATGCTATTTTCTATCCAGAACCTGAGTGCCTGTAATAGATTAGTGATGTGTTGCGAAGAATTCATTTCCAAGTTATATTTTGCTGAATGTGAATATTCAAAAGACTGAGAGTTTTTTTTTTCGAACTGGAGGCAAAAGATTTGCCTCATCCATTAAATAAGGGAAAATAGAGTTTTTAGAGTGTTACAAAGCCTGCACATAAAGCATTGGCATGCCAATTACTCGCGCAATACAATAAGCCCTAGTTTCTTTGCACCCGCAGTAACCCAAAGCTTAGCCTCTTCAACGATTGCTTTTAGGAGTATTGGCGGCGGCGCACTCTTGTGGCGGAAGGTACGAGCATTTCTCTCGTTCCATATTGTCGAGGAGACGAGCATTGTGAGAGAGGCCAAGGCACGTCTATTGGGGTTATGGATGTCGGTTCGCTTGTCCCACCACTCCATAACGGACTCCTCCAGGTGCCATGAGGTGGTGTCAATATGCACAAGTCCAAATTCCTGGATGACCAACTTCCATAGCCGAATGGTGAAGCGACACTTGTAGAAGAGGTGAGCGCCTGACTCGCCGTCCCTTCTACAGAGGGGGCAAAGACCGCAGTTTGCCCAGCCGCGTTTCTCCAGGCGGTTGGCAGCCCAGATCCGGTTTTGCAAAGCCAACCAAGCAAATAATTTGACTTTTGGCGGGGCCCAAGCTTTCCAAACCATGCGGTCTAAGGGTGATAGTGTCAATCCAAGGAATTGGGCCCTATATGCAGTGACCGCCGAATAGTTCCCGTCATTGGAGTGCTTCCAAACAATGTCGTCCTCTGCCTGATCGTGGAGGTGGAAATCATGAAGAAGCATCCAAAGGGTGCAGAATTGGCATATGTGGGCAGCGGAGACGACGAAGTCACGGCCAATCTTAAAGATCCAAGCATTTCCACGGAGGGCCTCCCTTACTTTCCAAAATTTTCTCTTGGAGGCCTGAAAGATTAAAGGGGCAATGTCCTTAGGCTTCCGTCCAAGGAGCCACGGAGAGTCCCAAAAAGGCGTTTTGACACCATTGCCAACGGTGATGGTCGTCGAGGCATAGAAGAAATCAAGGTCCTCCTCCGTGCAAGGGTTGCCAAGGCCCACCCAGATCTTGCGCGGGTCCTTCCATTCATACCATGACCATCTTAGTCACAGAGCACGGGCAAACTTGTTTGTGTTGAGAACCCCAAGATCGCCATATTCCTTAGGGCGACAGACCACCTCCCAATTGACCTTGCACTTGGCTCCGGTCGTTTTATCAGAGCCAGACCAGAGGAAGGCCCTCTCGAGTTTGTTAATGTTATGCAGGGTGCACGGAGGCACGATGAGAGGTGTGATGGCATACACCACTTGGGAGGTGATGACAGATTTGACAAGGGTCGTGCGCCCGATGATGGTGATGTTTTTCCCCTCCCAAGTGATCAACTTGCCCGCTGCCTTGTCCCCAAGGTATTGGAAGTCCACCCTCTGGAGCTGCCACACCGAGAGGGGGAGTCCCAAGTATTTCATTGGAAATGAGGCTATGGTCACCGGCACGTCAGCAAGAAGTTGGTCCAAGTCAATGTGGTTGCATTGAATTGGCACAACGGAGCTCTCGTGGAAGTTGGTACAAAGGCCTGTGACGTCGTCGAAAGCTCTTAAGATGGCAGAGAGGTTGTCAATATCTTGCTTGATAGGAGCAATGAAAACCGCTACATCATCCGCATATAAGGATGTTCTCAACATGGCTCCCCGCCCACGAATCTTATGGAGGAGTCCCTTTCGAGTTGCCACTTCCAGAATTTGGTGAAGAGGGTCAATGGCTAGGACAAAGAGCAGTGGGGAGAGGGGGTCCCCTTGTCGAAAGCCACTGCCATGCTTGATAGGAGGTCCGGGCAGCCCATTAAGGAGGGACCGGGAAGAGGATGAGCAGAGCAAAGCGGCCACCCACTCCCGGAATTTTCTTGGGAACCCCTTGCGATGCAGGAGGTCAAGGATGAATTCCCACTTGACCGAGTCAAAAGCTTTTTTGATGTCCAGCTTGAAAAGGAGGGCGGGTGTCTTGCTTTTGTGCAAGTGGCGAGCAAAATTCCGTACATACATGAAGTTGTCATGGATGCTTCTCTTCTTGATGAAAGCACTTTGGGCGTTGGAGACAAGAGCGTCCATGTGGGGCGCGAGACGCAAGGAGAGGACCTTAGCAATTATTTTGGCGATGCTGTGGATTAGGCTAATGGGCCTTTAGTCGGATATGCCCTCCACACCCTCCTTTTTGGGTATAAGAAGCACATTGGCAGAATTTAGCCATTGGAGGTTGGACGTGTGTAGGGAGTCAAAACGGCGGATGACCTTCATGATGTCGTGCTTGATGATATCCCAACACTTCTTGAAGAAGATGCCCGTGAATCCGTCCGGTCCCGGGGCCTTATCATTAGGCATCTCCTCAATAGCCTCCCAAACCTCATCTTCAGTGATAGCATCGTCGAGGCTATGCAAGTCGTGGGGTTGCAAGTTGAGCTCGTCCCAGTTAAAATCCAAGTTACTTGTGCCGCATCTTCCCATGACCTCAGAGAAGTGGTCGTGGATGATTTTCTCCTTTTCCTCATGATCGGTTACCCAACCATGCATATGTTTGATCCGGTAGATGTGGTTCTTTCGTCTCCGAGCATTGATGCCGCGGTGAAAAAACTTTGTGTTTGCGTCACCTTCTTTAAGGTTCGCAATCCTAGCACATTGACTTTTTCGAGCTCTCTGAAGCACAGCCAAGCTAATCACTCTCAGCTTGAGCCTCGCGCGGAGATCAAGTTCCTCAGGAGAGAGGGAGCGTCCCTGATCTATCCCCTCTCTCTCCCGCGAACTCCATGGCCACTACCGCCTGATCTGCATCCCCACCGCCCCCACCCTTTGTTCTTCTACCTTGCCGCTGTCACCGCCGCCCCGGTCTACCTTACCACCGGCACGGTCTACTCGCCTCTGCCCCAGTCTTCAAATCACGGCTGCCCCACCTGAACCTCGCCGCTGCCAGGCCCAGCCCACCGCTGCCGCCGGGAGAGGCAGCTACTCCGCCTCCTCCTCGCTCGGCCCTCCTCACCCCTTCCTTCCCCTAGCCCCTCCTTCCTGCCTCGGCCTCTGCGAGCCACTGCTGCGTGACCAGGGACGAGCCGCAGCTGCGTGACCATAGATGAGGCCTTGTTGTTGTTTGTACATAGAGCCCTTGTTGTTACAGAGAGCCTATGCTATGCTTAATTTCTGTACATAGGGCCATATATGGTTTAGACAAAAAATTGCTCCTCTGTTCCCTTATGATGATGTCTAGGTGGTCAAAATGATTACAGTAGATGTATAACTTTTCATTGTTGTAGCTATTATGCTCATATTTAAGTTTGTTCATTATTTGTCATGTTGAAAAAAATATTTTGTGCTAAGTCTCGTTTATTTACATTGTCACAGATGGATGAATTGGCAAGAAAAGGGAGGCAACTAATTGTGAGAGGAGCCAGTCTAGTGGCTGGATTGTATGCATACATGATGCTCATGTTTAGAAGAGCTAGGCAACAAACAACAAGGATAACTGTGGGCAGCGTGGCCGATCGTGCCATGTCTAGAGAGGCAAATTTGAGATATATTTACCACTCTAGTGACATAAATTGTTCAAATCAATTAAGAATGAGAAAAGCTCCTTTTTCCGTTTCTGTGCTATATTTAGAGAGAGAAATTTGTTGTTGGATAACATCCATACTTCTATGGAGGAACAAGTAGCCATGTTTCTTCTAGTAGTTGGCCATAACTGAAGGTATAGGACATTACAACCGATCTTTAGAAGATCTACCGATGTCATTAGTAGGTATTTTAAGGCAGTGCTTTATGTTGTTCGGGAGTTGAGAGATGAGATGATTCGGCCTCCCTCCAACCATTTTCATCATAGAATACAAGAAAGCACTTGCTTCAATCCATATTTCAAGGTAATTATTTTTGCAAACAAAGGCAAACAATCAACAGGACTTATGAATAATAATTATCTGTCTTTATTAATTAGGATTGGGTTGGAGCAATTGATGGGACTCATGTGCTTGCTAGAGTCCCAAAAAGGATCTCAGCTGCCTTTAGGGGTAGAAAGGTGGGGACTACCCAAAATGTCATTGGGAATTATGGAATGGCCACTGTTGTGCTACTAGGAATGCCTATTGTTGTGGAAGACAAGGATAAATCTAATGTCATGGAGGAGCAAGGAACAACATATGCGATATTGCAACATCTTCCTGGGTCTAACTTTGTACTGCTACTGCTAGTGCCACTCAGGACCCTTCACCTACTTAAAATAAGAAGAGAAAGAGGGCATATGGTTTGACTGAGGAGGATTGAATCCAATGTAGCAACATTACTGATGCTATGCGTGAGATTGCAAGTGCTATCAACAACACTTGCCATGCGGAAACACACCCTGACTTGTACTCCCTCCGTTCCCAAATATTAAAATGAGTGAATCTACACTCTAAAATATATCTACATGCATCTGTATGTTGTAGTTCATTTGAAATGTCTAGAAAGACAAATATTTGGGAACAGAGGGAGTACAAGGCTGCCATAGACCTTACTGTGTTTGATCAAAATTAATGCTTGTCAGTTTTAGATTACCTCACAGAACATAAGGCAAAATGCCTTAACTTTGTGAAGATGAATGAAGTCCGTCGAGCATCGTTCAAGCGTATCCTGAAAGCCAATCTTGATCTTCTTTGAGTTGATGTTAGTTGGTGTTTGTTGAGACTATCCCTTTCGTAATGCCTATCATAAAGTGTATTTCGAATGAGACTGTGTAATATGAATCTAGTGATGTGTAATATGAATTAGTGATGCAGTGCTACAAAATTATGGTTATTATGTCTTATGTAATATGAATCTAGTGATGCACTGTTTCAAACTATGGTTACTAGTCATCAACCCGTGCTATTGCACGGGCTAGGATTTTTTGAAAATTTATAATATTATACATAAAAAGTTTCAACGAATATTTACATAAAAGGTATTAAATATTTATAATTATTTTTACTACTTATTCTCATAGTGTATAAAATATTATATCTCCATACGCTCTATACTTAAAACATAGTGGATCATCATATATCTTTGAAATTTCCGTATTAATCTTTAGGCCACACCAAAAAATAATCACACCATTATACATATTTAATGCTTCCTAAACCTCACAATTACTAAATACATATGAAGATGCCTTATGTTTTAAACATTATTATACATATGTTATCAATGGTTTTGCTTTGTACCACTTACTATTGGCCCGGTTACTCCATGCTTCCTTATCCATACTTGTGATTAATTAGTTCTCCAAAACTTGTGTGACCAACAATCATTGCCTCGGCAATTATTTACGTCGATCACTCTTAGCTGCGTTCATGTGTGCTCTTTGTCTGCCTGGACACACACAGACCCTGACCTAATTTGTCACCGCACCCTCCAGTAAGTGCTCATCAGTTCAGCATGCAGATGAGCAGCAGGCCTCGGCATGGGTCGCGGCTCAGTTCCAGCGTATCCGTGTACTTTTAAATGTTTGGAAGATCATTGAATTTCTGGAAGTTTATTTAAACTTGTGGAAGCCTTCTATGTATTTTTAATAATTCACTAAATTTTGATTTTGTTTAGATCATTTTTGTACCTGGACTGTATAGTTCTAGAATCCATCATTGTATTTTTAAAACCTAAACATCAACATTTGGGAGTCTACTTGAATATTTTTAAATTGCACATATATTTATAGAAGCTCGCCCCTTTGTTTTTTCCTAACAAATCACCTAATTATTTTATGTCTGCCAAAAATTTATTGTATATTTTTCTAAATTGAAATTCCAATTGAGCCACCGGGTAAAGTAATTATGATGCTTTTGTTTAGGCCATGACCGCTAGCCCATATCCCAGTCCTTTTTGCTATTGGCCTGTATCTCAGTCCATGATATATAGCTTTATCCACGTTACGCCTATGCCATGAATTTATCTGGAGCACATCTATCCTTTTAATTACTATTAAATTGCATTTTTATCAGGTATAAACACTCTTGCATTGTGCGTTTATTTCTTGAATATCATATAAATATGAAAGTTACACCCTATGTTTGAACTCGGTGTTTTTCTGATGCACTTGCAGGGTTTAGCCATTTTGGATTATTTTTTAAAATGTAATATGGTATTATTTTCCCCCGCAAAAAAAATAAAAATATGGTATTATTTTATTAAATATGTTTACACATAGATTTAGATCCTTTTCTATAGTAATTTCTTTATATTTAGAAAATGCCATGTGCACATGTCATGCACAGATTTGATGATATATACTTAATTGAGTGTGATTTATGGGCTGGATTAATATTATACATCCATATGTGAGTTGTACTCGGCTAAAAAATATATGAGTTGTGGTTGTGTACAATACACTGAAGTAGTGTACGCAGATTTTTATGGAAGAGAACATCATCATCCGTGATGTATGTATATTGCTGGCCGTGTTATGCATGGACATGTAACATCATAGATCAGGAAAGAGAATCTTGAACTTGTTAGGTGATTGTAGCCTACACGTTTCCCTTTTTGGAGGGAATTGCACGTGCCCTGCTTTTTTTTTTCTTTTTTTTTTCCATCGCAAGTTTCCATCCAAGTCTAATACTTATGGACTTTTTGGCTGATCGGATCTCACTTTTAAACGTACAAATGTCTAAACATGAGGAAATAGACTTCTCATATCTCATTAAGATCTAATGGTTATTTATAGATAGTTTTTGAGGATTAACGTGGAGGCTCGTATGATGCCTCCAATTAGTAAATATAAGATTATGTGTTATGTTAATTGTTAATTATTTTCTTCATTTTACCATTGTTCAGATTATGTTGCAATGGTAATGTTTTATTGCTCGAATTGTTTAGTGAAGTGTCGAAATGTTGTTTAAATATTGTCTTGGCACCAAAAATTCCATTCATGCAGTCTACCACAGATACGGCTACCAAAGACAGTCTCAGCGCAACATGTCTTGTCTGATGCAGCCTATCAAACACAATTTCAGCTCAGCATGCGTCAGTACATACATTACAATCAAATAACTGCAGTGCTGTGCGAGGGTAAAATGCAGTGCCGGATGGGAGGGAGCGAAACAGTGCTACTGCTGCGCCGCGCATATGCGAACATTTTCCCTCGTGGGCTGGGCAGGCCACGGGCCACGGCAGGGTTGCAATGCATGAAGCAGCTACATTAAATGTTGTAGTACTACTACTGTAGTCTGTAGACAGTAGGCATCATGCATGATGGAGCTGCTGCTGCTGCCGCTGCATGTTCATCATGTCAAATGTTGCATGCATCATGGGTGGTGAACTCGGTAGCCGTTGGTTGGTCGACACGTAACTCATACAAGGTACTACAAGGACGGTGTTCATCATCTATGGCTGCACGCATCGGGTAGGCTAGCTGCTACAGTGAATATTCAAGGACACGCGCGTGCTGCAGACCGCACATGCTACACCAACAAGCCGAACGTCCCACTAGCTTACTGGTAGTGGTAGGATACATGCCATTTCTTCTCCTTCTTCGTCTTCTCCGTCTCCAAGGTACTACAAGTAGCAGGGGCGCTAGCTCGCCTCGCCAAACAATCAACCAGTCGACCTGCTGCAACTAGCTTTCTCCCTCTCATTTCTCCTCTCAAGTCAGCATCGTAAGATTAAGGTACTAGTACTTCTTCATGGCCTTGCTCTCCTGCCTCGTTATGTGCTTTCACTTTGTTTGTTTAATTTGTTTCTGGATAAGGGTAGGATCCCGATGGAACCCGACTTCCATTAGATAGATATATAGATAGTATGTTCATTCTGTTCTAAGGTACAATTGATGCTCCTCCAATGACTCTATAAATCAAGTTAAGTTATTTATGCTACTTCCTATCTTCGAGTTGCAATGCAGATGAGTTCCTCTTCCAAGTCCAACACAGTACGGGTGCAGACAACAAACAAGCAATCGCTAAGGCGCATAAGTCAGCTTGTTGAAAAAAAAGCATCGGTACAAACATAACTAATCTTTTAGGACACATTTATATTTTCACTTGGCAAATGGTTAATGCTCACATTTTTCTTTGATTTGAAGGTTAAGCACTATCGGATCAGCGAACATAACGACTTTCACTATATTGACTTCCAGTTTTACACTCGAGAGGAGGCTGACTTTGTTTTCGCTGAGGCTGAAGGATGCTCTGTTTTGGGAACCATGGTATTTCTAACCCATGATATTGAGCCCGTGGCAAATCCAAAAGGTAAGAATCACTAAATTAATTACAACTAATTGTGCGTGCTTTTGTGTCTGTGATGTTAACATCTTTTATATATATAAAAATCATCATGCAGGTGGTTGTACAATGGAGTACGTGGAGACAAAACCGGATGAACGTTAAAGGGGCTCCTCCTTGATATTTGGTGGTCTGGTATGAATTTAACCCTCTCCAACAACATTAACTTTATGTCCTAAACTGGTTGGTGTACGCAGTTGTGTGGTGTAGTCTATGAGGCTTTAGTGTATGACTTAAACACATGAAAACCCAGCCAGACTTCCACATTTTCGAACTGTATGGCTAATTTGGCCATCCAAGTTTTGGCTAAAAATCAACTAGAGAGCCAAGGAAAATGCAGCCATTGTATTTTTCTTTATCCAAGTTGAAGTATGTTCCACAAATTAATCAGCAATCAAGTTTGGTACTTGAAGTACACAAAATTTGAAAGATGAAATATAAGTATAGGGAACTGTGTTAATATCTAGCAATCATGCTTGGTACTTGGTAATATAGCTGCAAATTGTAATTTTGATAGTGACCTTGTATACAAAAATGGAGGGAGTACATAAAATTGAGTGGTGATTGTAGAGTTTGAGTAAATTAAACATGCTTAATTATTCAGTCTGATTAATAATGAATTGAGCTAGCAGATAGCTAGTGAAAATAAAAATCTATGGATTACTTCTTTTTTTCCTTCTGTTTACTCGTTCATGCACCTGTTTTTTATTCAGTTGTGTTTGCTTATGCACGCACATGTGTTTCAGCCATGCATACAAATACAAGATTATGTTGGTTTGTTTTGTCCTATGTACTGTTACTAAGCTTAAGCTTGGCTATCCTTTTTTATTTATTTGTACTCTCTCTGTAAAGAAATACTATAAGACCATTTACATCGCTAAAATAGTGATCTAAACGGTCTTATATTTCCTTACAGAGGGAGTTTTTTTAATTAAGTAACTTCTTAATTGCCTTGTATCTCTTAAGGGGATTCCTAATTACCTTGTTGTACAGCAGGAGAGAAAGGATTCTACATTAGTCGTTCAAGCATGCCCGTCGAAAATAACCTTTTCTCAGAATCAACTTGTTATGTTAGTGATGTGTTTTATTTGATTAGCCAAGTGTATGGCTTTATCCGGATGGACGAGGACTTGTTCAGTCGATGAACTATATGTGTGCGCTACCTATTGTAAACTTAGTTACTGATGAACTCTGCTTGTGTGCTAGGTATTGTAATAGACTTAACTATGGATGAACTCTAGTGTGTGTGCTAGCTATTGTAATAAACTTAATTATTGACGAACTGTGTGTATGTGTGTGCGTGCTTTTGTACTAGCAAACTTGAGTATGGCATTTATATTCAGGTGGGTTCCTCGTTGAAATTTCAGAAATAGAAAGTATGTCATTTGCTTTGTGTCATGAATTGCATCGTGGCCTGTGTGTGTACTGTTGAATATATGAGCAAATTACTATGAGATTTAATATGAATAAACAGAAAGTAAATCATGACAACAATAATATAGATTAAACTAACCATGCGGACTAGCATAGTAGATGAACAGATCGAATCTAGGGTACAGACTAGAAACATGAATTCTACTACGATCTCGAACAAGGAGGACAAGATCACATACGGTGCAGCGGGAGCAAGAGCGCCGGCGTTGATGTTGTCGCCCATGTCGTTGATGAGGAGGTTGCCGAGGGTGGGGAAGAAGTTGTCGTTGGCGAAGTCGTCGCTGCCAGCAGTCGCGCGAGTGCGCTCCCCGAAAACCTGATCGCCCCTCTCCCGTGCAGGATCACGAGAGGCGGGGTTTCGGAGGCTTGTTGTCCCTTCTTGTGGTGCACGCTGGGAGGAGGGGTGGAGAAGACATGCGTGGCGGCGAAATGATCCGGAACGATGTGAAACCATATGTTGTGGCGGCGGCTAGGGTAGACGTTCGCCTGACTATATAATGCGGGCCGGGTAAGTTGTGAAGAAAGCTCCACGTCCAAGTAACATCCCCATGATTCAAAAGAATCAGAAACAGCTGAGTAATTAATGCGTCCATTAATTATTAATTAATGACTTATTATTTATTTCGGAGCAGCAAAAATATAGAAAATGTGCATAGCTTTGTCCTCGGCTCGGCTCATTCCCGCGGTGCGGTGAGGCATGGCGAGGTGAGCGAGGAGGAGGAGCGCGCGTGTAGGTCTCCTCTTCTCATGCTCATACAAGTGGTAGAAGACCCCACCAAATAAAGAGGTGCAACTCTCTCTCAACTTTCGGGGTGGGACTAAATTTTAGTCCCGCTCACTAGCTATGCATGAATGGGCAAAGAGAATTTCAGAATTTTAGTTGGGCTTTGGGCCAAAGGCCTACTAACAAATTCCAACAATCCCCCACAACTTCTCATTGGCATATTTCATCATTTAGTTCCAAAACATTGTTTATATACCGGTACTCAGTGGATACTGTAAAGTTGAACTTCCACTTAGAGGTTTATGCTACACTGGATCATAACTTGAATAGTGGGCTATGTCTTGAACTACAAGTTTTCTGCGAGACTAATTTCAACAAATTCTTGACCGATACTGGGTTGCCGCAAGACTTCCCCGCGGGTGGAGCGTATGTGTCACACTCCAGGGCCTTTCATGAATTTATTAGAAAACACCCAATTCTCACAGACTGCGTAGTTAACAGTCAAATTTATATAGGTGTGTTCCTCAGGAGATGTTCTGCAAGGCAACATCTCTGCTTACCCAAATAAGCCACTTCGAACACATTAAGATAAGTATTAACCTGCCATGCATCTCAGGAGAGTATTGCATCTTCACGGAGTGGGATAATTAATATCGGGATACTCTCCTCCCAACTGACCAACAGCTTGTCTCCCACTTCTACCTCACCGGATCTCCGATCACATAGAGTTACCACTGTGGACAACTCGTGCGGTGGGTCTCAAACTCATCTCCATCGATGCATTATCTATCACATTACATGTAAACCCTTTGTGAAGGACTCTGCCAATTTTTTTGACATTTGGATATAATCCAATGTAATAACTCCGGAGTACTTCAATTTTCTGACAGATTTTAATCTCCTCGTCTGTATGGGCATATTTAGCCCTAAGGTGTTTTGGTGATTGATGACAATGCTTTTGCGGACTAATCGTGTGCCTTGAGTATTCCAGTCGCTTCGTCACTAGGCACAAGACGGTTTGGTACCCCTCGAAGACTATTGAAGACGGCGGTGTTATACGTCTCTTTTTCGTGGATTTGAGTCGTAGGATAGCCGTACTATTAAAAGGGGGTCCGCGTTGGAAAGGTGTGGGTGGAATCATCACGTACACGTTTACTCCCTTTGCACCGCCTTTCCCTTTGCACTTTGGAGCATCCTCCGTTTTGTTCATATTTTGCAAAGAGTAGGATTCCTAGTGTTGCTGTTCTGAGGCATGCGGTAGTACTGCTCTTAGGAGCGGTAGTACCGCAGGCCGCCGCGGTAGTACCGCACGCCTTTGCGGTAGTACCATAGGTGGACACGGTAGTACCGCTCCTAAGGAGCTGTAGTACCGTGGCCTCGGACCAGACTCAGCCGCTCGTGCGGCTGTAGGGGCGGATGTAATTTTTTACATCCGCGCCCTACGCGGTAGTACCGCCCCATGCACGTGGTAGTACCGTGAGTCCTGGTCCAACACAACAACATGAGCGAAAGTAGGGACGGATGTAGTACCGCAAGGGGAGCGGTAGTACCGCGTCAGTGGCAGTACCACCCTTAGCCTTTGCGGCTCAGGCCTGGACTAGCTCATGCTGTAGCAGCGGTAGTACCGTGAGCCCCTGCGGTAGTACCGCTTGTCTGGAGCGGTAGTACCGCAGGTCACGGGCTGAGTAAGTGGATAGTTGGATTTGTCTCTCCACTGTATAAGGGATGTCTTCTTCCTCTAGTTGACTACCTCTTCCACCCCAAAGCTCCATTGTTGTTCCAAGCTCCATTTTTTGCCCGATCTCTCTCCCTAGCTAATCAAACTTGTTGATTTTCTCCGGATTGGTTGAGAAGGCCCCGATCTACACTTCCACCAAGAGAAATTTGATTCCCCCACTAATTCCTAGCGGATCTTGTTACTCTTGGGTGTTTGAGCACCCTAGACAGTTGAGGTCACCTCGGAGCCATAGTCCATTGTGGTGAAGCTTTGTGGTGTCATTGGGAGCCTCCAATTAAGTTGTGGAGATTGCCCCAACCTTGTTTGTAAAGGTTCGGTCGCCGCCTTCAAGGGCACCAATAGTGGAATCAGGACATCTCACATTGTGTGAGGGCGTGAGGAGAATACGGTGGCCCTAGTGGCTTCTTGGGGAGCATTGTGCCTCCACACCACTCTAACGAAGACGTACTTCCCCTCAAAAGGAAGGAACTTCAGTAACACATCCTCGTATTCACCGGCTCCACTCTTGGTTATCTCGTGCCTTTACTTTTGCAAGCTTACTTGTGTTATATTCCTTGCTTGCTTGTGTGCTTGTTGTTGTTGCATCATATAGGTTGCTCACCTAGTTGCATATCTAGACAACCTACTTTGATGCAAAGTTTAATTTGGTAAAGAAAAGCTAAAAATTATTAGTTGCCTATTCACCCACCCTCTAGTCAACTATATCGATCCTTTCAATTGGTATCAAAGCCTCGTCTCTTTATTAAGGACTTTGCTGTCTGAAGAGTATGGTTGACACCGTAGACGGTAGGGAGGAGCACTCTGGTGTGAATCCGAGCTCGTCTACGGGTGATGGGGGAACCACGGTTTCTCGTGAGGAATTCAATGTGGCTTTGGACACATTGAAGAACTCCATGACAACCGAGGTTGAAAGCATGTTTAATAAATTCTTAGAAGGACCTAAACTATCTACCTCGCCGTTGATAGTGGGTGATCCCACTAACAAGGTGACGGATGCTAACTCCGACAAGGGGGAAGCTACTAGTGAAAAGGGTCCTTCTACTAGTGGTAGAAATGGCACCGGCATCTTTGCCCATGTGGAACCTCCAAGTTATGGAGGACCGATTCCTTCCACTCATTTAAATCATGCCGACCCTCCTCCTAAGATTGTGAAAAATGAGGATTTTGATTCTTGGGTTTATCGCTTCAAGCGTCATTTAAATCATGTGAATACTAATTTTGGAGAATCACTGAAGAAGGTTTTCATCCACATGACCGAAGCAACTTCACCCCTAGAGAAGCCGTGGATAATCAATTCAATGAGAATGCTCTCTTCATCATTCAAGATGCAGTTCTACCCGAAGATCTCCCTCATCTTCGACCCTTCGCCATGGCCAAAGATGCATGACATTGTGTTGTTTCCCTCTATAAGGGAAGCGCAAGCATTCAACGCTCCAACTATGAAGTGGTGCAAGATGAAGCCGATGAGTTTGCAATGAAAGAAGATGAAGAACCTCGTGAGCTCTTTCGGAGAGTAACCAAACTTGCGGTCTCACTCCGAGATCATGGGAGCAAGGACACAGATGACAATTGGATCAAGCGCAAGTTCCTCAAAGCAATGATGCCCTACCACAAGGCCTTGTCATCCGTCATCCATCAAAGACCGGACTTCCACTCCTTGATCTCAAATGAAGTGTTGGATGAGTTTGTGGCAATGAGGATCTTGGATAAGACCGCCGACAGCGCGGTGTTGCGATCTCAAAGGGCAAAGAAGCCCAACCTTGACTTGAAGGCCAAGGTTATTGTTGACATCGGATTTTGGCAAGGTACAAAAGGCAAGTAAGATGGCCTCAAGTGAAAGAGTTTTCAGCATGCAAAGTTTCAGGTCGACGAGTGGAATAACTTTGATGTTTAATTTATCGCCATTCGACTTTATATCGGTGGCCGAAGTTGTACTCCGAGTGACAAAATTCAAACATTCCGAGTGGTTTTCGGCCAATCTTGCCTTTAAGACGACCTCGGATGAAGGAGTATTTAAAGGAATTGTCTTCGCCTCGTCAAGGCGACCGATTTTGATATATAAATCATCTCAATCCGAGTTCATATGCAAAAGTTAGAGGCAATACACTCGCAGCCGAAGCTGAGTGGAAATCTGGCGCAAAGTACCGACGCCATGTCTGGTGGGTCGCGCGAGCAATTAGGCCCTTAAGAAGTCCTTGAATCGAAAAACCTTCAACAGGAAAAAGTTTCGTCTCGTCGAGCCGATCGATTTTCATATATAATTCGTCTCAATCCGAGGTCGTATGTAACCTGGAGAGGCAAATCAAGATCAGGCTATGTTTTTGGTCGAGTGAAAACTTACCATCCGAGTGAAAACTCACCGGTCGAGTGAAAACCTACCGATCGAGTCACCGGTCGAGTGAAAACCTACCGATCGAGTAAACGGTCGAGTGAAAATCTACCGATCGAGTCACCGGTCGAGTGAAAATCTACCGATCGAGTCCAAGGTCGAGTGGAAACTTACCGATCGAGTCACCGGTCGAGTGAAAATTTACCGATCGAGTCCAAGGTCGAGTGAAAACCTACCGATCGGGTAAAAGGTCGAGTGGAAACCTACCGATCGAGTAAAAGGTCGAGTGAAAACCTACCGATCGAGTAAACGGTCGAGTGAAAACCTACCGATTGATTGTCTTCCGAGTGAAAATATAGTCATCCGAGTGAAAAAGTCCGAGTGAAAGACTCTAAAATCCGAGTGGATGAGCTCAAATCCGAGTGAAACTGAACATGTGCCCAAAAGTTTATCAAGGTGATCTCGGATGAAAAAGTGTTCAATACAGAAGTTGTGCGTATCGTCAAGACGGTAAACTTTGCTTTTGGAGTCATCGTCATCAGAGATAGTATATGGCCTGCAAATTCACTACAAGACTCGGATAATTCAGTCTACCGCAAGACCGAGTCCATTGGAAGGTAAAGATGACCTCGAAAAGTATTCAAGATAGCCTTATTTGAAAAAGTGATCAACATGAAAGTTGTTCAGATCGCCGAGGCGCACAAGTTTGATATTTGGGCCGTCTTGATCGGAGGTCATATGGAGGCTGGGCGGTCTGCACAAGGAGGAAGACAGAAGTTGGGCCAGATTCAGATGGATCCGAGTTGGAATAGAACTAGGACTCTAGGACGCGAATTGATGTAATTTTTCTTGTAAGGAAAGCCTAGATGAATCCTTTACTTGTACGGGAAGTCCAGCCGCCTCTTATATATGTTGGGGGTGACGGCCGATTGAACAACACACAATCGAACAAATCAATATACTACTTTTTCCTGTCTACTTTTTATCTCTCCACCGTTTTTCTCTCTCGTTCTTCGCTGTTCTTCGTGTGAGGGCTGCGAATCTCGAGGCTCTAGGGGCGAGCGAATCGACCTAGGGCAGCCCATAGCCGCCGCACTCCTGACGGGTCCCTCCCGGGTGTGGGTTTCGGTCTTCAAAAGCACCCGCCGATCGTCTTGCGATCGCTATTGTCGGTCGGGTCTCCTTCGACGTGAGCTGCGGTGCATCACCCCCGCGCCGAGGGTACACGTGGACGTGTTCGTGTGTCGACACACTTTTGGCGACTCACTGGGGACCGAAGATCAATCATCATCATCCACCATGTCCGATCTTCCCAAGCCATCGAGGTAGACGCCGATAACATCATTAAGCCCATCTTGATGAGATATCGGCCGATCATCGCCAAATCTATGAGGAGTACAAGAAGGCGCGAAGAGAAGGATTTGCAGGAGTTTCTTGCAAAGTTCAAGAAGGATCGCCAAGGCAACATCACTCCGATTGAAGAAATCAAGTTTCCTCCTCTTCAAGCCGAAGCGTGTTAAACCCTCTGTAGTATCGCCTTTTCCCGAGCGGTGGGCTGAGATTGAAAGTCGATTGCTGATGGTAACAATCTAGTCTATCAAACTTTCATAGAAAATACTAATGCTCGTAAGAATGCATCTCAATCGACTAGTGGTAATGATGGTGTAGCTGCTAGTGTGCAAAACCCTAATCTGGCTTTACCTATCTCATCGGCGCCTCCGTGCCGATGACTTATTATCCTACCCAAACAAATCAGATTGTGGCTGCACCCATTAATCCTATTATGAGCATGCCAGGTTCGGTGGTGACGAACCAAACCCTACCTACAGCTACAACCACTCGACCACTACCAAACTATGGGTCGACATACATGCCACAATTGTACCTACAGCTAGTAACCCTACTCCTCCTATGCCATCGCCACAAGCTCCATCGTCCACTATGGACGATGGTCTAGCTAATCTTAGAGAGGAGATGGCTAAGATGCTTCGAGAGAATTTTGAGTCGAGTTACCTCGAATCGGATTTACCAAAAGCCGTGCCCAGTACTTTGATGCTATCCAAAGGCCCTCCGGGATATAAAATTCCCGATTTTGTTAAGTTCAATGGAGAGGGCACAAAACCACATGGGAGCATGTTAGTCAATACTTAGCACAATTGGGTGAGGCAGGCTCATTGAATGAATTGAAAGTGCGTTTATTTCCTTTGTCATTAATCGGTACCGCATTTTCATGGTTTTCTTCTTTACCACATGGTTCCATTCGAGTTTGGTCGCAACTAGAGCAGAAATTTCATGATCACTTTTATAGCGGCGATAATGAACTCAAGTTGTCACATCTAACATCGGTTAAGCGAAGCATGATGAATCGGTCTCCGATTACGCCAAGAGATTCAGAGAAACGAAAAACCGTGTTTTAGTTTGGTGATAACCGAGAGAGACTTGGCAGACCTAGTCTTTGAGTGGTTTAAGAACTCCCATTAGAGAAAAGCTAGAAGGCTATGAGTTCTTAAATATCAACCAAGTCTTACAAAGGGCTTTGGCTCAGGAAAGCCGAAGCAAAGATCTCAAAGAAGTGCATAGATACAAAGCCGATCGTCCAAAGGTGAATATGGTGGAATATGATAGTGATCACTCGGACGATGAGGGTGATGTTTTTGCTACTGAATTTGTTTGGCCATCTAAGGCCAAACCCTTTACTTGCAATGATCTGAAACCGATTCATAAGAATCGTGATGAAGAGATGAAGTTTACTTTTAACATTGCTAAGTGTGATAGAATATTTGATGCTTTGCTACAGGCTAAGATTATTAGAATATCTCATACTTTACCGCCGTTTGAAGAGCTGAAACGGCGTGCTTATTGCAAGTATCATAATTCTTTTTCTCATGCTACTAATGATTGCAATGTTTTTCGACGACAGATACAATCGGCCATTAATGACGGACGATTGAACTTTTCTGAGATGCAAGTTGATAAACAGCCCTTTCCAATGAACACCATGGATTTAGAAGGGAAGAAGCTGCTCATTCGGCCGGAGGTAGCCGAATCTGCTAATAAAGCTAATGTCATTGTTGGAGAGCCCAGGAAAGACAAGGAGGACAACAAGGTCTTGGGGAGACAGGTTGTGCTTGATAAGCAACCCGATGGCAAGGAAGTGATCAAAATCACCATCAAGAATCCTACACTCGGGGGGCAACCGCAAGTGCAAGAAAATGCTCGTGTTAAATTTTTCAAGCCCAAGAGTCCAGAAGTTGGCAAGTGGAAGAAGAATGAAGTTAAAGTGCAGCGCAAGCGGATCAAGCCAACTTTTGATATGTTGCTGTCCAAGTATGCTAACCAGTCGGCCGGTTCTAGTTTCAATCGACCGACTCATCTGAAACGACCAAGGTCACCATCAGCTGATATGTTTAGTCGGTATACAAAACCGAGTGGACCAAGGGCGCAATTTTCAGAAGATCAGAGGCAAACTGTTTGGGATCGACTTGACTATTCATATAGAGGCCGACTGAACATTGGTGGCTATCAGTCGGCTGGTCAAAATATGCGGTCGGATGGAAATTATCCGAGTGTAAGAATGCACCCAGGTGGAAACTATCCGAGTGAAAAAATGTGGATGGGTAGAGTCCATCCGACTGAGTTCCATCCGAGTGGATACCGTCCGAGTGACATCAATCCGAGTGGATTCCATCCAAGTAAGAAGGTGCGCCCGAGTGGAAATTTCATGCCTCTGGAAAGTCGAAAAGAATGGCGTGTTAAGTCACCGAGTGTTGCAGCAGTTGAGTCAGTCAAAGGCAAGGAGAAAATGGATGTCGACTCACTTATCTTGGGCACCGAAACATTCCCCATACAGCAGCCGACTGTGCATAACCACTCGACTGAGCCGATACTTTCTATCGCGCCAAAGCACTCGGCTAATGACCATGAAGCAAGCGCCAGCCAGGTAAAGGTGAGAGATGCTAAATACACTCGACCAAAGTGGTGTCCTCCAGGGCTAACAAAGACACAGAAGAGGAAACTACAGAGGTTAAGGAATCAAGAGATGGCGGAGCAGGAGGCCGAGAAGCAAAGGGATAAGTTGTTCAATGACACTCGGCCCATGGTTCCAGCAAAACAAGTGTGGAGGCCAAAACAAATACAGGATACATCAGCTTCTACATCTATCACAGAAGTGCCTACACCACCCAAGGAGGACGATGTGACAGCTATTACATCGTCTGCGACACTTCTTACTTCTCCTTCACTCGACCAGATTTCAGAATCAGTCGATCCACTTGAAGAAGAGGTTGATATGTTGGATTACGAGTCTACGCCGGTTCATGAAGGTATGGATATCAATATGGTGTATTACTTGCCTGCTGAGTTTCGTGCTGTAGATGAGGAAGGGGAAGTGGCTCAGTTGGATTTTGGCCCTAAAAACGCAATATTCGAGAAGCCAAAAGAACCAGTAACACATTTGAAACCGTTGTATCTCAGAGGTCATATCAATGGGTCGCCACTTAGTCGAATGCTTGTTGATGGTGGTGCTGTGGTAAATCTTATGCCTTATTCGGTCTTCAAGAAATTGGGTTTGCATGATGAAGAATTAATCAAGACCAATATGGTGCTCAACGGGTTTGAAGGCAAAGAGAAAACTGAAGCCAAAGGTGTAATGTATGTGGAGCTTACAGTCGGAAGCAAAACTTTGGCCACTGCATTCTTTGTCGCTGAGGTGCAAGGAAACTACAACGTCATACTAGGCCGTGATTGGGTTCATGCAAACCAGTGCGTGCCATCCACTATGCACCAGTTTTTGATTCAGTGGGTTGATGATGAAGTGGAAGTCATTCATGCGGATAACTCGGCCTGTGTTGCTTTGGCCGATGCATCGGTGGATTGGCAGCATCCCAATGCTACTTGCTTGACGGGACGTGACTTGTCAGAGTTTGATTTTCTCAGTGCGACCAAAAATGGTTTTGTGCCCGTGTCTTTAAAGCCGACTGAATGCAATCGGCTCCAAGGTATGATATGTTTAAATGGATCCTAACTCCGAGTGGTTACAAAAACGTCTTGCAAAATATCGGTCCAGCGAGAACGATATGTATGAGTCTATTGAGGAGTTGGATGACATGGATAAACTTGGACAAGGTTTTACATCGGCCGATCCGTTAGAAGAGGTAGATATCGAGACGGATCGGTCGATCGACCGACATTTATAAACAAAATTTGAAAGCCGATTGTAAAGCTAAGTTAATCGAGCTGTTGAAAGAATATGTTTGTTGCTTTGCATGGGAATATCATGAGATGCCGTGGTTGAGCCGAGAGCTAGTGGAGCATCGGTTGCCTATAAAGGCCGGTTTTAGACCTTATAAACAATCGGCCGAAAGTTTAACCGAAAACATATGACCGGATCAAGGAAGAGATCGGTCGATCGCTTGAAGCTAAATTCATTCGACCTTGCGGGTATGCCGAGTGGATTTCTAATATTGTCCCAAATGGAAAAGAAGGATCCGCAAGATGAGGGTGTGCATTGACTTCAGAGATGTGAATAGGGCTACACCCAAAGATGAGTATCCCATGCCAATAGCCGATATGCTTATTAATGATGCTTCGGACATAAGGTTATTAGCTTTCTAGATGGTAATGCCGGATACAATCAAATTTTATGGCTGAAGAGGACATGTACAAAACAGCTTTCCGATGTCTGGTTTCCTTGGTTTATTCGAGTGGACAAGTGATGACATTCGGATTGAAAATTTGGAGCCACATATCAAAGGGCTATGAATTTGATTTTTCATGATTTACTCGGTGTCATACTTGAAGTTTATATTGATGATATTGTTGTCAAATCGGATGCTTTTGAATCTCACTTGGCCGATTTGCGTTTAGCTTTGAAAGGATGAAAAGTATGGACTGAAGATGAATCCTTTGAAGTGTGCATTCGGCGTGTCGGTGGCAAATTTTGGGTTTCATTATTCATGAAGAGGGCATCAAATCGATCCCAAAAGATAGAGGCCATACAGAAAGTGGAGGCTCCAACATGCAAAAGAGATATGCAAAAGTTCCTTGGCAAGGTCAATTATTTGAGAAGGTTCATAGCTAATCTGTCAGGGAAAGTTGATGCATTTACTCCTATCCTTCGGTTAAAGAATGATGTTGATTTCACTTGGGGGGCAAAACAGCAAGAAGCCTTTGATATGATCAAGAATTATTTGTGCACTCCTCCGGTGATGAAAGCACCCAAGCATAGAGAACCTTTTAAACTTTATATCGCAGCAGAGGAAGGTGTTATTGGTGCTGTTTTAACTCAAGATACCGAAGGAAAAGAGCATGCCATTACATATTTGAGCAGACGTTTATTGGACGCCGAGACAAGGTATACATTTATTGAAAAACTATGTTTATGCTTATATTACGCTTGCACAAAGTTGAGACATTACCTAGTGTCGAGTGCTTGTGTGGTAGCTTGTCAAACCGATGTCATTAAGTACATGTTGCATAGGCCAATTCTTAGTGGTAGAATTGGCAAGTGGGCTTATGCTTTGATTGAGTATGATTTGGCTTATGAATCTCTAAAATCCATGAAAGGCCAAATTGTTGCTAATTTCATTGTTGAACATCGGATTAATGACAAGCATGATGTTGATATGAACCTTGTTTCATTAGTGCCATGGAGATTATACTTTGATGGTTCAGTTTGTAGCAATGGCCAAGGTGTTGGTATTGTTTATATATCTCCTCATGGTGCTGTTTTGAAGCCTCATGCCGCTTAGAATATTTTTGCACAAACAATCAAGCGAATATGAAGCATTGTTATTCGGTCTAGAGATGTTACTTGCTATAGGTGTTACACATATTGAGGCTTACGGTGATTCGTTACTAGTGGTGCAGCAAATATCCAAAGTCTTTCAGGTGTTTGGACGAATCACTTAATGTTTATCTTGGTAGATGTCTAGATATAATTTCTACTTTGGATTGTTTTAGCATTGCACATATATCTAGACATGACAATTGAAAGCAAATGAGTTGGCACAACAAGCATCTGGATATCATGTTGATCATGGCATGTTTCATATTTCTCAAAGTCCGATGTCTTGTCTTACCAAGATAGAAGAGGCGAACTGAACCCACCGATTCGCCATTAACAAAAAATCTAGTGCAGGTGATAATTCCATTGGAGGAAGCCCATTGTTGCTTACTTGCTAATCTGAGTGAAAGGGTGGACAGGGCTGTTCGGCGATGGCTTTTAAATATACTATAAGGGATGATGACCTTTATCGCGAACAGTTGATGATGTTCTTTTAAAATGCTTGGATGAGGACCAAGCAAGAGTTGCTATGGGAGAGGTACATGAGGGCATTTGTGGTACTCACCAGTCGGCTCCTAAGATGAAATGGTTATTACGACGTGCTGGATTTTATTGGCCGACTATGATTAGTGATTGCTTCAGATATTATAAAGGGTGTGAAGCTTGTCAAAAGTTTGGTGATATTCAATTGGCTCCTGCTGCTATGTTACATCCTATTATCAAACCGTGGCCTTTCAGAGGTTGGGGTTTAGATTTCATTGGACAAATCCACCCGTCTTCCTCAAAAGGGCATTGGTTCGTATTGGTGGCTACCGATTATTTCACTAAATGGTCTGAAGCAGTACCTCTCAAGAACATGACGCATACGGAGGTAATTCAATTCATAACCGAACACATTATTCATAGATTCGGTATTCCTCAAACGTTAACTACAGATCAAGGTTCATCTTTTATATCACACCAAGTCAGAGAGTTTGCCGAATCTTATAATATAAAGTTGCTCAATTCCTCTCCATATTATGCCCAAGCTAATGGACAAGCTGAGTCTAGCAATAAAATTCTAATCAAGCTCATCAAGAAGAAGATTGAGGATAATCCGAGGAGATGGCATGAGTTGTTGTCGAAGCTTTATGGGCACACAGAATTTCAAGACATGGTGCTACTGAAGGTGACTCCATATGAGCTAGTATATGGTCGGAGGCTGTTTTACCAGTGGAGGTAAATTTGAATGCTTTGAGAATAGCCAAACAAAATGATTTATCGGCAGTAGACTTTTATAACTTAATGATGGACAATATTGATGAGGTTGCCGATAAACGTTTGGTTGCTTTGGAGTCCATAGAGAAAGACAAGTTGAGGGTTGCAAGAGCTTACAATAAGAAAGTTAAGTTGAAGTATTTTCAAGTTGGTGAACTCGTCTGGAAAGTGATTTTGCCGATTGGTTCAAGAGATAGAAAATTCGGGAAGTGGTCTCCAAGTTGGGAAGGTCCTTTTAGGATTACAAGGGTTGTTCCTGGAAATTCATATTTGGTGGAATCAATACAAGGGGCATTGTTACCTCGAGCTCTCAACGGAAAATATTTGAAGAAATACCACCCGAGTGTGTGGCAGGAAGCCTGAGTAGGCAATGGCCGATATACGATTATCGCCCTTAGCACAAACATGGCCGATACATAATTATCGCCCTGAGGAAAATAAATGGCCGATGGAGTGTTGACATCGTCCTTAGAACAAACACCGTGCATATTATTTTTCGGCATGCAAGCTTTGCCGAAAAACAGGGGGGCATGTGTTGACATCGGATTTTGGCAAGGTACAAAAGGCAAGTAAGATGGCCTCAAGTGAAAGAGTTTTCAGCATGCAAAGTTTCAGGTCGACGAGTGGAATAACTTTGATGTTTAATTTATCGCCATTCGACTTTATATCGGTGGCCGAAGTTGTACTCCGAGTGACAAAATTCAAACATTCCGAGTGGTTTTCGGCCAATCTTGCCTTTAAGACGACCTCGGATGAAGGAGTATTTAAAGGAATTGTCTTCGCCTCGTCAAGGCGATCGATTTTGATATATAAATCATCTCAATCCGAGTTCATATGCAAAAGTTAGAGGCAATACACTGCAGGCCGAAGCTGAGTGGAAATCTGGCGCAAAGTACCAGACGCCATGTCTGGTGGGTCGCGCGAGCAATTAGGCCCTTAAGAAGTCCTTGAATCGAAAAACCTTCAACAGGAAAAAGTTTCGTCTCGTCGAGCCGATCGATTTTCATATATAATTCGTCTCAATCCGAGGTCGTATGTAACCTGGAGAGGCAAATCAAGATCAGGCTATGTTTTTGGTCGAGTGAAAACTTACCATCCGAGTGAAAACTCACGGTCGAGTGAAAACCTACCGATCGAGTCACCGGTCGAGTGAAAACCTACCGATCGAGTAAACGGTCGAGTGAAAATCTACCGATCGAGTCACCGGTCGAGTGAAAATCTACCGATCGAGTCCAAGGTCGAGTGGAAACTTACCGATCGAGTCACCGGTCGAGTGAAAATTTACCGATCGAGTCCAAGGTCGAGTGAAAACCTACCGATCGGGTAAAGGTCGAGTGGAAACCTACCGATCGAGTAAAAGGTCGAGTGAAAACCTACCGATCGAGTAAACGGTCGAGTGAAAACCTACCGATTGATTGTCTTCCGAGTGAAAATATAGTCATCCGAGTGAAAAGTCCGAGTGAAAGACTCTAAAATCCGAGTGGATGAGCTCAAACCGAGTGAAACTGAACATGTGCCCAAAAGTTTATCAAGGTGATCTCGGATGAAAAAGTGTTCAATACAGAAGTTGTGCGTATCGTCAAGACGGTAAACTTTGCTTTTGGAGTCATCGTCATCAGAGATAGTATATGGCCTGCAAATTCACTACAAGACTCGGATAATTCAGTCTACCGCAAGACCGAGTCCGACTGGAAGGTAAAGATGACCTCGAAAAGTATTCAAGATAGCCTTATTTGAAAAAGTGATCAATATGAAAGTTGTTCGTATCGTCGAGGCGCACAAGTTTGATATTTGGGCCGTCTTGATCGGAGGTCATATGGAGGCTGGGCGGTCTGCACAAGGAGGAAGACAGAAGTTGGGCCAGATTCAGACTGGATCCGAGTTGGAATAGAACTAGGACTCTAGGACGCGAATTGATGTAATTTTTCTTGTAAGGAAAGCCTAGATGAATCCTTTACTTGTACGGGAAGTCCAGCCGCCTCTTATATATGTTGGGGGTGACGGCCGATTGAACAACACACAATCGAACAAATCAATATACTACTTTTTCCTGTCTACTTTTTATCTCTCCACCGTTTTTCTCTCTCGTTCTTCGCTGTTCTTCGTGTGAGGGCTGCGAATCTCGAGGCTCTAGGGGCGAGCGAATCGACCTAGGGCAGCCCATAGCCGCCGCACTCCCTGACGGGGTCCCTCCCGGGGGTGTGGGGTTTCGGGTCTTCAAAAGCACCCGCCGACTGTCTTGCGTATCGCGCTGTCGGTCGGGTCTCCTTCGACGTGAGCTGCGGTGCATCACCCCCGGCGTCGAGGGTACACGTGACGTGTTCGTGTGTCGACAGTTATTGTGGAAGAAGAGGAAGATGAGGAGAGCAACCTCGACGATACAAAATATGATTATCATGAGCACATGGCTCTTGCTTCAAGGAAATTTTGGAGCAAGAAGAACACAAGGCCCAACTTCAACAAGAACAACTCAAGTGGGTTCAAGGGCAAGCAACGTGTGAGAACATGTTACAATTGTGGCAATGTGAGCCACTTTGTTGTGGATTGCCCTTATGAGAAGCGGGAATACAATGGTGGTAAGCTCATCCGAAAAGACAAAGCTAAGTCCTTCCCAAACAAGAACAACTTCACCAAAAAGGCTCCTACTCAAGGGTTGGTGGTTCAAGAAGAACACCCTGAGGATGACGATGATGATGAAGATAGTGAAGCCATGGCCATGGCCTCCGTTGCCATTGCCACAACTCCACGGGTGTCCCTCTTCGACTCACCTAATGAGAACATCACCGCCAAGTGTCTCATGGCTAAAGCCACCAACAAGGTAACCCCCAACATCAAAACCACCATCATTACTAATCCTTCTTTGATGGATGGCATTGATGAAAGGAGGGGTCTAATGAGGAAGTAAATGAATTTGAGTCTTTTATGAGTAAGCTCAAGGGAAAATACAAGAAGCACTTCGTTGCTCTCTTGGAACAACTTGGTGAAGCCAATGACATGATCGAGGCTCATGAAGAAACCATCTCTAAGATGGAAGGTCATAGTCGTGACTATGCGGATGAGATATCAGATCTCTCTAATGCTCTTGAGGAAGAGCGTGGGCATTGTTTGGCTCTTGAGGAGTCACACAACGATGACAATGCTAAGTTAAAGAAAGATCTTGATCATGCTCTTGTTGTGTCTCGTGTGCTAACTTCCAAGAAGGCTAAACTTGGCGTTGACCATGCTAGACTCAAGGATGAGTTTGATATACTCGACAAGGCCCACAAGGTCTTGAAGGGTGCTCATGCTAGCCTCAAGGATTCTCATAATCAACTCCAAGTGAAGCTAACCAAGGAAAAAGCCACCTTCCCTCATATGGTATTAATTGATAATGCAAATGCCACTAACCCGAGTTGTGAGCATGTGCATCTTGTGGAGGAGAATGCCAAGTTGTAGGAGCAACTTGAGAAAGGCCTTGTGACGTGCATACAAGGTGAGAAGAACCTCAATGACCTTTTGAGCAATCAAAAGGAAGTTGTGACCAAGGAGGGAGTTGGGTTCGTACCTAAGTCCAAGAACAAGAAGAAGAACGACAAGGCCAAACGATCTCCCCCTCTCAAGCAAACTTTTGTGAAGGAGGGAGAGGGTGCTCCTAAGGAGAAGAAGAACAATGTGAAGGGTGGTAATGTCAAAAAGGGCAATGCCACCCCTTCCAACAAAGCTGGTGACTTTAACCCTTCTTATGTGTTGTGCCGTGCTAGTGATGGGCATGTTTATGCTAAATTTGTTGGTTCTCCTTATGAGTACATTGAATGGTCTATTTGGGTTCCTAAGACTCTTGTTACTAACATCAAAGGACCCATTACAAAATGGGTACCTAAAACCAAGCATTTATCTCTTGTAGGTGTTTGCTTCCGGTGGGGGATCATGGTTGCTCGATAGTGGAGCAACAAATCATATGACCGGAAGCAAGGACTTGGTGGTGGACGTGCACAAGATTCCTTCTATGCCCACCAACGTCGAGTGGGGTGATGCCTCATCTTCTAAGGTATTGGGTCTTGGCAAGGTTGTCATTTCTCATTATCTAACGATCGAGAAAGTCATACTTGTTGAGTCCCTTGCTTACAATCTACTTTCCGTTCGTCAACTTGCGCTCATGGGCTTTGCCACTTTCTTTGATTTTGATACCATGGCCCTCTTGTGGAGCAAGACTATTAAAGTAGCCTTCGTTGGGCATGTCGAGAACGGTCTTTATGTGATTAACTTTTCAGAGCGACCCACTAAGACCGCGACATGCCTAAAGGCTAAAGTTGATGTGGGATGGCTAAGGCATCGCCGTTTAGCCCACGTCAATATGAGATCTTTGCAAAGTCTTCTCAAGGGGGACCATGTCCGTGGACTAACAAATGTTAGTTTTGCCAAAGATCGTGTTTGCAGTGCTTGTATCGAAGGAAAGCTTCATGAGAAGGCTCACCCTCCCACGACTATCATCTACTCGAAGAGACCCTTGGAGCTCCTTCACATGGATCTATTTGGGCCTCCATACTTTGATAGTCTTGAAGGTAGAAAGTATTGCTTGGTGATTGTGGATGATTATTCAAGATACACTTAGGTATATTTCTTCAAGAGGAAGAGTGAGACTGAACAAACTGTCATCGACTTTGCAAATGAAGCTCAACGTCAACATGATGCAAAGATCTTGACAATAAGAAGTGACAATGGCACCGAGTTCAAGAACTACACCTTGGATGAGTTTCTTAGTGATGAGGGGATCAAGCATCAATATTCTGCACCTTATACCCCTCAACAAAATGGTGTCGCGGAGAGGAAAAACCGGACGTTGATGGATGCGGCAAGGACCATGATGGCAGAGTTCAAGTCTCCGTACAACTTTTGGGCCGAAGCCATCAACACAGCATGTCATGCATCCAATCGGCTCTATCTCCGCAAAGTTTGAACAAGCCCAACGTCAAGTACTTCCGGGTGTTCGGGTGTAAGTGTTTCATTCTCAAGAAAGGTGTTCGTTTGTCTAAATTTAAGGCTAGAGCTTATGAGGGCATATTTGTTGGTTATGCTACAAACTCTCATGCTTACCGTGTTCCCAACAAGTCCACCGGACTCATTGAGGAGACGTGTGATGTGGAGTTTGACGAAAATAGCGGCTCCCAAGTGGAGCAAAGTGGTACTTGTGATGTAGGTGATGAAATTCGTCCCCAAGCCATAAGAAGAATGGGTGTTGGTCATATCCTACCCATTGAGGAACCCCTTGTGGCCGAAGGAGAAGGACAATGCTCCACTCAAGTGGATCCATCACCAACTCAAGACCCACACGCTTCCGAAGAACAAAGTGAAGGCCCTCAACCTCACGAACAAGATCAACGGAAAGATTGATACATCTCCAACGTATCTATAATTTTTGATTGTTCCATGCTATTATATTACATGTTTTGGATGTTTATGGGCTTTACTTTACACTTTTATATCATTTTTTGGGACTAACCTACTAACCGGAGGACCAACCCATATTGCTGTTTTCTTGCCTATTTCAGTATTTCGAAGAAAAGGAATATCAAACGGAGTCCAAACAGAATGAAACCTTCGGGAGCGTGATTTTTGGAACGAACATGATCCAGGAGACTTGGAGTTCAAGCCAGGGAAGCATCGAGGAAGCCACGAGATAGGGGGCACGCCCACCCCCATGGGCGCTCCCTCCACCCTCGTGGGCCCCTCGTGGCTCCCCCGACCGACTTATTTCGCCTATATATTCCCTTATACCCTAAAACCATCGAAGACAAAGATAGATCGGGAGTTCCACCGCCGCAAGCCTATGTAGCCACCAAAAACCTCTCGGGAGCCCGTTCCGGCACCCTGCCGGAGGGGGGATCCCTCACCGGTAGCCATCTTCATCATCCCGGTGCTCTCCATGACGAGGAGGGAGTAGTTCACCCTCGGGGCTGAGGGTATGTACCAGTAGCTATGTGTTTGATCTCTCTCTCTCTCTCTCGTGTTCTCTCTATGGCACGATCTTGATGTATCGCGAGCTTTGCTATTATAGTTGGATCTTATGATGTTTCTCCCCCTCTACTCTCTTGTGATGGATTGAGTTTTCCCTTTGATGTTATCTTATCGGATTGAGTCTTTAAGGATTTGAGAACACTTGATGTATGTCTTGCCGTGTTTATCTGTGGTGACAATGGGATATCACGTGATCCACTTGATGTATGTTTTGGTGATCAACTTGCGGGTTCCACCAATGAACCTATGCATAGGGGTTGGCACACATTTTTGTCTTGACTCTTCGGTAGAAACTTTGGAGCACTCTTTGAAGTACTTTGTGTTGGTTGGATAGATGAATCTGAGATTGTGTGATGCATATCGTATAATCATGCCCACGGATACTTGAGGTGACAATGGAGTATCTAGGTGACATTAGGGTTTTGGTTGATTTGTGTCTTAAGGTGTTATTCTAGTACGAACTCTTGAATAGATTGATCCGAAAGAATAACTTTGAGGTGGTTTTGTACCCTACCATAATCTCTTCGTTTGTTCTCCGCTATTAGTGGTTTTGGAGTGACTCTTTGTTGCATGTTGAGGGATAGTTATATGATCCAAATATGTTATTATTGTTGAGAGAACTTGCACTAGTGAAAGTATGAACCCTATGCCTTGTTTCCTAGCATTGCAATACCATTTACGCTCAATTTTATCATTAGTTACCTTGCTGTTTTTACAATTTCAGATTACAAAAACCTATATCTACCATCCATATTGCACTTGTATCACCATCTCTTCGTCGAACTAGTGCACCTATACAATTTGCCGTTGTATTGGGTGTTGAGGGAGTCCTGGACTAGGGGGTGTCCGGACAGTCGGGCTATGATCGTCCGCCGGACTCCAAGACTACGAAGATACAAGATTGAAGACTCCGTCCCGTGTCCGGATGGGACTTTCCTTGGCGTGGAAGGCAAGCTTGGCAATACGGATATGTAGATCTCCTACCATTGTAACCGACTCTGTGTAACCCTAGCCTCCTCCGGTGTCTATATAAACCGGAAGGCTTTAGTCCGTAGGACAACATACATTACAACAATCATACCATAGGCTAGCTTTAGGGTTTAGCCTCCTTGATCTCATGGTAGATCCACTCTTGTACTACCCATATCATCAATATTAATCAAGCGGGACGTGAGGGTTTTACCTCCATCGAGAGGGCCCGAACACAGGTAAAACATCGTGTCCCTCGTCTCTTGTTACCATCCGCCTAGACGCACAGTTCGGGACCCCTACCGAGATCCGCCGGTTTTGACACCGACATTGGTGCTTTCATTGAGAGTTCCTCGTGTCGCCACCGATAGGCTCGATGGCATCTGCAACCAACAACGCTGTCCAGGTGAGACTTTTCTTCCGGACAGATCTTCAGATTCGGCGGCTTCAGATCGCGGGCTAATTCGCAGCCATCTGGAGCAGATCGAAGCTACGCCCCTAGCCGTCAGTCGATTGAAGTTTAAACTTCACGGCCGATGTCGCGGAGACTTGATCTTCGACGGACTCGAGCCACAACCAAGCGCCGCCTTTGTTGCGATAGGCATGATCTAGCTCTGCCGCCGAACAGTGCCTTGGTGCCCGCACACGAATCCGCTCCGGCCATTAGTCCGGAGCCGATTGCCTAGATAGAGGATCGACGGATGGACACCGCCTCGGGGGCTTCAACTTCCACGGCGATGGAGCCGAACACTGATCTTGTCCCTCGCAAATCTCGCGATTCCGAGGTGCCAGACTCCTTGCCGGACTCCGAACCTCCCACGCCCCTACCAACCAAATCGGATTGGGCGCCGGTTATGGAATTCATCGCCGCGGACATCTTCCAATACTCGGCTTTTGGCGACATCCTGAATTCACTAAAGCATCTCTCGTTATCAGGAGAGCCCTGGCCGGACTATGGCCAGGATGGTTGGGATACGGACGACGAAGAAATTCAGAGCCCACCCACCACCCACTTTGTAGCCACTGTCGACGATCTAACCGACATGCTAGACTTTGACTCCAAATACATCGACGGAATAGATGACGATGCCGGAGACGAACAAGAAATAGAGCCTATAGGGCACGGGAGGACCACCTCATCATACGACATATACATGGTGGATACCCCAAAAGAGAGCGATAACGAGGACCAACGGGCCGCGGCAGAAGATAACCCCGCCGATAAACAACAAAAGCGGCGGCGCAGACGCCGCCCTAAGCCCCGCCTCGACAACAACAACGCTCCTAAAGACCCCGCAATACAGCAGGGCACAAAAGTGGACGACGAACATGCAGATAAGCAACCATCCGAACAAGACGAGTCAGATAATCAGTCCAGGCCCGGCGAAAACGACGGTTCGGACGATCTCATGCCGGACACACCACCGGAAGGTAAAAACCTTCGGAAAAGACTCGTCAACACTGCAAGAAGCTTGAAAAAGGAAAAGCGGAAGCTCAAAACAGCGGAAGACACACTCAGAATGAGGTGGAGCAAAGTACTCAAAACCGCGGATAAATACAGCAATGGTCACCAATCGAAGAGCTACCCGAAGCGCAAGCTGCTACCAGAATTCGATGACGAGGCCATAGAGCCCCCACAGTCAAAAAATAAAGAGGCCGCCTGGTTGGATAGACGGCCGGATGACAGGCCAAATTCTGAAAGCGGCGCCGCACATAAACCAACCAATGGACTTGGAAGGACAGATGGCCCAGCTAGGTCCATCTACGGGCCAAAGAAGAAGGCCCCAGGAAGCAAGGCAACACGTCAAGTGTCCGAAGATAGTGGCACACCCAAATACAGGGGCGCCGCACACCCACTATGTTTCACCAATGAGGTGCTGGACCATGAATTCCCAGCAGGATTTAAACCCATAAACATAGAGGCCTACGATGGAACAACAGACCACGAGTCTGGATAGAAGATTATATACTACATATACACATGGCGGAGGAGATGATCTCCACGCCATAAAATACCTACCCCTCAAGCTCAAAGGGCCAGCCCATCATTGGCTTAAAAGCCTCCCAGAAAACACTGTTGGAAGTTGGGAAGAGTTCGAGGACGCGTTTAGAGCAAATTTTCAAGGGACTTATGTCCGCCCTCCGGACGCAGATGATCTAAGTCATATAACTCAACAGCCCGGAGAGTCAGCGTGGAAATTCTGGAACAGGTTTCTCACCAAAAAGAACCAAATAGTCGACTGTCCGGACGCCGAAGCCTTAGCAGCTTTTAAACACAATGTCCGAGACGAATGGCTTGCCAGGCACCTCGGCCAAGAGAAACCAAGGACAATGTCCGCACTAACAAGCCTCATGACCCGCTTCTATGCGGGAGAGGATAGCTGGCTAGCAAGATGCAGCACCGGCGACCCAAGTACATCCGAGATAAGAGATGGAAACGGAAAATCACAGCGCAGAAAAGAGCAGCGCCGGAATAAAGGGAAAAGCCCAAAGAGCACGGCAGTCAACGCCGGATTCAAAAGCTCGCGGCCAAACAACAAAACACCGCCTCTTAAGGATGATAGCGATGAGTTGTCCAACTTAAACAAGATTTTGGGTCGGATATGTCAAATCCACAGTACCCCCGGAAGGCCTGCAAACCACACCCACAGGGATTGTTGGGTTTTCAAATAGTCCGGTCGACTAAACGCCGAACACAAGGGGCTCGACGCGTCAAGCGAAGATGATAAACCCCACCAGCAGAGCACCGGAAAACAAAAGAATTTCCCACAAGAGGTCAAATCAGTAAACTCACTTCATGTGATAATACGGAAAAATAGTGCGGCACTTTCTAAAAAGAGCCTCGCACGGTCCAACCCAGCAGACCATAGAAATTGGATATCAAAACCAATCACTTTCGACCACCTGGACTATATTCCAGAAGCGTTCGAAACGCGGGACGGACTGCCCTGATATTGAATCCCATAATCGACGGATTACAATTTACTAAAGTCCTAATGGACGGAGGCAGCGACTTAAACCTGCTATATTCAAACACAATCCGCAAGATGGGGATAGACCCTACCAAAATTCGACACAGCCGCACTTCCTTCAAAGGAGTGACGCCAGGCCCTTCTGCCAAGTGCACAGGCTCCCTATTACTAGAAGTCGTGTTCGGACCACCGAACAACTTTCGGCGTGAAAAACTAATTTTTCATATCGTCCCATTTAAAAGTGGATATCAAGCACTCTTGGGACGAAAGGCTTTAGTCCGTTTCAACGCCATACCACATTATGCGTCTCTTACACTCAAGATGCCCAGTCCGCGTGGCATCATCTCAGTGCGAGGG
This sequence comes from Aegilops speltoides, assembly GCA_021437245.1. Taxonomy (NCBI): domain Eukaryota; kingdom Viridiplantae; phylum Streptophyta; class Magnoliopsida; order Poales; family Poaceae; genus Aegilops; species Aegilops speltoides. The sequence goes on from CM038143.1 coordinate 40,488,581, forward strand.
TCACCCAAAGACCCCGGACACGGATAACGAGTCCGGCATCAGTAGGCTAGGGGCTCCCTAGCCGCACACCCCTTCACAAGGGGCTGCGCGCACACTCAACCGCGGGTTCATTTAAACCCCACTTTGCTTGTTTATATTTTTTCTTTCACACATACCTTTTTTTTCGCACGAATCGTTTTCAAACTAAACTTTCCTCTCTTTTTACAGATGAAAAACGTGCATACCCGTCCAGGATAACGGCACAACGGAGACACAGTACGCACGCGTGCAGAGGGACCTGTATGCAGGATTCTTTTGATTAAGACCTGCGTAAACCTTTTTCTTGTCTCTTGTTGCTATTCTCCTTGGTTTCCTCCTATAACCAATGCGGAGCCTGACGTTTTGGCATCGGCCGCGTTAGAAGACCATGCCCGTACCTGGACACTAGGGGCTTAGGGCGATATTTTGCCCATTATCATAAAGACCGAACACCTTAGGGAGTGTTCGGCGTCTCGAGTTAGGCATTATATGCATCAGCTCCGAATCATGTCTTTGGTCAAATGTTGGGTTTGCCGGCCTCGTGTTTTGCTGCCTTACGTTCCGTATCATCGGCTAACACCGCACCGGAGAACTATCGCGATTGTGCCCCAGTTCGGCCGGGCGAGCACCTCGAGAGAAAGCCGAAAACTGACTGTCATGATATAGCGAGAGACTGGTCAACCACTCGATCGACTACCGGAATGTTTAGAAATCCCCGCTTTGACGAAGGACCGTTTCCCGGTCAGGTACACATGCGCCCCGAAATCGGAGAAGTGCGGTGCCCCCAGGGGCTATATCGTAACCCCACCCTCGAACTCCAATGGCTAAGTGAAAGTGATAAAGCATTATAGTCCGGATTGCCTCGTTCGCTACGCTACCACCTCCTTAACAGGACCGAGATGTCGGATTAAGTGTGAAAACGCACTATTTTTGCGAACACCCCCGCACCTTGTGCGTGGGGGCTGAAGCCGAAGACTGCAATCTTTCAGGTTATACAAAAGTATACGCAAACGGCCGCATAGGAGAAGTTTCACTACTTTGGACGCACAAGTATAAAAAGCAGCTATAGCATAATCATCGTTTTACAAGCTAAAACGTTCATTTGAACGTGACATTTTTCGAGCACTGCGACTCTATTACACGAGCGCCACGCATAACTTCCCTGAAATAGTGCTCGGCGGGGAGCCGGCTTTCATCCAAACCCTGGGCGGCAACAGCGGTGGCATCCATCTCTGTCCAATGTGTCTTCACACGGGCAAGAGCCATCCGCGCGCCCTCGATGCAGGCCGACCGCTTCATCTCCTTGATATGCGGCACCGCTCCAAGGAATTGCTGTAGTAAGCCGAAGTAGCTCGTCGCCTTGGGCCTTTCTGGCCAAACATGAGCCACGATGTCAGTCATGGCAAGTCCGGACAATCTATTTAGCTCGGCCCATTCGGCCAACCGGTCGGTCAACGGAAGTGAGCGATCCGGACTATGGAATTGAGACCAAAATAGCTCTTCAGTCTTGTGATCCTTCTGGCTCCGGAAGTGCTCAATGGCATCAGCCGCACTTGCCGCTCACTACAAGAAATATGTCAACTTATGACCTTTTGTTAGTGACCCTGGAAGAATTGGTCATAAATTTATGACCATTTTAGACCAATTGGTCAAAAGCTGCCTGGGGGGCTCTAAACCCTAAACCATAACGACCATTTTGGTCAGAAAGGTCATAATTTCATTAGAGGAAATGGTCGTAAAGCTAGTAGCATTGTCCACTGCCTCATGCCTACCTGATAACGACCAATATAAAATGGTCACTACACTTGAGTTTGAATGAATTGGGATGATTAGGCAGCCACCTCAAACCTCTCTTATGTGTCCTTTGTCTAGGTGTCATTTTTGCTTGAGTTTTAATATTCAATGCATGACGGGCACACATCGACAAAGGGACCCATTTGACAGTGGGGCGGCGCTTAATTCGCCCAAAAAGATGCACGAGGCGGGACTCGAACCCACGACCTCGCGCTTGCTTCGCTTCGCATGCTACCGCTAGGCTAGAGAGGGACGATTGCTCACATCCGGGAGTTTAACTATACATTATATAGAACTAAAATGTGCGCTTTAATTCCTAAAAATGTGCGCTAGTGGGGACTCGAACCCACGACCTGGCCTTCCTTCGCTCGTTCGGTGCACTGGGCTAGAGGGGATTGTTGCTAATGTATGGGTAGTTTTCTATATACTATACAAAACCAGGGCTCTCTCATCGGTGACAAGTGGGGCCTTCCGACCAGGTGGCGGCGGTGGCATCGAAGCAGAGCAACACTTATCGTTTTCTAGGTCTTCCGACCAGGTGGCGGTGGCGGCGGGAAGCAACCAGCAAGCGTCGCTCGGACGAGGGCGGGCGGCGGCGAGGCCGGCGTCAAGCAACCAAGAGGGGCTGCTCGCCTTGCCCACGACCTCGCTGCAGGTGACCTCGCCCACGGCCTCGCGGCGGAAGCAACGCTTGCTGCAGGGGCCGGGACAGGAACGGCGACCTCGCCGCTCGCGTCGCCCACGCATGGGGGACTCGCCGCCGCCGAGCATGGGGAGTCGCCACCGCCAAGCAGACCTCGCCCACGATGCACCCTCTCATTCCCCTCCTCTTCCCCTCTCCTCTCTGTTGATGTAGATTTGTTAGGAGAATCTTCAGAGTGATTTGATGTAGGTTTGTTGTAAGCTTGGAAAAATCTCTTGGAAATGTCATTGATGAATTTGGTAGAAATTGTGAAGAGAATTTCTGTTGATGGTTTAACCAAAATAGTTCTTAGTGGCAGCATATATTGTTATTGTTGGTTGTTTAACCACCTCTTTTTTGTGAACCATCATGTTTTAGTTAGCTTTTCTTTTCTCTCATGTGAAATCTGTATTTCCATTTGAACTACTTTTATTGCTCCCATGTGAAATCAGTAAACCATGTGAACTGGACTAAAGTAGTGAGGAATTGGAAATAGCTGAATGTTGTGCTTAGGCGGTTAGCATATAAACTTGGGTGCCTACCTTATTTTCGGAATTTTAGCTTCCATTACTTCCATCCATTTTCATTAATTAATGTTGATGCACTTAGATTGATTTGCTAAGTTGCAACAATTTGTTGTCTTTGGCGAGATGGATAGAAGCTGGATTAGACAAGGAGTTAGAAAGTTTTGAAAGAACATATGAAAGGAGTTGATGATTTCATGGCATTTGTTCGGGCAAATTTTGCTAACGATGCTCACATCCTTTGCCCATGTTGTGAATGCCTCAACCGTCCAAGAATGGCTCAAGGAAGAGTGGAAGATCATCTCGCTTCTTAATGGGATGTCCAGCACATATGATAGATGGATATATCATGGAGAACCTTTAGATGACAACCTCAACATTTTGAAGGCGATCAGAGGCCCCTCATATGATGGGTGGTGGTGATCTTGGCATTGATTTCATGGAAAAGGTTTTGCGAGATAATGCTGTTTTGGAGGAAGAGGATGGCCATGAAGATGATAGGATTCTGACCTATTGAAGGATTTGTACGATTTCAAGATCGTCTTGATGGACAGTAAATCGTTGTTTGCTGAGGTGTTAGAGGAGGTGAAGCGCAGCTCATGAAGGGGTAAATTTTCAAGATTTACCTTCACCGTGAAGTTACTCCCCATCAAGTCTTTCTACCGGATTAGCAATGCGCATTCAACGCAATACTCCGTCTTTTGAGCTTGCAATTCCACGATAGTTGTGTTCCAGATCTTATGATGAAGCATTGAGCATAATCCGCAGTGGGGTTAGGTTATGTGTCAATAAATGTGTGCCCAAATAATTGTGTCTTGTTTGGAAGGATTTAGCAAAGCATGACAAGTGTCCAAAATGCAATGCATCTAGGTGGAAAGATCTTGATGGGAAGAAGTCAATACGGAGAAGGTATGAGGCACTTTCCTTGATACCAAGGCTGCAGCGGATGTTCATCTCGAAGAAATCATCGCGTGAAGTACAAGTGGCACAAGTCAAGCGGCAACTTTGTGGACAATGAGCTGAGCCATCCTGCGGATGGAGAGGCATGGAAAGTGTTTGACATATACATTTAGATTTTGCTGCAGATCCAAGGAACATAAAACTTGGCATTGCCACAGATGGGTTTAATCCGTTTGGGAACATGAGCACGTCTTATAGCATGTGGCCGTTTTTGTGGTGCCGCACAACCTGCCACCATGGGCATGCATGGATCAGTCCAACTTCATGATGTCATTGCTTATCCGGGTCCAGATTCTCCAGAAAGGATTTTGATGTCTTTATGGAGCCCTCGAGAAGAAGCTGCTCCAGCTACTGGACTGGTGTACCTACATACGATGCCTTGAGTCGGAAGAAAAGTTCAATCTACGTGCTGCGATCATATGGTCCATCCATGATTTCCGGCTCTGCACACTCTGTGCAGGAGGATCACGGCGGGTTATCAGGCTTGTGTCCATTGTGACAAAGACCCTTGCTCAAAGAGAATAAGGAACAAGATCTGCTATATTGGGCACCGCCGCTTTCTTCCCCGAAACCATCGCTGGCGAAGAAGCAAAGATTTTAATGGTGAGAATGAAACCCGTGACAAGCCAGCTGAATTCACTAAAGAAGAGCTGGAGCAGCAACTTGAAAAGGTGAAAGATGTGAGACCAGGAAAGCTGGCGAAGAAAAGAAAGCGTGAGGAAGGTCAATGTTGGGACCGGAGGTCTTGTTTGTGGGACCTGCCATACTGGGCTGATCTGAAATTAAGGCATAATCTCGATGTAATGCACATTGAGAAAAACATATGCGAGAATCTGCTAGGGACGTTTCTGAACATTGAAGGGAAGACAAAGGACACGGTTAGTTCTAGGCTTGATTTGGAGGACATGGGCATAAGAGAAGATTTGCATCTACAGCACAATGAAGATGAAGATTCATTTGAAATTCCACGAGCATGGTATACAATGAATAAAGAACAAAAGCTTGCATTCTGTGAATTCCTAAGAGCGGTGAAATTTCCAGATGGTTATCTTGCTAACCTAGCAAAGTGTGTTACTCGATGGATTCAAGCTTTCGATCTTGAAAACCCATGATTGTCACATCCTCCTCCAAAGGATTTTACCGGCGGGCCTCCGAGGAATCATGGACAAGGATATATATGAAGCGGTTGCTGAGCTAGGAAATTTCTTTAGAGAATTGTGCTGCAAAATCCTGAAGTTAACTGTCCTGGAAAGACTTGAAAAAGAAATCCCAATTATTCTTTGCAAGCTCGAGAAGATTTTCCCTCCAGCTTTCTTCACCGTGATGGTCCATTTGGCGGTGCACTTACCCAAAGAGGCAATGCTTAGAGGCCCTGTGCAATACGGTTGGATGTACCCAATCGAACGAAGGCTACTTACTTGTAAGCGTTATGTGCGAAACACGGCAAGACCTGAAGGTTCTATTGCTGAAGCATATGTCGTTGACAAGTGCTTGACTTTTTGCTCTAGATACTTCGGTGATGTGGAAACAAGATGGAACCGGCCGGGCAGAAATAGAGAGCAGTCTGATTCGCAAAGTGGTGATGTCTCTGTTTTCAACCATGGTGTGAACTTTCTTGGAGCCTCACAATACTTGGAGGCTGGTGATGAGTATGACAGGATGGTTTTGTTTGTGCTCAAAGAATCGCGCCGAGGTTCTACCATATATCGAGTATGTTATATCTTCGCACTCATTAAATAATTTTTTTGCTTGGGTTGGCACCAGCCTAATGTTTTAATTCACATGTTTTGTTGGCATTGCAGAAATGCAAGGAAGAGTTAAACCAGGAAGAAAGCAATATCAATGTTGATAAAAGGGTTGCCAAGGTGTTTGCTAAGTGGTTTAAGAATCATGTGAGATCTTTAGCCACATGTTTTATGTTTTCGTGTTATTTACCCATTGTTAAATACCATTGTTTGCTAAATGGTTTATTTGTGCAGATTGGAAAGTTGCATGAGGAGAAGAAGGTCATGATGATCTATTTGCTTTGGCATGCTTACGGATAAGCGAGTGAGAGTGTATTCAGCATGCATTCTTGTGACGGTGTCCGTACCACACCGTTGACCGCGAGGAAAAAGGAAGACACTGAGAATAGTGGAATCGTCATTTGAGGGTCACATGATGGTGAGATCATTGACTTCTATGGTCGGTTGAGAAGCATCGAGAGTTGCGGTACAACTCTAGTGGAGGCATCCATCGCTCGGTTGTCTTATTTATTTGTGGTGGTTTGAGCTTGGTAGCAAGAAGAGAGAGACTCTTTTGTCAAATATGATGGCCACTTCAAAAGCATCAACACTGCAAGGTGCTGGTATAAGAGTGATCCTTTATTCTAACAACACAAGCAACAATGGTGTTTTATCGCGGACACTCTTTTGCACGGAAAATGGCGAGTTGTGCAAAACTTTCAAAGATGAACACTTGTGGAGTGTGACTGAAACTGAAGTGGAAAAGGGCCCCGTGATGGTGGACTAACATACCAAGATGATGACTCTACGGAAGTTCCGTTGCAAGTGATGATGACCCTATGGAAGTTCGGTGCAAAGCAGAGTCTTGAAGGACCGGGAACATGTGATCGTTGGTGCTGCAACAGTTGAAGGCATCAAGAAAAGAAGAAAGGTGGTAGAGGATGGACACGAAAGCGAGGATGAGGAAAACCGGACTGATCATACTATGCTGCAATATTGTAGTGATGACGAGGAAAACAGGAGTGGGCATAGAGTTCCTTGTTTTCGTATCGACGATGATGAGTAGCGAATGGACTGGCAAAGGTAAATACTATTACTTAATGTTCTTTGTTTTGGTATCTATGGGACTGGTGACCTGATGTGATCAATCTTCTCTCCAGGTAGAAAAATCCTTGAAGATTCTAGGAGCAAAATCATGATCCTGATGGTTGTAGCAAGATGATGATCCTGATGGTTGTAGCAAAATGATGATACTGATGGTTGTAGCAATAGTGATGTAGTTATCCTGATTCACAATGCTTTAAGAATCCAGCAGCAAAATTGAGATGTTATGCTTGCTGTTTTGACCTGAATTGAGATGTTATTGTAGCTGTTATGCTTGCTGTCAAAATGTTGTCTTGTAATGCAAAAGATTGCAAAATGATGATACAGAAGATTTTTTGAACATCTTTAGTTCAAGTTTTGGTCAGAATGTTGTCTTGTAGTTGTTGTGATCATCTTGTAGTTGTTTTGGTCAGAATGTTGTCTTGTAGATGCTATTTTAACTGAATTTTGGTCGAATCAAGATGCCATTTTAACTGAATTTTGGTCGAACTGAATGTGAGCAAAAAATATGCGCCAATGGGGACTCGAACCCACGACCGGCGCTTGTTTCACTGTTTCTACCATCGGGCTAGGACGAGGCTATTAGTCTTACACTCTATGCCAACCTTTTGAATATATCAAACTAGTCAAGTATGAAGCACACACCTCACTGACAAGTAGGCCACTTGACCCACTCGCTGACAAGTGGGCCATTTTGCTATTGTACCCAATCTACCAAAAATATGCGCGTGGCCAAAAAATATATGCGTCTTGGGGCTCGAACCCACGACCGTGCGTTTATTTCAATGTGTTTCGACCACTGGGCTAGGAAGAGGTTGTTGGTTTTGTACTCTATGCCCACCCTTTTCAATATATCAAACAACTCGCTGACAATTGGGGCCGCTCCTCCTCCTATCCACTCATCCTCTCCACTCATCCTCTCCACTCGACCCTCTCCCCTATCCACTCGACCGCCCTTGGCTCCTTCCTCTCCCACCACCTTGGCTCTTTCCTCTCCCACCACCTTGGCTCCTTCCTCTCTCTCCGTCGCCGACTCTCCGTCGCCGTGGGTATGAATTCGCTTCCCTTCCTCTACCTATCTCTGTTATCTAATGTGGTGATTTTATTAGGGTTCTTGCCGACGGATTAGGGTTTGATTAGGATGTTTTTAATACATTTTTTGTTTAGGGTGACGGCGACGCCTCCCCTTCTCCTCCCGGCGCCTCTGCTGGTCCGACGCCTCCCGCCTGGCGTGCCCTACGCCGCCGGCGACGACTTCTTCTCGGACTCCGGCGCAGGTAAGCCATCCACCTATCTACTGTTATCTAGGATTTGTTATGCATACTAGGCATGTATTGGTGGATTTAGGCATATTGTTCTTGGTGGATTTAGTATGCTCTGTTGGTGGATCTAGTGTGGTTGAATTGCTGTTTGACCACTATGATGTTGCTATTGGTACTCACCTGGCATGTTGTGGTACTCACCTGGCATGTTGTGGATCTAGTGTGGATTTAGTATGCTCTGTTGGTGGATTTAGGCATTCTGTGGTTAATTAACTGAATTAACTGAATTCTGTTGCTGTTGAATTCTATGGGGAACATCTTTATTCTTGTTGCGGATCGCCGACAACAATTAACATGGCATGCATACAGCAATCTGTTGTTGTTGTTGTGTAATTAACTGAATGTAACTGATGAGGAGTGTTTCTTTTGTTACTAGTTGTGGTTATTCTTGTTGACAAGTCTTGTCTGCGATGGGATTCATGCATATGCAAGTGTAGTGACCTGCATGAATATGGGCGAGTAGTAGCACCGAGAGATGCCAACTTTTGATATGCATGCATGCATTCTTGCTAGTTTATATTCTTTTAAACTGAACATGCTCAAGTATGGAAACATTACATTCTTCTCTAGCTTAGTGGCCCAGAAACATTACATTTATGAGTGCACATGCTCAAGTCTGTGTGTCTGTTGAGGCCATTGCCATTTATAGTAGTATTCCAAATTGAGGCCCTGGCAAACACATGTAGGAATTATTCTACTGTTTTGAAGTGCTTGTTTCCTATTTCTGTCCAGTCCTGTTGTTTATTTTACAATGCTGCTTTTCAGATAAGTGAGATGGCTGGCTTGGAAGGTTTCGAGTTCTTGGAGATCATAATTGATAAATCTTGCAGTAGGCAGGTATATTTATCATCACTCATTTATTTATCATCACTCTATTGTCTAGTGCTTCATTGCCACAATTAACCACTTCTTGACCCTCGCTGCAGAGGCTGCCTGACAAGTTTGCGAAGATGCTCGCCGGCCGTGAGCCCCACAAAGTGAAGCTGCGGGAGGCCGGCAGCGGGCTTCACGTGCAGTGGGAAGTGTTGGTGGTGTTCGATGGTGAAGGCCACATGTACCTAGGGCCCGGCTAGGAGCATTTCGCCCGCGCCCATGAGCTACAGCTCGGGTACTTCCTTGTCTTCCGCTACGACGGCGACGCCATGTTCACCGTGAAGATGTTCGACAACACCATGTGCCGCATGTACTACCAGCACGACGACGATGCCAGTAAGCTCTCTGCCTCTCTTCTTCCTGTCCTTTTGGCTTCCTCTACTTGCGCGACGACAACACCATGTTCACACTTTGTTGCATTTGGCCAGGCAATGGGAGCAGCAGCGGGGATGACGAGGAGCAGAGCGGGGATGACGATGAGGAGCAGAGCGGGGATGAGGAGCAGAGCGGTGATGACGAGGAGCAGAGCGGGGATGACGACGAGGAGCAGAGCGGGGATGACGAGGAGCAGCCTATTCGGCCGACGGCTTAACATGCTATGGTGGTGGTGAGGGCGACCTGCTATGGTGTTGGCGGATGGCGACCTTGCTATGGTGGTGGCGGACGGCGACCTTGCTATGGTGGTGGCGGACGGCGACCTCGCGATGGTGGTGGCGGACGACGACCTCGCGATGGTGGCGGCGCTGCAATCCACACTTGGCGGCATGTGACCATGCCAATTGTGGTAGAGGAGTACATCCGCGTTGGGATTCGCCACTCTCAGCGCATCAGGTTGATGAAGGAGAAGGAGGAGGAGTGAAGGAGGAGTGAAGCTTGTTAGTGTAATATGAACATGTCAATGTTAAGTATGTCAGGTTTAATTTTGTGCATGCTCATGGATGTTGTATGACAGTGTCATCTAAACAAGTCATGTTTTTAACAATGAATATTTAGTTTGGTAATTGATGGGAATTGGAATTTTTTATGCATGTTCATGGATGAAAGATAAAATTATGGGTTTTTGTGCATGCTCCTGTATGAAACAATATAAGTTTCATTTTTTTTGAATGCTAAAAACATGACTCAATAGGCGTGCGTGCCCTCTTGAAGACAAGATAGGCGTGCGTGCCCTCTTGAAGCAAGGGGTAGGGTGTATGAGGGCCTCTACCAACGGTTAGGCACGAAGGTAGGGGAAAGGGACATCTATAAGGGGGCGTTTGGTTCAGTGGCTATTCCTAGATGGGATGGGGATAGCCAGTTTTTGAAGGATACCACTGTTTGGTTTGAAGGCAGCCAAGGATATGGATAGCTAAGATGCTTGGAATATTCCTCTAAAAACTGGTTAACGAGAGCCGCCAAAATATGCCGGACGAGGGCAGCCATGCGCGCTTCGCCTCGCCCGCGTCTCACGCGAAACGTTTTTCTCCCCAACGAAATCTCTTTGCCCCCTGCTCTCCTCTCTTTCTCGCTCACGGCTGGCGGCGGCGACCGATTTCTTTGCGGCGCCGGCCGGAGAAGCACAAAGACGACAGTCCTCGTCCTCTCACCTTTTCCCTGTCTACCTGGGCTCTATCACCCGTCCCATGCGCGGTGTGGAGGCGGCGGCCTCGGCATCTGACGGCGTGGAGGCTACAGCTCGGGCGCATCCTCCGGTTTCCCTCTCTGAATTTCTACCCTATGATCTGTTCCACTTGTTCCTCTACTCTATCAACTACGGATGAATTGCAGCTGTTTCTCATCTCCCTTGATTTGCTTTTCTCTCTGAACTGCAGCTTGTTGGTTCTAGATTCGCTTTGTTCTGAGGAGAGATAGTTCAGCATGTTTTCTTGTGTATGCTACTGAAGTGATTATGTTGAACCATGCCATGTAACGATGGAATCAGTACTCAATATCTATATCCTAATTAAGAGTTGGGCCATGTAAGTAGTTGCCACTTGTCTGACTTTGAACTACGAAATTGACACAATTGATGTTGTTTCCCCTAGCTAGCCACTTCTTATCCTTCTATCCAAACAATAAAATGTGGTTATCCAACCTACCCCATCCCTCTCAACCAAACAACAAAAATTGGCCATCCCCAACCACGTGGTTGAGGATATCCTTAGCCAACTCAACCTTGCCCGTGAACCAAACGCCACCTAAGATAGCCAACATCCGAGAGAGGAAGGCGAGGATATTGGCCAAGTCAAATGCATCAAGGACGGAGGCAGACCAACTCCTCGTGAAGGATGAGGAGATTAAGCATAGGTGGCGGGAGTACTTGACAAGCTGTTCAATGGGGAGAATGAGAGTTCTACCGTTGAACTTGATGACTCCTTTGATGAGACCAGCATGCGTTTTGTGCGGCGAATCCAGGAGTCCGAGGTCAAGGAGGTTTTGAAAAGGATGAAAGGCGGCAAGGCAATGGGCCCTGATTGTATCCCCATTGAGGTGTGGAAAGGCCTCGGGGACATAGCGATAGTATGGCTAACCAAGCTTTTCAACCTCATTTTCCGGGCAAACAAGATGCGGAGGAATGGAGGCGGAGTATATTAGTACCTGGGAGGTCGACGATGGAAGCCATTTTCTTGGTTCGACAACTCATGGAGAGATACAGGGAGCAAAAGAAGGACTTGCATATGGTGTTCATTGACTTGGAGAAGGCCTATGATAAGATACCATGGAATGTCATGTGGTGGGCCTTGGAGAAACACAAAGTCCTAGCAAAGTACATTACCCTCATCAAGGACATGTACGATAATGTTGTGACAAGTGTTCGAAAAAGTGATGTCGACACTGATGACTTCCCGATTAAGATAGGACTGCATCAAGGGTCAGCTTTGAGCCCTTATCTTTTTGCCTTGGTGATGGATGAGGTCACAAGGGATATACAAGGAGATATCCCATGGTGTATGCTCTTTGCGGACGATGTGGTGCTAGTTGGCGATAGTCGAGCGGGGTAAATAGGAAGTTAGAGTTATGGAGACAAACCTTGGAATCGAAGGGTTTAAGCTTAGTAGAACTAAAACTTAGTACATGATGTGCGGTTTCAAGTACTACTAGGTGTGAGGAGGAGGAGGTTAGCCTTGATGGACATATGGTGCCTCGAAGAACACCTTTCGATATTTGGGGTCAATCTTTGCAGGAGGATGGGGTATTGATGAAGATGTGAACCAGCGAGCCTCCGAAGCCCAGTGCATAGCGGACGGCTAAAGCGTGCGGAGAATGTCAAGAGAGGTCGGGTAGTCCGAATTTGACATGGGAGGAGTCCGTTAAGAGAGACTGAAGGATTGGAGTATCACAAGAGAACTAGCTATGGGCGGGGTGCGTGGAAGCTTGCTATCCATGTGCGGAGCCATGAGTTGATCACGAGATCTTATGGGTTTCACCTCTAGCCTACCCCAACTTGTTTGGGACTAAAGGCTTTGTTGTTGTTTAAAACATGACTCAAACCCTAGCCACGGACTGACGCCAAGAACTAAATCGGCCGGTTTTGAAAAACTGATAAAAAACTCAAAAATTCAAAAAATGGCAGACCTCCATGTCACATCATCAAATGTGGCCTACCAACTAGCAAAAATACCAAACTTGCAATACCGGCGTTTTCTTGAGCTACTCGGTATGATTTTAACCATGATTTCTACAAAGTTTACAAAAAACCCTACTTTTTTCTACACCCAAACCCAAATTTTCCCCCACACCAAAATTTTCCCTCCACAAAATTTCCCTCTCCCAAAATTTCCCTCCCTCCCTCCTCCCTCTCCCACTATCAGTGGGACCCACCCCTACCTCTCCCACTAGCACGCTGGATCCCTCCTCCCTCCCAAAATTTCCCCATTCCTCCCTCTCCCCGAGCCGCCCACGACGACCACTCCTCCCCGCTCGCGCCACGCCACGCCCGCCACCGCCACGCCGCACAAGACCGCCACGCCAAGACCGACCGCCACGAGCCGCCCGCCGATTTAATCCACTCCCTTCTCCTCTCCCTCCACTCGACGACGGTTCGATAGATCCCCTCCTGGTCGACGACGGTGGCGGCAACGACATCATCCACATCATCAACGATCGACGACGACGACAAGTACCCTCTCTCTCCCCTCTCCCCTATGGTTCGGTAGATCCCCCTCTGGTCGACCTAGGGTTAGGATTGGTCGATCTAGGGTTAGGATTCGTCAATCGGCGAGCTCTGGCGGTTCGGTTCTTGTTCTTCTTCATGTCGATCTAGGGTTTGAGGAAGACCTCCCTCGGTTCATGGTTTAGGGTTCATGTTGATGTTTAGGGTTCATGTTCATGTTCATGTTCATGGTTTAGGGTTCATGTTCATGTTGATTTTAGGGATGGGGATGGATGAGGAGGTGGATGATGTTGCTTGTTTATTTCCTTTGATTTCATCGAAAATGATGCCTTGTCTTGGCCCAAGATGTTGTAATATCGTTCTATGGCTGCCCATGATCTGCTTTTGTACTTACGCAAGTCTTGTTGTTTCATGCTTTACTAGTGGAAACATCTAGTTGTTTTGAAGGTCCTCATGATATACTCGTCGGATGGTGGAAACATCTAGTGGAAACATCTGGTTTGAGATCGTTGTTTCATGCTTTACTACGCAAGTCTTGTTGTTTCATGCTTGTTTGTCGGTGTCTAAGCATGTGTACATGACACTAATTCACTAGTTCATGTTCCTTGCTTGCTAACATACATATTGCTTGCAAGCATACATGCTTAATTAGGGTTTCCATTAGCAGTACTTGCTTGTATCAGTAGCACATGGAGAAGAAGCTACTTGCTTTCTTATTAATTAGGGTTTGTATCAATAGTATTTGCTTGCTTCTTTTCAATTTCCTTCAATGCTTGCTTGTTTCTATTAGTAGCACTTTGCTTGCTTGCTTGTTTAGTGTACATATATTTCCACTTGTACATGCATGCTTGTTTAGTGCACTTACATGTTTGCTTAATTAATAACAAGACATCTTTGTATGTGCATGATGGTCCAAATGCTTTCCTTTATTGATACAAGTGCATCATTTTACATTATCCTGTTGTATATGATTGTTGTTTATTCTATTTTGCAAGCACCACCTCAAGATCATCCATGGCAAGGATGACAAGGTCAAGCATGAGGCCAACCGTTGGTATGCAACTTGCTCCTTGTGGTTATCTTGCCAGTTTCATCAAATCGTGTCTTAATATGCTAAGTGAAATGTATTGCTGCAATCTGAATAAGCTGGCTTAATTGTGCACTGTGTCGTTAGTCTTCCTTACCGAATAACTAGGATTAAATGATAATAAAATTTCATAAGATATGTTTGGCTGCCTGTCCATGCATTCCAAACATTCACCTAATAGTTATGTTTCTGTATCATGCAAAGAAGAGCCTCTCACCGAGTACGAGAAGGTTAGGGCTAGAAATATCATGAGGAACAATCAGTGTTCGGTCCCTTGGCATCGGTGCAATAGCGTCGATGATTAGGAAAACAAAGGGTGTACAAGAAGGTAGAAGTGATGAGGTTCAAGAGGGTAGTGGAGTTATCAATGATGACCCAGAGTACAATCCTAAAGAGGATGAAGTTATTGATGGAGAGGAAGTGGATGATGTTGTAGTCAACAAGATTGTTAAGGTGCAAACTCTGTCTTTCTTGGAGGGTTGGGGTTCTGTTATTCTATGTTATTCCTTGTGCTCACATATTTATCTTGTGATCTAATGCTTTTTTCCGTGCTGTTCATACGAGGCACTGAAGGAATCTAGGAAGAAGAGGCCTGGTGTTAAGAAGACAGTCAGCAAGAAGAACAAGAGCTTAGAAACATCTGCTGCAATGCCTCCAGGAAGGGTGATGGCCCCCGCTCCAGGACAAAAAAAGAGGATCCTGGAACCTGATGAACCAGCCCTTGATAGAGTCACAAGGCAGAAAGCAATGATGGCGACTGCGACGGACCATCAGGAAAGTATGTTGCGCATGGACTCTCAGACCTCGGTGCAAACGGGTGATGAGTTGCCGCCCATGGATGAAGGAACCACTCTCAGCATGGATGGAAGTGGCCCTGTCTGCCTAGATGAAGCAGGAACCATCTGCATTGATGAAGTAGGCACTGTCCACACAGACCTCAGCCCTGTTGCACCTTCTATTGACAGGAACGCTGTCATCAATGAAGAAGAACAACAGCTTGTGCTTCAATCAGGCAAGTTGACCTTTGCAATGCTATCTTTTACTAGTGCATTTTCCAAATGGAATGATCATGTATGCTTTTGTCGATTCCTGCATTTGTCGATTTCTATTCTAATTTATGAGTTCAGATTCATTTTTAGATGCAATGAATCCCAAGACTAGACTTAGAAAGGGCAGAGGGCTAGAGAGGATCACCAAGTCGCTTGGTAGCAAGGTGCCTATCCAAATTGCCGAAGGGATGATTCGTCCAGAGAAGCCTCTGCAGGCAGCAAAGCTTGCTTCTGAGTGTGGACTCATTGCAAAAAGCCATCTTCCGGTTCTTCCTCATTTCAAGCTATACAAAAGAGATGCTACTCTATTGGAGAACTACATTGGGAAAGTTGCTGTAAGCTACTTGTTTCATAGTTAATGCACTATCTATTTTCTGTTACACCTATGCATGATCACTAATATTGTTCCTACCTTGTTTGCTATGTTGGTAGGCAAATTTTGAGATGAACACGGACTCGGAGACCATCAAGACCTCGTGCAAAGATATTCTGCAGAAATATTCAAAGAACAGACGCCATCAGATCAAGAAGAAGTATTTTGATACCGTAGCCGCAAATAAAGTCAGCATTAAGTCTCCGATTGCACGATCTAACGGATGGTGAATGGCAAGCTCTGGTGGAGATGTGGTCTACCCCAAGACACAAGGTTTGTCTCAGCTTTGTTTGAGGCTTTATGTTCTGCACATGATATGCTAGTGCTAGATCATGCTGATAGTGTGCTTTTTTGTAGGAAACATGTGTGTCGAACAAGATGAATCGAGAAAAAGTCGTGTACAATCACAGAACTGGTTCCAGGCACTACACAGCACACATTTTTGCCACTGTGAGAACTCTTCTCTAGAGACCTTACCGTTTGATCCTCATTGAATAACATTTCTGATTCTTGCTGAATAACATTTTGATTTTTGTTGAAAAACATTTCAGAAAGAAGAGCGTAAGGGTGAGGAGCTGTCTGCGATTGACTTGTTTAAGGCCACCCACAACAGCAAGAAGCACGGGTTTTGAACTGTCAAGACTGCTATAGTAAGTCACTCCATGCTTTGCCTGTTTGATTCACAGCCAGCTTTGATGCTTTCATGATTTGATGTTGTTTGATTCGAGCGGTCAAGAACACACGCTATGTTCCATGCTTTGATGTTGTTTGATACTTCAACAAATATATCAGAACTTGCTGTAGCTATTTGATGCATTTTTTATGATATGATGAAATTTGATCTGAATGTTAGTTTGATGATCGGCTCACTCGGGAAGCCATCTTATATAGAACCACCATTCTAGGCTTAATGAAGTGATCATATTGTTCCAATTGCATGTCTCCAGGTCACTAGTCATCATCTTCTTGTATATATTTTGTGTGCTGGTTAGGTTATTTCAAATAATCCATTTGTGTGCTGGTTTGGTTTCTCCTGCTTGGTTTGGTTTGCAAAATGTGAAATAGATCTCCCAATAATGCCTATCATTTTCCTCCATATGCTAGCTTGAGATGGAAAAAATGAAGGACGCGCCGGTACCAGAAGGTGAAGAGCCAAAGTCTGCTGTTCAAATTGTCGAACAAGTCCTCAAGACCGAAGTCAAGCAAAGCACATTCCTCAGAATGTTGGGCTCGATCATCTAGGAACTACTCCGCAAAGCAACAACTAAAGTTGTTGTTCATGTTCGTGAGCTTGAGCGAGAAAGTCGGAGAGGTCCGAGCTTCAAGCTGAAGTGATGCAAGAAGAATTGGCGGCAATGAAGATGAAGGCGGAAGAATCAAAGCACGCGACAAGGAACTTGAGTCTGCGCGCAAGAAGTCTCAAGAGCAGGAAGAGCAGTTAGCCCACTTGATGGCGCTCTTTCGAGCTAAGGTAGTTTGAGCTGTGCTGTGAACCTCTTTGTCTTTGAGCTAGGAGCTGTTGCATTTTGTTGAGAGCTGTTGCATTTTGTTGAGAGCTGAGAGCTATGCCATTTGATTAGTTTAGACATGCTTTGTGTGAATGCCACCTGTTCAGTGTCTAATTACCATATATGTGAATTATGCATTGCCATCTTGCTGCAAGACATTATATATGTGAATTATACAATGCTATCTTGTTGCAAAGGCATTATATATGTGAACTATGCAATGCCATGTTTTTTAGCCAATCATCATGTATGTGAATTATATCATGCTATCATTTTTTTGTATTACGTGTTCCATTTGTGGACAACGTTTGTATATTCAACTACTCTTCCTGTGCATCAGCCATTTGAAGCGGTGATGGAAGTATCTGGAGTGAAAACAAGGTATTCAGAGGAGACAATGCTACATCTTTCAAGCGAGACATCTTCTTGCTCTGAGAGCTCCTCGAGGAGGATTCATAGACTGATGACCAGTCCTATTTCCCCGCTGAGGTCTATGCTCAAACTTGGCAGGGTTATATTACCCATGTCATGCATGTTGTCTTGCATTGCTTAGTTTTTACATCATATATAGATTGACATCTGCTTACTTGCTTACTATATAAATCATATATTTGAATTATATCATGCCATCATGTTTACATAGTACATACACATCATCTATCTGAATTATGGCATGGCAACCCATTTAATAAAGACATCTTATAGTTATATCATCTCATCTTGTTTAGTGTTTACAGTCATCATATTTAGAATTATGGCATTCTATCCATGAATGTATGTGAATTATGGCATGCCAACCTATTTAATAAACACATTATATAGTTATGTCATGTCATCCTGTTTACATAGTCTCATATTTTGAACTATGTCTTTCCATCTTTTTTAGTTAGCCATCATAATGTGAAATTGTGTCTTGCTATCCTGTTTAGTTAGCCATCATATATGTGAAATTGTTTCATGCTATCCTGTTTGGTTAGACAACATAAATATGAATTATTTCATGCCCTCTTTTATTCCCCACTATCCATTGCACCTGTCTATCATACAATGTCTATACTTTCAATTACTTTCTTGTTTATCAGCCATTTGAATTGGAGAGCATGATGGCAGTATCTAAGTGAGTAACAACACGGTCTTCAGAAAAGATAGTGCTACCAGTTGATGCAGATAGAACCACGGTTGTACTTGGCCAAGGACCAGATCCACCACACATAACCCGGACTCTCGCAGATTGTACCCCTACCCAGTTGGACAGAGAACCAGCTACACCCCTTCTAACCCCAACCCCGGCAGATAGTAACCCAGTTCGAGTTGACACAGTACCGTCTCCACCACAGAGCACCCAAACACGAGCGGTTAGTAAGGGAACTGCAGTGCCCAAAGCACGAGGACCACCACTCCGAATCCCAACTCAATGCTTAAAGGAGAAGATTTGTTCTCAGGTCAGGTTCTGTAGCTATGGTTCATACTCCTTTGCTCTTGCATTACTGTATTTACTCATACCAACTATTTTAAAATTTGAAGGATGGAATTGAAACTCCAATGGTGCAACAGGTATGTTTTAAACCTGTTTCTTTAACTGGTTTGCTGTTGTAACCCGCTCTATGTTGATTTCAGTTTCAATTGAATAAACAGTTATGTTCTCATGTCATGCACATTACAAGTGTTGTTATTTCTCTATAGTTACCCACACTTATATTCTGTCTATTCTGCTTTGTCTTGAACAAATATTATTTGAACTGTGTCTCTATCTTGATTTGGCAACAAAAACTAGAATGATATAGACCATAAAGTGACCATGGTACATAGATATATGTTTGTTTCATGTTGTTATCCTGTCCACTTTACTACTGAACTCATTTACCAAAATGAGTTTCATATACAACATGGTAACCATGTGATGTGTCTGCTTGTTTCTCTTTTAGAATGTGGACAAAATATTGGAGAACAGTATCGCATTATCCAATGGTAAAGGAATTAATGCAGATAAGGTTCAAGATAGTGAGACATCCCTGTTGGTCTCCAAGAAAGCTGATAAAAACTATCTTGATGACAGTGAGGGAACCCAAAAGTCTTGTCTTGATGTAGTGTTCGAGTTACTGGCCACTACTGATGGCACAAGCTCTTCGAACTCGCTGCCTGAATCAGTTCTTCTTCTTGAGTCTCAACTTCAAGTTGAAAGACATCGATCGATGTCTTTCATGACAGAAGTCAAGGACCGAGGAAGTCCTGCAGAATTCAGATGCATATTTTCTGGTGCAACAACAAGCGCTGGAGGATTTAAGCGCCAAACAAGAGAAAGTTAATAAGCTTGCTAAGCATCTTGCCAGCATTATGGGTACCCAGGATATTATTTCTTGAGATCTTTTGAAGTGGTTTCAGTTCTGGATTTGTTTTGCTGTGGCGTCTATTTGCACTGGTCGCCAACTTTGACAACCAGTGTATATGATATGCTGCTTTGTTCCCTATATTTGCACTGGTGGCGAACTTTGAAGCCCAGTGGATGTAATATGTGTAACAGCCGTGATAGCCTAGCATAAGTTGCTTGCTTATTTATTTCCTTGTTGTCTTGTTTATCTATTTGCTTGTAGTCAGTGCAGTTCCTTTTCAAACTAGGCCACAATAACCATGGGCTAATATTTACTGTAGTGACACTGTGCCTCCTACGGGCCGTAGAAACAGTGGGCCTTCTACGGGCCGTAGAAACCGTAGACCTTCTATGGGCCGTAGAAACAATGGGCCTTCTATGGGCCGTAGAAACAATGGGCCTTTTACCGGCCGTAGAAACAATGGACCTTCTACGGGCCGTATCATCAATGGGCCTTATACGGGGCATATGACCATAACGGGCCATCGTTAATAGGCCGTATTTTATGACGCTATGAATACGGCCCAACGTATTAACGGACCACAAACGGGCCGATGTAACCATGGTCTGAATTTAGCCCACAAGCAGAAAATGACAGTAACGGGCCGTAAGTAAACGAATGCTAGAAATGAGCCCAAGAATAAATGGGCTCTGAGAAGGCCGAAAGATAACATTTGCTGGAAACGGCCCAAATGAATAACGGGCCCTTAATGGGTATAAAGTGATATACTGTTCATTACAGGCCAGTTTCACCACGGGCCGTTAATGGGTGTAAAGTGATACCTTTGTTCATTGCGGGCGCTTTCACCACGGGCCGTTAATAGGCCAAGATTTACATAGGGCCTCATATGGGCGAAAGACGTCATGGGCCATACATGGGCCGGCGAAAATCGGTGGAATCATCTTGGATGGCCCGGATGACGCTACTGGGCCTAATTCAGATAGGGCGTAATAGGCCTTGGGTTAGCGGGCCGTAAATGGGCTATATGCGAACAGGCCGTTAACAGGCTTTCCATGGGTCGGCCCGCCGCCTTTTGACCAAGTCAAACGGGTCGGCCTTTTCACAGGAATGGGCCTCTGTTGGGCCGTGCCACGTGTCGACGTATCATAGGCGCCTTCTGTCCAATGAGTGGATGACATCTATCCGAACGATGAGTCGACATGTGTTTCCTCCAGCCAATGATGATTTTACACGTGGAAAATCCCCATTGGTCGGGGCTGTTAACGGGTTATCGGATCCAAAACCCGACCTGATAGCTTAACGGCGTTCCGTTACGGTGGATGCCACATGTCGGTCACCCTTGACGAAAGCACTTCTGTGACGCGCGATTTATCGTCATGGAAGTGGACACTTCCGTGATGATAATTTTGGTAATGTCATGGAACACTTCTATGACAGCACAGGTATGACTATCTTGATTCTATCATAAATTTGTCATGGATGTACATGCATGACAAAAAACGCGACCTACTGTGACAAACACATATCATCATGGAAGTGTATTTTTTGTAGTGATGGTATGGCAACCCCGTCCTGGAAGTCATGTTGTTAGACAACGGTGAACCTTCAAACTATGAAGAAGCGGTGGCGGGCCCAGATTCCAACAAATGGCTTGAAGCCATGCAATCCGAGATAGGATCCATGTATGAAAACAAAGTATGGATTTGACAGACTTGCCCGATGATCGGTGAGCAATAGAAAATAAATGGATCTTTAAGAAGAAGACGGACGCGGATGGTAATGTTACCATCTACAAAGCTCGACTTGTCGCTAAGGGTTATCGACAAGTTCAAGGGGTTGACTACGATGAGACCTTCGCACCCGTAGCGAAGCTTAAGTCCGTCTGAATCATGTCAGCAATTGCCGCATTCTACGATTATGAGATATGGCAAATGGACGTCAAAACAGCATTCCTTAACGGCTTTCTTAAGGAAGAATTGTATATGATGCAGCCGGAAGGTTTTGTCGATCCTAAGAATGCTAACAAGGTATGCAAGCTCCAGCGCTCCATCTATGGGCTGGTGCAAGCATCTCGGAGTTGGAACATTCTCTTTGATGAAATGATCAAAGCGTTTGGGTTTATGCAGACTTATGGAGAAGCCTGCGTTTACAATAAAGTGAGTGGGAGCTCTGTAGCATTTCTCATATTAT